>CM046438.1:46380505-46499197 GCA_025506505.1 Flaveria sonorensis
TATTTTAAATGTTACATATAAAGTCATTCAGAATAACTAATGACTAGGATCGTAGTTTGTTCACACGCCTCGCGGTAGTGGATTTTGAGGGTGTGAAAGTGAATATTCAACTTTAACTTTTAAAAACCTTCTGTTGATTATTACAATTTGTTCCTTCCTTGAAACATTTATTGTCTTAAAACTTTTAAAGTTCTTAGTGTTTAGTTTTAACCATCAATTCATAAAATATTTTATCAATTCGATGAGGCTGACAATATTGATGGGTGAGTCATCATCACAGAATAATCTGTCACAGTTCAAAATTTAGACTCAGATACGTTATCCAAAATTTCGGATACCCAAAATTTCAGATATCATCCACCTTTGATTTTCTTTCTCTTGATGTGGAGCTTCTCAGTTTCCCATGTTATGGTTATTAAAGTATATATCCTATCAGATCTTATGTTGCTTTCTCTAGAAGAATGAGCGAGATAAAGCTATAGGTTATCCTTTAGAATGAAAATCTTCAAAGACTTCATTTTTGAGCTTAGATAATAATAAATATATTTCTCAAAGGTACTTTCCAGATCAAGAATGGCCGCTAACACAAATGTGAGGTGCCTCCACTCCTTAGGTGACCTTGAATGAATTTTATGTTCATCTATTTATTGGTTTTACAATTCTAACTTCTTGTTGTCACACTTTAGCTTGTAGCTGAAACATAAGGACGTAATGGACAAATTCATTAAACACATTGATTGATAATAGAGATATAATACGTGATATGAAGTCAACATGTCATGACATCAGCTGACATAAATGGAGACATGTGTCGTGGTTAATCAATTCTATGAAAAACATAGTCAAACAACTAAAACATGTTTACCTCAAAATCTTGGACAAGACTAGGGCAAATATGCCGAAAGTAAACAAACGTAAATAAAACAGTCATACAAACATGCAATGTCGAAACCATAAGTAATCCAATGTCTAAGATAAATGTCCTTAATGGTCTCACTAAGGCACTTGCATCCTTAGCATTAGACATTGTTATTACCTGAAAAGAAATGCTCTAAAAGGTCAACAGGGGTTGGTGAGTTCACATGTTTAATATAAATAAATTGTGTTGTGTTGCAAATGTAGGACATATGTGTAAGCAACTTATAAACAAGAAGAATCAAATGTAAACATGACTTTCATAACTAAGCCTAACAATGTACACGTACAATTGTCGATTATATTCACCCAAGAGTCTATTCATGACTATTGTTGGTTCTAGTTAGCATACCAACAAAAGAGGTGGGGGTGTCAACCCAATAGTATTACCAATACCTTTCCTTTGGATCCAACCAGAGTTAAATAGTTATGAAATAAAAAACCACACAGAAAGTTCATGCACATACCAGATTACAATTACAAACAAACTACACCATAGTCAAAAAATGTATGAAAATAATCACAGCAATAAAAGGGTTTTAAACATTCTTTCCCCCCTTATATGAAATCAGTAAAAAGGAAAACACGTCTACGAAACTCTCCTAGATGAATACTTGCAATATGGAAACGATAAGCCTTTAAATAGTAAATAATAAAACTTATAAACACACTTTATACATTATTATAAAGTTTCCATTATGTCTAGGGTTGGTTCGGTTATCGTACGACTAACACACTTGACCTTATACTCGCTTGAATGTGTACATACATCATAGTTACACATAATATATTTATCGGGTCACATACATTTATATATATATACACCCTCTCATTCATACACTAAATTCACATACATATTGTTGTTACATACAGATAAATCTCATATAAATACATCAACATATACACCATATAATCCATTGAGATGTACACACCACGTTCACCTTCACACACACAAATGATTACATACACCCATATATCAACAACCGCATACACACACTTCAGGACCAGTTATGGTTCACAATAGTTTCACAGTTGGAGATATAAGCTAAACAAACTTACTAGATCAAATAGGGAAGCAGGCAGTGAAACAATGAATAACAAGTAAGAAACACTCAAGACACAAAGATTGGTTTTTAAGGATGATGTATATTGCTCTCAAGTGTTTACAAGTATTGCAAAGCTTATTTGTCCTAAGGCTGATACATGAGATACTTTATACTACAACCTACAACCGACCATACTTTAAAGGCCAGCGGGACACTAATCTAGACAAAAGATCAATGTAAAGTCAAAAGGTAGATTGCCTTTTGACATTTAACTATGACAGGTCATAGCTCACATCCTATTGTATTAAAAGAAGGATAAAGTACTAAAGTATGAAGTTACAGAAAATAAGCCATAATGTATAGTTGACAAAAGTAAAAAGGTAATCACAACTTATATAAGTTGGTGAGTCTTCAGAGCTGACAACGGAAAGGTCTTCTTTGTAAAAGTATGTCAGATACACCATGTCTTCTTGCTCTCGGAAGGGCTCAGTCTTCAAGCTTCGGAAGAATTGTCTAAAGCTTTGGAAGAATTCACTTTCGGCTTTGGAAGATTTTGTCTTTGGCTTCGGAAGATTTGACATTTGGTTATTTTCTTCGTACATTGTCAAATATTCTGGAGTATTTCCTCCTTGTACTTCAGTGCATGTTGAGAGATATTGGTTAGCACAACCTTTAATGTAATCATTGATGTTGTCTTCAGTTGAGTGGTTGTCAACATCAAGATATTTATGATCACTTTCACCATCTCCATCTTCTCTTGCATTGTACATCCCTTCAATTTGAGTTTTATGCCTTATTGCTAAAATTGGTTGGCCCTCAGATGTATCAACAGAAGAATTTGTTGTCATATTTGTACTGACATGATTTCCACATATGCCTTTGTTACCACTGCTGCTGAAGAGATTTGATCATTTGGTCTTCTTAGCTCAAATCTGGATTTAGGATGTCTGTAGATATATTACCTGTTGTTCCTAAAACATCTTCATAAGATTTGTTAAAAACAGTTGGTAACTAAATCAAGATCAAATAGCCAATCAAGACCAAAACCTTTCACACCTGGAGTGTGTTCATTGAAGGTCACATTGGCTGACTCTTCAACTAATCTAGTTATGAGATTGTATACTCTATAAGCCTTAGCTTGAGAAGAGTATCTAATGAAATATCCATCATCTGCCTTCTCATCAAACTTGGCTATGTGATCTTTGGTATTCAAATGGTGCATGGACATCCAAATGACTTGAGGAAACCAATAAAAGGTCTCCTTTTCTACCACTGTTCTTAAGGTGTCTTATCATGAGTTTGACTACTAAAACTCTGTTCTGCATATAGCAGCAGTGTTAAGTTTCTCTGTCTAGAAGGTGATGGGCAGTTTAGAGTTAGAGAGCATGGTTCTTGCAGCCTTAATAAGTGTCCTATTTCTCCTTCAGCAACACCATTTTGTTAAGAGTTCTAGGAGCACTATATTGTCTAGAAATATTCTTTTCATCACAAAATGAATCAAGGATTTAGTTCTTGAATTTGTTTCTTGATCAATCTTATGGTCTTACCTTGTGATCATATTGATTCTCTACTTTCGAATGAAGGATTTCAAGATTTCAGGGTTCTCATCCTTACTTCTTAGAAAGAAAAACCCAAGTATATCTTGTGAAATCATCTGTGATCACAAGATAGTATGAAGTTATTCCTAAACTCATTACACTTGTGGGGCCAATGATATCCATGTGTAATAGTTAAGGGGAGTAGTAATGGAGTTTATTTCCTTTGGTCTGTGTGATACTTTGTATTGCTTCCTTTCAAGCATGCAATACAATGATCATCACTGTAAACTCTTTCTTTGGCATTCTAGTTACCAAATCATTCTTAATTAGTTATTCATTTTCTTAAATGTACATGGCACATTCTTTTATGCCAAAGGAAAGATTCATCATTATTTGCTTTGGATAGAAAGCAAGAAACTTCTTCAGAAAGGGAGGTTTTTTGCAAATCCATCTTGTACATGTTCCCTTTCCTGAGGGCTCTGAGCGAAATATGCTCTTAAGGAATTATAACCCCGGGTTTAAGAACAATGCACTCATACTTAGTAAAGAGCATGTTATGTCTCTGTTCGCAATATTGAGGCACACTCAAAAGATTATACTCAAGTTCCTTGACAAAATTTACCTTTTCAATACTGAGCTTACCATTTGTTACCCTGTCCCTTCAGTAATGTAACCTCTTGATTCACCTCCAAAAGAAACTAGCCCTCCATCAAGTTTTTCAAAGTTTTGAAGCAAAGAGCCATTGCTAGTCATATGCCTGAAACACCACTATCAATTATCCATACATTGCTTTTAGTATTCGGTTGTTCCTGAACATGAAAAAAGATGATTAGTTATATTTAGAAACCCAAGCCTTGCTGGTCTTAGGCTTATGAAGATGAACTGAAGATAGTTTAACAATCATTGATCTTATATGCAAGCTTAGAGGATCCTTGGCTATTGTTGATGAAGAAACATGGCCTTCCTTCATCTTCCACACCATATTTGGAATATTAGACTTGGCTTTCAAAACTTTGGAAGTTTTTATGACTTTGGAAGTTTTGGAGACTGAACCTTCGGAAGCTTTTGCATCCACTTCAGCAGACTTCAGTGCTTCGAAAGTATTCCTTTTTTTCAAGACCAAACTTGCTTCTGAAGATAGTTTTCCACCTATCTTCTTCTGGGTCACCTAATGCTTCCGAAGGAAAAGTATTTCCTTCTGAAGTTGTTTTCCTTTTCTTCTTAGAGATCTTCTTCTTGTCCATGTGGATGCTACTTTTAGGATTATAAATGCAATCCTTAGCTGATGATCTACATAGGTTGGACTCACTATTGTTGATAGGTTTATTTTGGTTATGTAATAGGTTAATTGTTAGTTTTATCTTGTATTTAGTATTTCTTTGTAATTTTGTATTCCAGCGAATCTACGGGCGAAACTATAGTTTCGCCCGGAGTCAGCTGATTCAGTTCACCCGACGAATCTATAGTTCGCTGCCGGGTGAAACTAGTAGTTAGACAGGCAGTTTCGCTAGTCCAACGAAACTAGGTTTCTTATATATTGTAATCTTTCTAACTTGTAAGGAACCTTTTGGCCAAACCCTAAGACAGAATATTTGTGTTGTAATTGTGTGTGTATGGCTGGAAGTTCATTATCTATATCATTGAGCCTTTGTTATTGCAATTTATGGTTTATATTCATTGAATTTCATTATGTTATTGTGTTTATAAGTGTTGATTCAATCGAAAATCATTGTCAGCATCAAGTGCACTGTTGAATCGATCATTAGGACCAACAATATGGTATCAGAGCCATTGTGCTCTTGATTAGGTTGTTTTTGGGCAATTTTTCGAAAGAAAGTTACCGTTCCATCATTTTTCAAATCTATTTTGGGTGTTTTTGTTATGGAAATGATTGAGGATTGAACGTTTTGGATATGCGAAGCTATAGTAACCATCAGATTCCAAATTCATTGTGTTTTGAATGAGATTGGGTTGATTTTGTTCTGAAAATGAGTTTCAGATTCATCGGGTGAATTTATAGTTCGTCCAGCGAATTTACTAGCGAAACTGCTGGATTTGGTGATTTCAAATTCTGGTGCTATTGTCAGCGAAAGTAGTCCATCTTTGAACGAAAGTTCATCTGTCTGCTAGTCACATCGAGCGAAAGTGCTGACGAATTTATTTTAGAACGAAAGTTCTACTAGTCTCAGCGAAACTATTGCCGAAACTAGAGTTTTTGATCATTTGTTCGAGCGAAACTACTGCTTGTTTCCCAGCGAATCTAGGAGCAAATTTGCAAGCGAAGTTACCAGCTAAACTGCCAATCTGTCAGCAAAATTATCCTCTTTTAACTAATGATGTCCACCAATATTACCATATCTGACTTGGAGAGTGTTGCTCCTAATAGGCCACTGAGGCTTATAAATGGTGATAACTTTGGGGATTGGAAAAGATGTTTGAAAGTCTTCTTTACTACACTGATCATAACCAATAGGAATAATTGTAAATGGTCCCCACACTCCAACTGTCACTGTTGGTCAAGTTACTTCTCCAAACACCGATTCATCTACCTTCACTGAAAAAGACTTGAAGTTAATTGATCGTGATCAGAAAGCTTTTGGAGCTTTAACTCTCTGCTTATCTCAAGACATCTATAACCGATTTGCTAAACATAAGAATGCAAAAGCTTTGTATGACTCCTCGTGTGAATTCTATGATGGAAATGAGGATCTGAGGAAAGACAGGAAAGCTCAAGTTGAAAAGGAGTTTAATTCATTTGTTGGACACAAAAATGAAAGCCTTACTGACATAACAAATTGATTTCTGTCCATCTCAAGCACCTTAAAGAAATATGATGAGCAGTTGGGAAATCATGAACAAGTCTCTAAACTCTTGGACTCACTTCCACCTCAATGGAGCCTGCAAGTTAGGATGTTAAAGCAGGAAATAAACTTTGCTGATTACAAACTTATGGATGTAATCAACAAACTAAAATCTTTTGATTTGGATTTAAAGAGAAGAGAATACAATCAATCCATGATGCCAGCCACTGTATATCCACAAAATGCTACATTAATGTCATCCGCTGCAAACTCGTCTATGTATAGTTCAGCTTATGGTGGTTCTACAGGATTTGATGCTTCAAATATGTCCAGTGGGGGGTCTACAGGTGTTAGTTCAAGCTCAAAACTTTCTATCACTGCTCAGATTCCATCAGATAGTATGGCATTATTTGGGATGTTCATGCACAGTTATGAAGCTTTAGTTGCGGGTGAGTTAAATGAAAAGGAATGACTGTTGAAGACATGTATCAAGTTGATCCAGATGACTTAGAAGAAACAGACATCCAATGGCAAATGGCCATGCTCACACTACGTGCAAGAAGATTCATGGAACGAACTGGTAGAAGGTGCTTTGGAAATCAGAATCAGAATTCTAAGCTGGGATTTGATAAGTCAAAATTAAGATGCTTCAATTGCAAACAGCTGGGGCACTTTAAAAGAGAATGTCCAAATCCTATCATTTCTAAATCAGGAACTTCTGGAACTTCTAAAGTTATCCCCATTACTGATAAAGAAGAAGTCAAGTCAAAGAAGGAAACGGCTCTCATCTCAAATTTGATTGGAGCGCAGAAATTAAGGAAACTGAGGAAGAAATCAATCATGCACTAGTGGCTGAGTTAGTGGATAGTGAAGTGGAATCTATTGATGACTTTGATCCTTTTAGAGAGCTCAAGGTTGAGACTCAAGAGGTTATTGGTGAAAGCAGTAAGGAAAGGGTTCAGGATGAAGAGAAAAAGGTTGAGAAAGCTGAAATTGAAGAGGGTGGATGTAAGAAAGCATGTATTGAAGATGAAAAAAAGATGGATGAGTCAAAAGAAAATGTGAAAGAGGATAGTAAAGTTAAGAAGGATAGCAGGAAAGCAGTGGAGGATGAAGAAGACAAGAAGAATACTCCGGTCTGTCAGTGTGACAAGGCCCTAGCTACTGAAAAGGTAGTTATGGGTCTCCCTTATGAGGTAATTCAAGACATGTGCTCTCCTCCTTGCAAAATCCGTTTATTTGGGGTTTATAAGGCAAACAACTTTGTTGGATAATGAAAAGGAATTGAAACAAATTAATAAGGAACTTAAAACTAATGAGGCTAAATATTTTGTTAAGTTAAATGAAGCATTAAAAGAAAATGAGCATTTAAAAAGAAATCTTTTGGAAAGAAACATTGAAATAAATGCTTTAACTGAACGTGTGGCACTTGCTGAATTTGAAACAAGCAAATTAAAAACCAAACTTGAAAAATGGACAATTTCTGGGATGAAAGTTGAGGAGCTTTGCATGAATCAAAGGGGGGCTAGAATTAAGATTGGTTTGGGAAGCAAAGAAACCACTCATGTTTATCCTCCACCTAGCACTTATTGTTATTCTCCTATACCTACACCTCACCCAACTAATGAATTAATTCAAAAAGATACTGACAGTTTGTATGCAGGTTTAGAAGGAGTAAATCATAAGGAGATTCGAGAGGAATATGATTATGGTGCAAGTAGTGGTCTGGGCAGCTCTAGTTTTAATGTTTCAGATTCCAAAAAGTCTTCTATAGACAGTAGCTTAAGTAGATTTGTATCACAAACGTCTGTCACAGACAGTAGTTCATGTAGCCCTAGTTCTAGTTCATCTTGTTTATCCTCTGATGTCGATGAATCTAATGATGATGTTTCAAATTCACTTGATTATAGTTATGATAATTGTTTACCTAATGCTTCAAACAACGTTCACACCCAAATTATTTTCAAAAGTTTCTTTCTTATCCTATCCCATCTTTCACACCCAGTCGGATTTCAAATCTTAAAGATATTGAGACAACTTCCTCAAATGTTAACAATATTAACGAAAATGAATCCGGATTTGCTAAAATGAAAGTTACAAAGGAAATATTAAAAGAATCACATGACTCATGTAGCAATTCGAATTCTTACACTTCTGAAGGTGAGGAAGAAATCTTAACTGATCAAGCATCTGTTTTAAGATGTAACAAGAAAAGATTAAAGTCCTGATGTTTTAGATGTGGAAAGGATGATCATGTTCTTAAAACTTTTCCTGCATTTGTTAATAGAAATATAAATCATAGTTCCTTTAGAAGTAGATTAAATCATTTTGTAAATAATTTCTTTTGTAAAAAGTCTTTCGTTTCAACGCCTAAGTCAGTCAAGACTTGGGTCCCAATTTCCAAGTCTTAATAAATTTTTGTTTATGCCAGGAACATTCCAGAAGAGCTATCAATAGTTTTTGGCACGTTGACAGTGGATGTTCAAGGCACATGACCGGGTTGAAAGACTTACTCATAAATTATCGAATAATTAATGGAGGATATGTCGCTTTTGCTGGAGATAAGAAGGGTGGAAAAATGATTGGTCAGGGAGAAGTCTCAAACGGTTCATTAACTCTGGAGAAAGTAAATTATGTTCCCGAATTAGCATTCAATCTGCTAAGCGTGTCATAAATTTGTGATAAAGATATTCCAGTGCTGTTTATGTCAAATGAATGCTTGTTTCTTAAACCATAGTTCATTATTTCAGAAGATCTAGTGATCATGCGTGCTCCAAGAAAGAATGATACCTATCTTCTTGATATGGGATCACAAGAGTCTACATCCACTGTGACATGTCTTCTGTCCAAAGCCTCTTCTTTCGAATCCTTCCTGTGGCATAGACGATTAGGACATGTTAATTTTAAAAATATAAATAAATTAGTTAAGAACAATCTCGTGAGGGGACTACCACTTAAAGATTTTTCTGTGGTAGAAAAATGCATGGCTTGTGCTCAAGGCAAACACACAAAAAGCCACACAAACTTAAGCTTGAAAACACAATTTCAAAACCCCTTGAATTGTTACATACTAATTTATTTGGTCCTATCAGTGTTAAGTCAATTGCTAAGAAATCTTATTGTTTGGTTGTTACAGATGATTTTTCCAGATATTCATGGGTGAGATTTCTAGCAAGCAAGGGAGATACTACCGAAGAGCTTCAAAAGCTGATCCTTTCAATTAGACTGTCAACAAGAGGAACGTTATTGCCATCCGAAGCGATAACAGTACTGAATTCATAAATCATATCTTTGACTCATTCTGTGCAAGCAAGGGGATTCTCAAACAATTCAGTGCTGCTAGGACACCTCAGCAAAACGGTGTTGCTGAGCGAAAGAATAGGACGCTTATCGAAGCAGCTAGAACTATGCTGATTGAGTCAAAGCTTCCAATAATTTTATGGGCTGAAGCAGTCAACTGTGCTTCTTATGTACTTAATAGGGTCCTTATTGTGAAGGACAAAATGAAGACTCCTTATGAGCTTCTTTATAAGCGTAAACCCTTGATTAACTTCTTTCACCCATTTGGTTGCTCATGTATTTTGCTAAATACTCAAGCTCAGAAGTCAAAGTTTGGTGCTGTTTCTGATGAATGTTTCTTTGTTGGCTATTCTTCCTCACAAAAAGCGTATCGAGTCTACAACAAAAGAACGCGTATTGTGCAGGAATCATTTATGTTGATTGGCAAGAACCAAATTATCCTAACATGGGATCTGATCTTGCATGGTTCTATGACTCAAATACTGTCTTCAAATCTTTCAATCTTCCAGTTTTTGATGATGATGTGGTTCCTCAAACCAATGTAGAAATCATACCTTCAACTGAACCTCTTCCACCTATACCACAACCACCTGCACCCCATCCACAACTACCAATAAACCATCACCCTCAACCTCCATTTGATGTACCACCTACACCTACCACATCATCTTCTCCAAACCAACCTCCCACTTCCCCATCATAGTCTTCACAACCCACTTCCTCATCACAGCCTTCACAACCATCACAAACCACCTCCTCATCTTCAACAAATCCAATAACCCTTAACACTAATTTTAAAACCTTAAAAGACCACCCACACGATTACATCATTGGTTCTATTACTGATGGAGTGAGGACACGGAGTCAATCAGGATTGATAAATGAATGCCTCTATGCTTGTTTCTTATCTCAAACACTTCCCAAAAATGTCTCAGCAGCACTTCAAGACCCAAGTTGGGTTGAATCTATGCAAATGGAGCTTAGCAGTTCAGGAAATTGAAATTTTGGCAATCAGTTGATCTTCCTCCAAACAAGTTTCCTATTGGTACTAAATGGGTATTCCGGAACAAACCAGATGATCGGGGAGTAATAATTCGAAACAAATCCAGGTTGGTTGTTCAAGGTTTTGCTCAGGAGGAAGGAATTGACTATACTGAAGTGTTTGCTCCAGTTGCTCGAATTGAAGCCATCCGAATCTTTCTTGCTCAAGAAGCTCACAAAAACTTTAAAGTCTTTCAGATGGACGTGAAATGCGTATTTCTCTACGGGAATATTGATGAGGAGATTTATGTTTGTCAACCTCCAAGTTTCGAGGATCCAGATTTTCCAGACAAAGTGTATAAACTTGACAAATCCTTATATGGACTACATCAAGCCCCTTGGATCTGGTATGAAACTCTGACTCAGTATCTTTTGAGTAAAGGTTTCTCTCGTGGTTCGATAGATATGACTCTGTTCAAGAAAGAAGTTGATGGTAAAATGTTGATTGTTCAAGTGTACGTTGATGACATTATTTTCGGGTCAACAAATGAGAAACTATGCAGAGAATTTGAAGAGGTCATGAAGGATCATTTTGAAATGAGCATGATGGGGGAGTTATGCTTTTTCTTGGGATTACAAGTTGAACAAAAGCAGTCTGGTATTTTGATTCATAGGAAAGTACGTTCTAGAGATTCTCAAAAAGTTCAACATAGATGATTCTTCTCCAGAACTTACTCCATTCACTGCTCAGAAGTGCTTAACTCCAGATGATAATGGGAAATCCGTAGATGCTCATCGCTATCGTTCTATGATCGGATCCCTCATGTATCTTACAGCCAGTCGTCCTGATATTACATTCGCTGTGTGCTATTGTGCTTGTTTTCAGGCCAACCCAAAAGAATCCCATGAAAAAGCTGTTAAAAGAATTTTTCGTTATTTAAAGGGTTCCTCTCGTTTGGGTCTTTGGTACCCAAAAGGAGGTAACTTTGACTTACATGCATATTCTGACAGTGATCATGGTGGTTGCAGATTCAATCGAAAATCCGTCACTGGTGGATGTCAATATCTAGGAGATTGTCTCGTTTCATGGCAGAGTAAGAAGTAAACTATAGTATCTCTGCCTACAGGAGAAGCTGAATATGTTGTTATTGCCAGGTGCTATGGATACAACATCAAATGATGGATTACGGGATAAATTTTCTTCATACACCATTTTTCTATGATAATGAAGCTGCTATTAGGATTGCCAAAAACCCAATTCATCATACTCGTACCAAGCACATTGAAACGAGAATTCATGCCATCCGGGACGCTCAGGAAAAGGGTTTTATAGATATCATTCCGATTGATACAAAAAACCAACGAGTGGATCTTTTACAAAAACATTTGATAAACCACGTTTTTATGAATTGATTTACATGTTGGGTTTAATATCTTTTTAAAACCTCTTTTCTTACCATTATATGTATAGTACTGTAAATAACTTTTTTTTGTTTATAAACTTTTACTGATAAGCTTCTGAGTCCCATATGTCTTCATATTTTTTTTTCGTTTTGTTTCAACTTATTTTAAAAACACAAAACAATTAAGAGAAGAAAATTTCTTTTTGTTTCGTGGCTGCTAAAAAGAAATTTCTGGGGAGAATAATTTTCTTTTTTGTCTTTTTAGTAACTTCATGGAAAAGAAGTTTGAAGGAGAATCAATAGCATTGTTTGGGATATGCATGGTAGGCTCAGCCCGATATCAAAGTAAACAGTGATCGTGTAGCCTAATTAAAGTTTAAGAACTCGATGACAAGGATTATCCTCATGACATCTCAGCCTGCACAAAGCTACAAGGCCGTGTCTAATATGGGTTAGAGTTTCATATCTTTGCCTTGATGCATAAATTTTAAATAGAATGGGTGACATATCTCGTGCTTATCTCCTCTGCTATATGTGAACATTAACCTGGAGTGATGATCTCCTCTGTTATACGTGAGTATAGACCTGGAGCTCTCATCAGCACATTCTGATGAACTTCTCTGTTATACGTAAGTATAGACCTGAAGCTCTAATCAGCGAGATAAAATGATTATCTCCTCTGTTATACGTAAGTATAGACCTGGAGCTCTTATCATATGTCCCCATATTCAGTATCATCGTTGATATATATAAGAATTCAAGCAAAGTGAATTATATTCTCAATAAACCATGAAGAACAGGATTAGTACTTTGCTGAATATTTGTGGGATCCAAGTCATCTGAGTTTTTCAATGAATCCAAAACATGGTAAAACAGCTACAGATTACTTGTTGAAAAGAGGAAGGCATGAGTTTAAAAGGACAAACATATTAGCAATCCCGCAAATCTTTGACTCTCCGGATCAATTTCTTGAAAAAGAAGTCTTTATATCCTTTTATTTTTTCCTTATTTGTTTTAAATTCTTTGTTATGTGCTGATGTTATGGGACGAAGAATGTTTTTCATAAAAGCCATATAAATTTAATTTTTTAAGTTTTTGGTTGCAGCGAAACTACAGTTTCACTTGCAGGTTCGCTGAGCGAATCTATAGTTTCTCCTGGCACTATCGCTGTTCACCGAACACTGATTTCTTTTGTGATGCCGAGCGAAACTACAGTTTCACTGCCAGCGAAACTAGGTCATATATATGGCACAGTGTGTTCATCATTTCACATTATGTTGTGCGAATCTAACCCTAGTTTCTCTGTGGCTGTATCTTTTTGACCCCATTTTTCATCATTTTCGTAGAGATTGTTTGTTTCTAAACCATTTGGTAGGTATTGCGTTTTTGAGTTAACAGTTTAATCATGGTTTTATGGCTTAATCAATAGTTTTGGGTTGATTCGCTTGTTTGAAACTTCGCCTGTTTCGTCCAGCGAATCTACCAAACTTATCCAACGAAACTGAACGAAAGTTCCCTGTTGCCAGCGAATCTATCTGGTTATGCTGTCCAAGCATACCTAACAGTTTCACTCAAACCTTTCCAGCGAAACTATACTTTTGCCCAGCACATAATCTGTTCTGTTGGGGTCAGCGAACCTACAACTTCGTTGTTGTCTGATTCATAAGTTTGTCCTCAGCGAAAGTGTAGAATCACTCAAACTCATGGTCTAGGGCTGAGTTACAGCAAATGTACACTTTTGTTTGGTCAAAACTTATGCTCAATCAACAGCGAAACTAAGTGTTGTGCCTAGCGAAACTATAGCTTCGCCGGTCAGCGAAACTGTTGAACTTAGTTTCAAAAACTTCAGCGAAGCTGTCTTGCTATGTATGGTGAAACTATAGTTTCGCCATATCAGTGAAAATATTATTGTTTTTAAATTTTTCTTATTGGTTAATTATCTTTATGTTACATCTTACTTACCTATGTTTATATTTTGCAGTTCATGGCAAACTTAAAGTTCGATGAGAAGACTAATATTGTGGCACTATTAGACGACAGTAATCCAAAGACTATTGGATTTAGAGATTGTATTAGATGGCTGAAATAGTCTTCCATTCACTATGCCATATCTCATTTACCCACGATCTACGACATTCACATAAGAGATATTTGGGTTAATACAGAATGTGACTTGGGATCTACTCCACACAGGATTACTTCAAGATTTCTTGGGGAAGACATGGTTATTAGTGCTGAAACGGTTGCAAGGGTATTAAGGTTGGAAGATGATTGTGGATATGAGGTTAGTATGTCTGATGCTGAAGTCCTTAATGCTTATCGAAGCATTGGGTATGAAGGACCATCTTTTGGGTCAAAGAAGGAAATTAAGAAGTCGTTTTTGTCCAAGGAATGGAGATACATTGCCCACGTGTTCATTATGTGCTTGGATCATAGAAAGGGAGGATCAGATAGTTTAAATGCGCAGTGGGCAAAGGCCATGATTGTATTCTGTAGAGGACAAAAGGCCAATATTGTAAGACTAATATTTGACTGTATGACTGAAAACGTCATGGCCTTAAAGAAAGACAAATGGCTGTTATATCCAAGGTTTATCCAGATGATCATTAATGCTGAGAAGCCAAATTTGCCAAGACATGGGGAAGTTAAGAGGCTGATACAAATGAATACAAGAATATTTGCAGACTGCTCAGCTATTAGACATGACTTCAGCGATAAAATAACATATTTACTGGAAAACATGTATCTTGCCAAGAGATGGAACTACATAAGAAGGTTGATTGAAAATGAAAACAAAAATGCTAAAGGAAATCAGGATAAACAAGCTGAAGCCATAAAGAAAAGGAAGAAGTATGCAAAGGAGAAAGAATATGATCTAGATGCTGAGATTGATGAAGTTGAAGAGGAGCTGCGGACTCAAAGAGAGAGAAGGACCAAAAAGAAGGTTGATCAAGGCGAACCGGCTCACGAAACTGAAAGGATATCTAAGCATAAGCAGCTAGTGTTCGAAGAAAGAAGGGATCCCGATTTGAACTAGATCAAGATGTAATCAGAAATGTAAATACTTCATTGGCTAATGAACTGAGCATGATTAAAACTAAGTTGGTTAATCAGGAGTTGAGAGAGAAGGAGAAAGATGAGCAGATAGAAAGTATGAAGGTTATGATGATGGCCCAGTAGGAACTTATCAAAAGGCTATTGAAGGAAGTGAATGAGCTCAAAGGCAAAGTTGGTGACACAAACCAACTATCACAAGAGGAGCTGGATAATCTGACTGACACATCAAAGTATTCGTTCCTAAAAGTGGGGAGGTCATCTGGTATGGGAGGAGAAGCAAGTACGGCTAGTGGTGGTGCAAATGGAAGTGGTGTAGGAGGACAAAAGGTTGTTGAAACAGAAGCATAGAAGAGAGTTGAGGAAGGAGGAGATGTGAGAGAGGAGCCTATGATTGTTGAGGCTGAATTTGTTGATTTGGGATTGGATATAGAAACAGACTTGACGGGGCTAAGGTGATTAGAGAAGAAACTACTGAATGAAATAAGAAGGGTACAGAGAAGAGACTTATTGATGAAGAGGAAGAATATGAGGAACAACTCGTTGATTATGACTCAGAGCCTGAATATTATGAAGTGGAGGAGCGCCCAATGACATATGTGGCACAAAAGGTTTCAGAAGAAGGTGATGTGTTTTAGCTAAGCAAAGAAGACTGGTTTGTGAAAGAAAAGGAACCAGAAGAGCTAACACCTCTATTTCAAAACATCAGTGAACCAAGCAAGAAGAAAAGTGATAAGAAAATAGTGAGCTGGAAATACAATTCTGAATTGAAAATGTTTATGATCAAAAGGAGGGGTGGTGAAATTTCATATATGCATAAAAGGAAGGCGTTCAAGACCTTTCCTGGATGGGATTTGAGGATGTTAGCTAAAATTCCACTTTTGGATGCCCACCTGAGTGAACGTGCTACGTTGTTGGAAAAGGAGATTAAGGCGGGAATAAATAACAATTTTGAAGCTTTTGGGTATATGAAGACAGAAAGAAGGAGATCGAAGAAAGACCTGATTGGGCCACTGGAAAGGGAAAGATTGTGTTAAAGCTGAAGCCAGCTAAAACTGTTAATAGAATAAGGGTGCCTAATCCACTTCCCCTAGGATACAAAATTTTGAAAAATGGTTTTATGATAACAATACTGGGGAAGCAGTCATTAGGTTGAAAGGTGGTGCTGAGTTCAAGCTGTTTGACCCAATGGAAGTATTTTCCATTTGTGATGAAGATCTTGTGATTCTATGTGAAAATCACATTAAGGCTAGAGCTGGAGCTGAAACGAGAAGAGAATCTAGTCTGTTTATGAATGTAGCAAATAAAGCTCGAGGAGTAAGGGCAGAGGTCAGGGAACTTGCTGAGAAAGTATCCAAGGCTGACGAGTTAAGGATGGACATGCAGGATCTTACCAGACAATTTGCTAGAGTAAGTGCAAGAGCTAAAGAGGAGGGAGAAGCAGGAGCAGAACCAGAAGCATCAGATAAAGCTGAAGAAGGTGCAAGAGAAGAGCAAGAAGATTGAGAGTGAGGTCCAACCTAGGGGGAGAATTGATGATCTACATAGGTTGGACTCACTATTGTTGATAGGTTTATTTTGATTATGTAATAGGTTAATTGTTAGTTTTATCTTGTATTTAGTATTTCTTTGTAATTTTGTATTCCAGGGAATCTACGGGCGAAACTACAGTTTTGCCCGGAGTCAGCTGATTCAGTTCACCCGGCGAATCTATAGTTCGCTGCCGGGTGAAACTAGTAGTTAGACAGCCAGCGAAACTAGGTTTCTTATATATTATAATCTTTCTATCTTGTAAGGAACCTTTTGGCAAAACCCATAGACAGAATATTTGTGTTGCAATTATGTGTGTGTGGCTGGAAGTTCATTATCTATATCATTGAGCCTTTGTTATTGCAATTTATGGTTTATATTCATTGAATTTCATTATGTTATTGTGTTTATAAGTGTTGATTCAATCGAAAATCATTGTCAAGCATCAAGTGCACTGTTGAATTGATCATTAGGACCAACATTAGCATAATGAGTTGTACCACCACACATGATACATTCCATAGGCTTTCTTCTGGGAGTCATATCCTGAGGAGAAGGTTTGTCCTAAGCCTTTTCTAGCTCTTTCTTCATCTTCTTAGATGATGCAGCATGCTTCTAAGGGTGAAGATTGCCTTTCGAGTTGGATGGTCCAGCTTGTGTAGTAGTGGTCCATATTAGTTCAACCTTCTTCTCCTTACCATGATGGCTTAGACTTAAAATAGAACTCCTGGTACTAGAGTTCTTAGTCAATTATTCAGTCTTCCTCGCCTCAAACCTAGCAGAGATGAAAACTTATTTTTTCCTAGGGTTGAAGGTGGGCTTGATCTTCTACACTTTCTTTGATCTTCTTTTTACAGCCCTGGTCAAGTTCTTTCTTGCAGACTTGGCCATCCCTGGTCACTTCTTCCCTTCAGGGATATAGTGACCCTTTTTAGAAGGAACCTCTTCACTCATTTCTGGTTCACCCTTTACTATATCCTATTCATCAGTTTCATCTTCATCTTCCTCTGGGACAGGATCAATAGGAGGTAGCTCATCTTCATAGGTTTCGCACCTTGGTTCTCTGGCTGATAGTAGTGTGTGTGGAGGAGCTATTTCATTTATCCAAATCCTTACATGTTCTGATAATAAACTTTTGCATGAAAGGATGAAGATATAATGTTCTTGAAGGTTTCCTCTTTAAGAACACATTTTTCTACCTTGGCTTTGCTAATCACAAGCTCAGCTGGCATTCAATTAACTTGGAAACAAGATCTTTAATCTGAGTCCTGTAGTTTGTATGCTCATGTTTTAGAGTAGAAATTGTTTTCTTTAAGTCTTCTATTTTAAGCTTATAATCATTTTTTACTCTTTTAAAATCAGCTTTTAAAATGTTTAAGGACTTAAGATTAGATCTTACTTCCAAGTTGTACGACCTGTACATATTAACTTTAGCAATGCATTTAGGAGAGCAAAGATGTTCCAATACCTTTGATTCATCATGATCTGCCATCAGGGTTTGGTTTGGGGAGACATCTTCCACCTTAAAGCTCCAATCAAAGACTCCTTCTTCAATAGCAACTGCATCTTGATGCTTTGGTTGGTTGGGCTTCTCCGTTCTTGGAGCTGCCTCGATGTAGTTTGGCCTGGGCAATGTATGGCCACCATTTGTTCTTGGTGCCTTACACTTCCTAGCAAATTGGCCCATTTCATAACACTTTACTTTGCTCTTGTCTAGCCCAAACTTTCCTCTGGACACATTGCTTGGAAACTTCCTCATTGTCCTCTTGTAGAACTTCTTGGCTCTGTGAGGGAGAAGAGCCATCTGCTGGAGTATTTTCATGTATTCTAGATCATTTGGATGGATACAGTCTAGGTCTTCAAGGGTGTAGAGAAAGTTTCCAGAACTTTCATCTAAAGACCTAAAGGCCTAAGAAGAGTTGGGCTCTTGGAATGGATTTCCTTGAGTATAGCTCTCCCTTGGTGTCTTCGGGAAGGTGATGAAAGGACCCTTTGGTGAGTTGTGTCACACCCTCAAATTCCACGTGCGGGGTTTTACCACGAGGCGTGTGAACAAACCAGGATCTAAGTCACTAGTTACTCAGAATGACACTATATGAAACATATAAAAACACCCAGAGTTTAGAAACTTTAAGACTATGCGGAAGCGTTTTGTAAATAAGCCAAACCCAGAGTAATGAAATGTAAAATGCACAAACACGTGCCAAACCATTACTTAAAACAAAATGTATACCAAATCCCAAATGCAAAACAATGTTTATTCCAATGCATCTGACCCATGAGTGCTACTAGATGCTGCTGCTAAGCTAGACCTGAGAACAGCATACTAAAAGAGTCATCATAACTGTTGGTGAGTTCAAGAGTTTGCGTTTAACATGAACAGTAATAGTTGCAAAACATAAGAAGTTCAATGAAACAGATAGCTAGTCTATATTCATAAGTAACAACCATAGCAATTTCACGATCGAAGGTGATTGTGTTTCGTTTGTTTGCCTCCCGTCACGACATACCATGTCGTGACAATATTGTACCCGTTTTACCTCGAGTCGCACAGGTGGGGCTTGTCAGACCCAGTAGTACTACCCAAAATTTCCCGCTAGTTACCATTATTAACGATCCAAAAGTGTGAGGGCTTTCAGTGGTATATCACACTATGTTATACTATACACAACATATATAATAACGCATTGTAAAAAGTTATAATAAAGCATTTGTAAAAGAGTATGCTATCTCCCCCAAAAAAGAGTGTTTAAAAGTGGGGCATGAACTTACCTGGTGTGCAAACGAACAGAATAATGCAAAGCTACGGTGAATGGAAAGACAACCCGTCAAAGGTTACCTAAAACACGTGAGTACATAAGTACGTATAATCAGAAAGTTTAACAACCCTAAGTGCTCAATAAGCACATTGACCCAAGGGTTTTGCAAAACAAAGACTCATTTGACCTAGTTGACCTGTTTTACCCATTGGTGACATGTTAATTGTAATCTTGTTTGATCAAGTATAGCAACCTATGATTATCATACAAGTTATTCATGTATGCCATGTCATCAATCTTAGGTTCTATCAAGATCATCATACAAACATAGATTATCATACAACACATACGAATCTAAATCAAACATCATGCTCAACATATATGTAATTACATCACAACTAATAAATCATACATTGAGTTTAATCATGCACTACATGCCATGTGAAGACACTAACGACTTCACACCCTAAACCCTACCAATCCAACTAAGTAGGGGCCTCAGATTCGCACACATGTATGACAACCATTATCACATTACTCAATAAGATTCACACCAATTAACATAGATAACAATGATCTATTATAATTCCAAACATGGTTCCATAATCTCCTAACATAATCTAACATCTTGCAATAACCCATAAAAACCTAAACTTCCCAAATAATACATCAAGTATCCATACGATTCAAATAACGCATTCTAACACATTAAACATCATCAACAAGTATTCTAGCATGATCCTAACATCATAAACATGCCTAACTCACAATATCCAATAATTCACATCAATAAAGTTTCCCTTTTGGAAAAGTAATGCCCAAAATCAATCTATTATCCAATTCATTCATAAATTCTTCAAATTTATACCTAATCTAGTTCATAACCATCATCTAAGCATGATAAACATCATCAATTCATCATAATTCCCAAATCTCATGCACAAAAGTTACTACTTATAGTACGGTATGAACAACACATAAATTCCATGAATTTTTTTGCATAATCCATATAAACAAACATCAATATAATACAACTAACATCATAGCATCATCATACAACCATTAATTTTGAATTTCTCAATGTAAATTGGACTAGAGCTTATTCTTGAATCCAAAATCATGAAAAACAAATCAAAACATACCTTTAATTGCGTAATGATCGAGTATGCCACTTGCTAACACGTCGTAGTACTCAAGACTAAGCAAAATCAATTGATAGTTGTTGTTCTTGATCAAAAATCGCAAATCAAGAGAATGGGAGTGGGGGTTTACGGCCAAGTGGGTGGGGAATGGGGCTAGGGTTTAATTTTTAACTTATATATGGTAAGTAATTTCCTTTTAACTCCTTTCAACTTTTATAAATTGCAAAACTAACTTTTTAACCTTTTTAAATCATTTTTCATTTTATAATATTAAAACTTAATAAACCAACTAATAACATGCAAGTCAAATAATAATCATCATCCATAAACATTTCATAATCCACCTAGTCACATGCTAAGGCGTATTTCGTAATTTTAAAAAGAACAACACTTAACACCTTGATTCACATGATCACATAATAATAATCAGAATTATTATTCAAGTTATTATATGTTATCCAAATTTATGATTATTAAGTCACTAACGTTCAACGAAAACTAGTATGTGCTCACGACATGTGTATGCAAGACCTAACGAAACTAACGGAGTTTGGTAGCGGAAAATCACCGGATGTCATATTATCCCTATGTTGAAAGAATGTTCGCCCCAAAAATTGCGTTACATGGTTGTGTTACATCATTGGTCTACTACATTGGCACAAGAAATCGAGTGAGTTGTCACATCATCCCCATGTTGAAGGAAATTTCGTCCCGAAATTTCCTCACATTTCCATATGAACTCTAGTCCACGTCTTGAGTTCCAACGAACCTTAACTATTGAAATCTTGCTCTGCTTAAGGGTCTTGACCTCACAGTCCATCACCTCAACTGGTTCTTCAATGAACCGTAATTATTCATCTACTTGCACCTCCTCGAGTGGTACAACCAAAGTCTCGTCAGATAAACATTTTTTTAGATTGGAGACGTGAAACACATTATGAACTCCACACAATGAGTCAGGCAGATCTAATGGATAGACCACTAGACCAATTCTTTCTAGAATCACTAATGGTCTAACATATCTCGGATTAAGCTTGCCTCTTTTGCCAAATTTAGTCATGCCTTTCCATGGTGAGACCTTCAACAATACCTTGTCTCCGACCTAAAACTCCAAAGGTTTCCATCGCTTGTCTGTATAGCTCTTCTATCAGTCTCGTGCTGTAGCCATGCAATTTCATATCTGCACGATATTTTCAGTAGTCTCATGCACCAATTCAGGGCCAGTCAGCTGACTTTCTCCAACTTCCACCCAACAAGCTGGTGATCTACACTTTTGCCCATACGTCTCAAACGGTGTCGCCTTAATGATAGTATGATAGCTATTATAGTAAGAAAATTCCACCAAAGGCAGATAGATTTCCCAATTGTTCCCAAAATCTATTATACAGGCCTGTAACATGTTCCCTTGAGTTTGAATAGTACATTTTATTTGCCCATCGGTCTGCGGATGATAGGCAGTGATCATGTCTTAGCGCGTACCCAAAATTTTTGCAATGCTTGCTAGAAATGGGAGGTAAAGCCAGCATCACGATCCGAAATGATCGAAATGGGTACACCATGTCTAGCTACCACTTCCTTCTAGTAAGTCGGAATTAGATTATCCATTTTGTCTGTTTCGTTGATTGCTAGGAAGTGAGCAGACTTAGTCAATCGATCCACAATAGCCCATATTGTGTCACAACCGCTAGGAGTTCTGGGTAATTTGGTAATGAAATCCATAGAAATCTGCTCCCACTTCCACAAAAGAATTTCAGGTTGTTGAAGTAACCCAGATGGCTTCTGGTACTTAACTTTCACCTTAGAGAAGGTTAAACACTTGCTCACATATGTAGCTACATCCGTCTTCATATTAGGCCACCAATAGTACGCCTTTAGATCATGGTACATCTTGTTAGAACCAGGTTGTATGGAATTTTTTAGACTTGTGAGCCTCACTCATAACCAAGTCTCTGAGAGTACCATACAAAGGTACCCAAAGTCTATCAATGAAGTAACAGATTCCATCGGCTTTCACCTCAACTTGCTTGTCCATCCCACGTAATGATTCGGATTCAACATTTTCCGCTTTCAAAGCTTCTATCTGAGCTTTCTTTATTTGTTCTGGCAATTGTGTGCTAATTATAAGCTGTAAAGCTTGCACTCATCTGGGTTTAGCAGTTTCCTTCCTGTTTAAGGCATCTGTAACAACATGTGCCTTTCCCGGGTGGTACTTAATAGCGCAATCATAATCGTTCAACAATTCCAACTAGCATCGCTGCCTCATGTTCAGCTCTTTCTTCTTAAAGATATGCTGAAGACTTTAATGATCGGTGTAAATAGTGCATGTGGTACCATACAAGTAATGTCTCCAGATCTTCAAAGCAAAAACTACTGCACCCAGCTCCAAGTCATGGGTGGTGTAGTTCTTCTCATGCACCTTCAGTTGTCTCGAGGCATAGGCTATCACCTTGTCACGTTGCATCAAGACACAACCAAGTCCTTGGATAAAAGCATCATAGTAAACCACAAAGTCATCATTTCCCTCTGGTAATGCCAATATCGGTGCGCTACAAAGCTTCTGTTTCAACAACTGGAAGGCTGTTTCTTGACTCTCCCCCCATTTAAACGTGGTACCTTTATGTGTCAAAGCAGTGAGAGTTTGAGTGATTTTTGAAAATCCCTCAATGAAACGTCGATAGCAACCTTATAGTCCAAGGAATTGCTGTATCTCACTAGGTGTTTTGGGAACTGACCAATTCTTTATTGCCTCAACCTTTGTAAGATCTACATGGATTCCATTTTTCATTAACAATGTGACCCAGAAATTGCACCTCTTGAATCCAGAAGTCACACTTAGAGAATTTGGCATACAATTATTTCCTTTTAAGCAGTTCTAAGATTAATCGCAAATGCTCCTCATGCTCCTCTTTGGTCTTAAAATAGATCAATATGTCATCGATAAACACAATGACAAATTGATCAAGGTAGGGTTTGCACACACGATTCATGAGATCCATGAATACCGCTGGTGCATTAGTTAACCCAAATGGCATGACCAAGAATTCATAACGGCCATAATGAGTTCTGAATGCTATCTTCGAGATGTCTTCCTCTCAAACTCTTAATTGATGATAACCAGACCTCAAATCAATCTTGGAATAATAATTGGATCCCTGCAATTGATCAAACAGGTCATCAATACGAGGTAGAGGGTACCGATTCTAAACCGTGACTTTTTTTAACTCTGTGTAATCGATACACATCCGAAATGTGCCATCCTTTTTCTTAACAAAAAGAATAGGGGCACCTCAAGGCGATGAGCTTGGTCGGATAATCCTTTATCCAACATCTCCTGAAGCTGTGCTGATAGCTCCTGCAGCTCATTCGGTGCCAACCGATAAGGTGCTCTTACAATTGGAGCTGCTCCGGGAGTCAACTTGATCTGGAATTCCACTTGACGATGAGGTGGTAACCCAGGATGATCCTCGGGAAACACCTTTGGAAAATCACAGACTACCGGAATGTTCTCTATTTTCTTCCCTCCTATTGTTCATCCATCACAAGGGCCAATATGGCCAAACAACCTTTGTGTAATAATTTCTGCGCTTTCATATATGATATTATGCCTATCACTGCACCACTCCTCTCGCCCTTGACCAAAAGAATTTCACCACCAATCAAAATACGTATAATCTTCTCGCGACATATGACTTCCGCCTACTTCTCGGAAAGCCAATCCATGCCCACGACTACATCAAAACTCCCAAGTGTAACAGGCATGAGGTCGATATCAAAGGTATGACCAGCAAGTTCTATCTTGCAACCCTTAAGGATGTGTGTAACATAGATTTGCTTACCATCAGCTAATTCTACGATATATTTAGATTC
This sequence comes from Flaveria sonorensis, assembly GCA_025506505.1. NCBI lineage: Eukaryota > Viridiplantae > Streptophyta > Magnoliopsida > Asterales > Asteraceae > Flaveria > Flaveria sonorensis. Next base: position 46,404,842 of record CM046438.1, read on the forward strand.
CAACGTAGAAGGTATATCACTTAAGAGACTACTAAACTTAGTAGAGATAAAACTTCTATCAGCTCCAGTGTTAAACAATACAGTAGCAAAACAAACATTAAGAGGAAATTTACCGTTAATAGTAGTAGGGTCGTTTAGAGCCTCACCTGAACCCATGATAAAAGCAATCCCTTTTGCTCCTCCATTGTTACCACCATTGTTATCACCATTGCCATTGTTGTTGCTGTTTCCACCGTTGCTAGTACCATTCCTGTTTTTTTTCAACTGAGGACAATTCCTCTTGTAGTGTCCTTCCTTTCCACATTCAAAGCAACCTTTTTGTATTTCATAGGGTTGCTGGGGCTTCTTCATCAATTCGCCACGATAGTCTTTCGCTGCATGCCCTAGCTTCCTACAATGCTGACACTTAAAGTTGTCACACCTGCCTGTGTGATGATAGTTGCATCGGTTGCACCTTGGATGCTTCCCCACGCATCCACCTTGTCCTTGATTTGAGGAAGATGAATGGTTAAAGCTACGGTTACTGTCGAACCTCCTTTTTTGTTGTTGCTACTGGTGGTGGTTGTTAGACGACGAGCTCTTGTTCCCAGATTTATCCCACTTGCGCTTGTTTTTGGGCATGCTTGCCTCAACGCCCTATTTTGGTAGCTTGCCTTGCTCTACCGCTTGGTGCGTTAGCTTATGAGCTAGCCGAATAGCCTGCTGGATAGTGGTGAGGTTTGAAGCAGTCACCATACTTTGTATTTCTGGCACCAACCCACACAGATAGAGTTCGATCCTCATGATTGGCGGGTTTATCATTCCAGGATAGAGAGTCGCCAACTCATGAGACCTCATAGTGTAGGCCTTAATCTCGGATCCCTCCATCTTTAACTACCAGAACTCAACCTCCAACTTCTGGACTTCATCCGGTTCTTCCTCTAGCTCCTCCTTGGGAACCTCCTCTGGTACCTCCTGAGGCTCCTCCATCGAGGCCCCCTGAGGCTCGAGCTGGTTTTCCAGCTCATGTATACAAACTATAGCCTCGTAAAGCTGATCGCGCGTCGTGTTCAGAGTAGCCGTCAACTCAGCAACCTATCCACGCAGAGTCTGGATCTCTCCTGTCTGACCATCCTGGCGTCGTTGCATATCGAGCCATGAGTCTTCCATCTCCTCAAACACTAGACTAGCATGCTCCTGTCATGCTTCCAACCTTTTAAATTTCTCCTTGACATTTCATTGAAGTCGGTCATGTGAGGCCACCACAGCGACGATAGCCCTATAAGGTTACATGGTAGGGGGTACAATACGGAATCTCTAGTCACGGTAGGGATCGGAAATAGAACACATTCCTTTTCTAGCATCCTGATCAGTGTAGTGCGATACCAGCCAATTGTCAGGATTAGCCATGTCCCGCTCAATCACAGGCTCGCCCGTAAGATACACATCAGATATAAACACAGGGGGTCAAGAACTATAACTCGTAGATGACGAAGGAATAGTAGGAACCTCGAGTTCCTTTCCCAGCGCGTGTCAAACAGGGATGAAGATGATGATGATGCCATACTGGACTGTATGTGATGTGTATGCCAATGAGTAACAGTAAGGGAATAAGTAACGAGTAACTAACTAACTGTGTGCGGTTATAGACTAGTATGTATGCAACCTAGTTCCCTATAACCAATGGCTCTGATACCAATCTATCATACCCTCAAATTCTACATGCGGGGTTTTACCTCGAGGCGTGTGAACAAACCAGGATCTAAGTCATTAGTTACTCAGAACGACACTATATGAAACATTTAAAAACAACCAAGAGTTTAGACACTTTAAAACTATGCAGAAGCGTTTTGTAAATAAGCCAAACCCAGAGTAATGAAATGTAAAATGCACAAACACACGCCAAACCATTATTTAAAACAAAATGTATATCAAATCCCAAATGAAAAACAATGTTTATTCCAATGCATGCTGACCCGTGAGTGCTACTAGGCGCTGCTGCTAACCTTGACCTGAGAATAGCATACTAAAAGAGTCAACACAATGGTTGGTGAGTTCAAGAGTTTGCGTTTAACATGAACAGTAACAGTTGTAAAACATAAGAAGTGTAATGAAATAGATAGCTAGTCTATATTCATAAGTAATAAGCATAGCGATTTCGCGATCGAAGCTGACTGAGTTTCATTTGTTTGCCTCCCGTCACGACATACCAGGTCGTGACGATGTTTATGTTAGGACAACATTGCACCCGTTTGACCTCGAGTCACACAGGTTGGGCTTGTCAGACCCAGTAATACTACCCAAAATTTCCCGCTAGTTACCATTATTAACGATCCGAAAGTGTGAGGGCTTTCAGTGGTATATCACACTATGTTATACTATACACAACTTATATAATAAAGCGTTTGTAAAAGAGTATGCTATCTCCTCCAAAAAAAGAGTGTTTAAAAGTGGGGCATGAACTCACCTAGTGCGCAAACGAACAGAATAATGCAAAGCTACGGTGAATGGAAAGACAACCCGACAAAGGTTACCTAGAACACGTGAGCACATAAGTACGTATAACCAGAAAGTTTAACAACCCTAAGTGCTCAATAAACACGTTGACCCAAGTGTTTTGCAAAACAAAGACTCATTTGACCTAGTTGACCCGTTTGACCCATTGGTGACATGTTAATTGAAATCTTGTTTGATCAAGTATAGCAACCCATGATTATCATACAAGTTATTCACGTATGCCACGTCATCAATCTTAGGTTCTATCAAAATCATCATACCAAAATAGATTATCATACAACACATATGAATCTAAATCAAACATCATGCTCAACACATATATAATTACATCACAACTAATAAATCATACATTGAGTTTAATCATGCACTACATGCCATGTGAAGACACTGACGACTTCACACCCTAAATCCTGCCAATCCTACTAAGTAGGGGCCTCAGATTCGCACGCGTGTATGACGACCATTATCACATTACTCAAAAAGATTCACACCAATTAACATACACAACAATGATCTATTATAATTCCAAACATGGTTCCATAATCTCCTAACATAACCCAATATCTTGTAATAACCCATAAAAACCTAAACTCCCAAATAATCCATCAAGTATCTATACGACTCAAATAACGCATTCTAATTAACAAGTATTCTAGCATGATCCTAACATCATAAACATGACCAACTCACAATATCCAATAATTTACATCAATAAAGTTTTCCTTCCGGGAAAGTAATGCCCAAAATCAATCTATTATCCAATTCATTCATAAATTCATCAACTTTATACCTAATATAGTTTATAACCATCATCTAACCATGATAAACATCATCAATTCATCATAATTCCCAGATCTCATGCACAAAAGTTACTACTTATAGTAAGGTATGAACAACACATAAATTCCATGAATTTTTTTGCATAATCCACATAAACAAACATCAATATAATACAACTAACATCATAGCATCATAATACAACCATTAATTTGAATTTCTCAATGTAAATTGGACTTGAGCTTGTTCTTGAATCCAAAATCATGAAAAACTAATCAAAACTTACCTTTAATTGCGTAATGATCGAGTATGGCACTTGCTAACACGTCGTAGTACTCAAGACTAAGCAAACTCGATTGATAGTTGTTGTTCTTGATCAAAAATCGCAAATGAAGAGAATGGTGGTGGGGGTTTATGGCCAAGAGGGTGAGAAATGGGGCTAGGGTTTTATTTTTAACTTATACATGGTAAGTAATTTCCTTTTAACTCCTTTCAACTTTTATAAATTGCAAAACTAACTTTTTAACATTTTTAAGTCATTTTGCATTTCATACTATTAAAACTTAATAAACCAACTAATAACATGCAAGTCAAGAAATAATCACCATCCATAAACATTTCATAATCCACCTAGTCACATGCTAAGTCGTAATTCGTAATTTTAAAAAGAACAACACTTAACACCATGATTCACATGATCACATAAGAATAATCAGAATTATTATTCAAGTTATTATTTGTTATCCAAATTTATTATTATTAAGTCACCAACGTTCAACGACAACTAGTGTGTGCTCACGACATGTGTATGTAAGACCTAACAAAACTAACGGAGTTTGGTAACGGAAAATCACTGGATGTCACAAGTTGTCAGGGTAGTAGATGAGATGATGTTGTGGTTCTGTATTATCCCTTTCAACCACATGAAGGGCTGAACTCTTTAGGTGTTGGATGAGTTGGTAGAAGGATTTTTCATGTTCATCTCCATTCGATAAACTCTCAGGATACCATATATCTTAGTGAGAGTGAGGGTAAAGAGGTTCTCAGTTCTCTTGATGGCCACACAGTAGTGTGTCCATTGTCTAGGAAGAAAGAACATGAACTTCCTCACTATATCCTTGTTCTCAAGTTTAACTCCAACATCCATTAGAGTGTCTACAATCTCAACATACCTGAAGTATAGTTGAGACATACTTTCACCTGTCTTGTAGGTGAAGTTTTCAAACTGCTGCTTTATTATGTCTTTATTATTCTCCTTAGCTTCCTTAGATCCTTCATACATCAGCTTTAGTGCATCCTAGTGTTCTTTTGCACTCTTGAACTTCTTGAAGCCTCTGTAAATGGATTTGGGAAGAGCAGTTTAAAGAGAGGTCATGGCTTTCTGATCAATGTCTATTTATTCTAGTCTTCTTAAAAATAATTAGCCACTTCCTTGGGTATAATCCCTGAAGTAGTATTTAGGATGTGAGGTCTAGAGACTACAGATCTCCACATCCTGCTATCTTAAGACTTGATGAAGCCTTCCATTCTCATGCACCAAGTGTCAAAGTCATCAGGAGTGATCAGTGGAGACTTAGTCATTGTGTCGGTTTCTATATTAGCTTTAGAAAGAGCCGCCATTTGAGTAAGTAAATGAATGTGAAACTGAAGGGTGATTCAAGATGGTGAGATCTTGCAACCAAGAGCCTGAAATGCACTAATACCAATTGCAGGATAGGTTCTGGTTCACAATAGTTTCATAGTTGGAGATTATTAACTAAACACGCATACTAGATCAAATAAGGAACCAGGCAGTGAAACAATTAATAAAAAGTAAGATCACTCAAGAACACAAGATTGGTTTTCAAGGATGATGTATATTGCTCTCAAATGTTTCCAAAAATTGTAAAGCTTCTTTGTCCTAAGACTGATACATGAGATACTTTATACTACAACCTACAGTCAATGATACTTTAAAGGTTAGCTGGACACTAATCTAGACAACAAGATCAATGTAAAATCAAAAGGCAGATTGCCTTTTGACATATGACTATGATAGGCCATAGCTCACATCCTATTGTATTACAACAAGGATAAAAGTACTAAAGTAGGAAGTTACAGAAAAAAGCCATAATGTACAGTTGACAAAAGTTAAAAGGTAATCACCAACTTATATAAGTTGGTGAGTCTTCAGAGTTGACAGCGGAAAGGTCTTCTACTTTTGTCCAAAGTATGTCAAAGAAACATGGCTTCTTAGTCTTCGGAAGAGCTCAGTCTTCAAGCTTCGAAAGACTTTGTCTTTAAGCTTCGAAAGACTTCACTTTTGGCTTCAGAAGATTTATGTCTTTGGCTTCGGAAGATTTGACACTTGGTTATTTTTCTTTGTACATTGTCAAATCTTTTGAAGTACTTCCTTCCTTATACTTTAGTGCATGCTGAGAGATCTTTGGTTAGCATCACCCTTTAAGATAATCCTCTTGATCTTACACACACCTACATTACTATTTAGCTAGACACACACACACGGTTACATACATACGCACATGATTAGATACACACACACGTATACATCGGGTCTACACATATATATACCAAATCACACAAATATACATATATATATACCAAGTCATATACCTAAACTGAATACACATGATCTCCCATTCATATACACGCATAGACACTACATAACATACACACACGATCACCCATATACACATACGACATCAACACACAAGAATAGGACACCTATAATTGCAACTGATGCACGGGACGACACTTACCGGGTGTGGACGACACAATAATGGTGTATCCAGTTACACAAGTTCACCATGAAAATAACAAGAGGGTGTCTAGATGAAGACAACCACAACGTTTGCAGTGGGGGCTTGCTGGAGTTCGATCGCAGCGTGGGGTGTTTCTTGATAATGTCTCGAATGCTGGGGTGGGTGGGATTTTAGGGTTTGTGATCATGAATTTTAAGAACCAAAATATGTATATAACTACTAACATGTCTATAGTTGCTTCTTTTCACTTAAATCTGCAGTGCCATTAACATGTTTTGTTTATCATATGTATAAATTATCTCAAACTAACATATAAATTTGTTGACTAGCATTTGATTTTTTATATATGTAATTAAAGTATAGAAAAATAACCAATTCAAAAGTTACATGTATGTAATTTTGAGTAAAACCCTCAACGAACAAAAAGTTACACACCCATATACAAACATACACACACACACACACACACACACACACACATATATATATATATATATATATATATATATATAATATGATCCAATAATAAAACTACATCAAAAGTTTTATTTTATTAAATATATTTCGAAAAACAATATACCATTACAGTTAGGGCGACTAACCTCGAGTGGGGCAATCCAAGCAGATCTATCCATAATTTTCACATCTACATAAAGGTAACGGTTACAAGATACCGGGGACATAGATGCGACTATGAAACTCACTCATTTAACTATATGTTATTTGTTGGCCCTAGTGGTCGTGTTACTACTCATACCCAAATATTAAAACTTGGCGTGTTTTCTCCCCCAAAATGTTTAAATAAAATTTAAAATGGGTTATGAGACTCACTTGCTGTAGGCAAGTTAAATTGTAATGTCTTATGTGAAGCCAAGTTTGACCATGAGTTTTTGACCTACTTATGTCTTAATACATTTAAGACACCTTAAGTTCTAGACTAGTGATTCTAATATACGACTTGGTTATGTAACTATTCACCCAACTTAACTTGTTATGAATATTTGTTTTATCTTAGTTGTTTGAATCGATGATCCGTTGGTAATATGTTACGTTTTAAGAAGAAAAAAAATATATATATATATATATTATATATATATATATATATATATATATATATTTAAAATAATCATAACTATGTTGCAGGACCGGCGAAGGGAGTCAATGCAATGGTTTCACAAGGTTGGAGAGATGTACAACACTTGACAGATCAAATAGGGAACCGACTTAATTTAAACCATGAACACAAGTAAAGAACACAATAAGAACACAAGTATATAATTTTCAAGAATGATATATATTCCTCTTAAGTGTTTTATAAAATGTTACAAAGCTTAGTCCTAAGGACTGGTACCTGAGATACTTTATACTACATCCTATAGGCGGCCATACTTTGAAGGCCAGTTGAAACACTAATCTAGACAACAAGATCAATTTAAAGTCAAAAGGCAGATTGTTGTTTAACGAGTGACTATGACATGCCATAGCTCACATCCTTATCTATTACAAAAAGGATAAAAGTACAAAGTAGATAGTTACAAACTCTAAGACCATAATCTACAGTTGACAAAAGTATGGACGTTTCACCAAGTTGTATAAGTTGGTGAGTCTTCAGAAATGGTAGAGGAAAGTGGTTCAGCTTTTGTCACAAGCATGTCAGAGAAAGCATGTCTTCTCTATCTTCGGAAAAAATCAGTCTCTTGACTTTGGAAGACTTTGTCTTGAAGCTTCGGAAGACTTCGTCTTTGGCATCGAAAGAATTGGTCTTTTGGCTTCCGAAGATTTGATACTTAGTGAATTACATTGAGTTGTATCAAATCTTCCGAAGTAACTTTCCTTATATTTCACATGTGCATGCTTAGAGCTCTTTGGTTGTATCAGCCTCTAAGTATAACTCTTACACCTAGACTTTTAAACAGCCATTTGTGCTCAAGTCTAGCAAATAATAAGGAGGTGGCAAAATGGTCGAGTTGGATACAACTCGGAAAAATCTTGTCTTTTTAGATAACATATGTGAATGTGTTGTCTTGTCTTTAGGAATCATGACATATGACGTCCGAAGGAGTTGCTCAAGGTATGGATTAGTAGAATCTTGGTTAACAAGGATATTTCACCTTTTGATTGTTTGGGATCAAAACATAAGAAGTCTAAGTCATGGGTAGATTCTTTATGTCAAAATGTAAGTGAAAATGGTAGTCACTACCCTCCACTATAAGCAACTGCTAGCAAGAGGTGATCTTGGATGGTGAGAAGGCACTATCTGCATCAGTGCAGGGGAGGACAGTGTTCATCAATCTAGCTAGAATCAACACTCATCTACCGCTGGATGATGAAGAAGATGAGTTATCTTTCCCAAATCTGTTGTGAATGAATCTTTTAGGTAGATAGGCTATGAAGGGAACTCACTGTCCGAACCTTTAGGAAGGGTAAGGTCTCTTACCAGTGGAAGTACCTCCTCCATGTTGTTATTCACTTTCTATCAAATAAACATGGAGGATGGGACCAGATTCCTAAGGACTTATCCTATATAGTCCATGGAAGTTTTAAGGGGTCAAGTTCAAGTACTCTTAGTTGTATATACAAACTTGCTTGCTAACTTGGACTGCTTATAGTACTACATGTTCCCTAGATATGTCTAGCACATTCTTAACTGTGAACTACGCTCACAGTAAAGGGGAACAGGTGCTACTCTTAATTAGGACAGATGACGCCTGACATCTTCAATATCATAAGAAAGACCACTGTTGGCTTCTTAGGGGTAGAAACAACCCTGGTCCCAAAAATGTTAGAGCTCATTGCTCAAGATGACAACTGGACAGCACCAGTCAATGTTGAACCCACACCTTCTATATCTACACCACCCACACAGCCACAAATCATCCTCACCTACTTAAGAAAATCCAAACGAACCCCGGCTCAGTCTATTTATATTGAGCAGGCCCTCATACAATCACCTATGCAGGAGGAAGTAGAACCAAAAGCTCTTACTTTCCCTAAAGAGCAAACCACTCCCATTACTTCATTGATCAATGGCTAAGGTTCCTCATACTCAGCCTGATGAGCTCATTACCCAAACCTTAAGCCTTCACTTTGAGTCTCAAAACTCAATTTATCAGCCGTCAAGGGACAACTACCATCCCCAGCCGTTAGATTTAAACCAACCAATCCCTAACCTTTAATTCTATGATGATGAGGATATGGGTTTTAGTGAGTACCATGAGTCTCTCTTCTTCTCACCTGCTCAAGGAGAGATGGGTGCTCCTAAAACACTCATATCCAGCCCACATCATCCACCCCTAACTGAGGTGGCCTTTTCTAAATATGTTCAGGAAATTCATATAGAAGAGGCTCTCACTGTTGCAAGTGATTACATTATTAAAACCTCAACCATGGCAACCCAGCCCCTAACATTTCTTTTAAAGCTATCATGGAGTAAGGAAAATCCAACAGCTAAGAACAACAAGCTAGTGGTGTGGGAGATGACCTCGGTTATGTTCTCTCACCTCCCCATGATTATTCTAATGAAGATGAGGGGAGTCTGCAACTAAAGGTGCAAAAACTATCTAAAACCTGCACCTATTTAGTTTCAAAAGTAAGCCACCTGGAATCTCATGTGGCTACCTTGCAAAGGCAGGTCATTGACCAGCAACTTGAGATCACCGATCTCAAGGGTAAGTTAGTTGAGAGGCCTGTCAAGCAAACTCAATCAGGTCCATAAGAACCTATGGATATTATGGACCTAACCCTTAACTCCCCTATACAAGAGGGTGATGCTACCAAAAAAGGAGAGAAAGTCCTACCTATAATCACAGAACCTGGGTGTTCTGCCTAGAGTATGGACATAGAGGCCTCACCTTCCTCACTCACAGTTGTCCATACTCAACAACTTTCTCAGGCCCATATTGATGTGGATGCCCTGATTCAAAGCCTATTTGAGGAGGGAATTCCAAGGGTTATGTCTACCCCATCCTACCCTATTGAAAATCAAATAATAGGATGGAGGAATGTTGATAGAGAAACCCTAGTACTCTCTAGATCTCAGGGGCAACATGAAGTCTTCAATTTTCAAACCCAAAGATACTATGACATCTTTCCTCTGGTTGACCTGCCACTTACAAACCAAGTCAAAATAGGCAAGCTGACAGATTAGCTAAGAGGATTCAGCAAAGGATGCTCGAAGAGTTCAGAAGAAGGTCCTACTTATATAAACAGAGGCTAGTAGGCAAAACTATTGGTCAACTGGATACTGAGGCAGATCCTAAGATTAGTTTCGAAGGGAAAACCTTAATTGAAGGTCCAGCAGTTGAACCTGTGAACCTTGAGATAGGAACTGCTTTAGCACCCACTACCTTTAGTGAGGCACCAGCTGGTGAAGGTGTCTCACAGCCTCTCCCTGGCCAGCGCTTAGTTCTACACCAAGTGATGAAGGCCAAAGCTCTCTCCACCTTGAGTCATACAGGCTAATGACTGACAAAGGGAAGAAGACTATGACCTCTGAGAAGATTGAGGATGAGAAAAGGGAGAGGATTATCAAGAGAAACTTGATCTAATGAGTGTGTCACATCATTGATGTTTCTTTAGTGGAAAGGTTGTCAGCATCATGAAATTCTTGATCATTTTCACCATCTCCATCTACTCTTACATTAGAAACCCCTTTATTTGAATTTTGTGCCGCTGCGCTAGAATTTATAGGCACTTTAGATGTATCAGCTGAAGAGTTTGTCATGGTTTTGTTGACAGGATTTCCAACTATAGGGCTTGTTACTACTAGAGCTGAAGAAATTTTATCACTTGGTCTTCTTAGCTCAATCTTGGGTCAGGATCTCTTGTTGATAAGCTACCTGTAGATCTTGAAACATCTTCACAAGATTTGTTAAAATAGTTGGTAACTAAGTTAAGATCAAATAACCAATCTGGACTAGAATCTTTCACACTTAGAGTGTGCTCATTGAAGGTCACATTGGCTGACTCCTCAACTCTAGTTTTGAGATTGTATACTCTATAAGCCTGAGCTTTTTTAGAGTATCCAATAAAGTATCCATCATCTGATTTCTCAGCAAATTTGGCTATCTGATCTTTGGTATTCAAGATGATGCATGGACATCCAAATGATTCGAGAAAACCAATGAAAGGTCTCCTTTTATGGCATATTTCATAAGGAGTCTTACCATGAGTCTTGACTAATAAAACTTTGTTCTGCATACAGCAGGTAGTGTTGACTGCCTTTGCCCAGAAGGTGATAGGAAATTTAAAGTCAGAGAGCATGGTCCTTGCAGCCTCAATAAGTGTCATATTTCTCCTCTCAATAACACCATTTTGCTAAGGAGTCCTTGGAGCATTATATTGTGTTGTAATACTTCAGTTCCTTGATCATATCTTATGATCTTGACCTTGTGATCATATTGGTTCTCAATTTTCAAAATGAAGTTCTTTAAGATTTCAGGGGTTCTAAGAAAAAAGACCCAAGTATATCTTGTGAATTCATTTATGATCACAAGGAAATATTAAGTTCTTCCTAAACTCATTACACTAGTGGGGCCAAAGAGATCCATATGTAATAAGTGTAGGGAGTAGTGATAGAGTTCTTTTCCTTTGGCTTATGAGACACTTTCTGCTGCTTTCCTTTCAGACATGCAACACAATGGTTATCACTTGTAAACTCTTTTTTGGCATTCTAGTTACCAAATCATTCTTAATTAGTTTATTCATGTTCTTAAACTTTACATGGCACATTATTTTATGGCAAAGAAAGACTTATCACTATTGGCTTTTTAGACAGAAAGCAAGAAACTTCTCCAGATAGGGGGTTTCCTGCAAATCTATCTTGTACATGTTCCCTTTCCTGGGGGCTCTGAACAAGAAATGCTTTTGAGAAATGACCACCCCGTGCTTGAGAATAATGCACTCATGCTTAATGAAGAGCATGTTATGTCTCTGGTCATAAAATTGGGATACACTCAAGAGATTGTACCCAAGCTCCTTAACATAGTTTATCTTCTTAATGCTGAGCTTACCATTTATAGCTTTGCCCCTTCCAATGATGTAACCACCTGATTCTCCTCTAAAAGAAACTGGCCCTCTATCAATTTTCTCAAAATTCTAAAGAAAAGAGCCATTGCCTGTCATATGCCTGGAACAATCACTATTAATGATCCATGCATTTCTCTTGGTCCTTAGTTGTTCCTACACATAAAAATATGGTTATTTACATTTGGAAACCCAAGCCTTGTTGGTCTTGGGCTTATCAAAGTGAACTGAAGATAGTTCAATAGTTATTGATCCTATATGCATACTCTGAGGATCATTTGCTGTTGTAGATGAAGAATTTTCAGTCACATGACCTTTCTTCATCTTCTACACCATCTTTGAAATATTAGACTTGACCTTCAAGACTTCAGAAATTTTGATGACTTCGGAAGTTTAGAGACTGGACCTCCGAAAGCTTTTGCATCTACTGCAGTAGACTTCAGTACTTCAAAAGCATTCACTTCTTTCGAGATCAAAATTTCTTCCAAAGGTAATTATCCGTATATCTTTTTCTTGATTTCAAGCTTCTGAAAGGAAGAGATTTTCCTTCTGAAGCTATCTTCTTCTTTTTCTTCTCAGAAGTTTTCTTCTTGGTCATATGGATGGTACTTTTGGGATTGTAGATGCAATCCTTAGCAAAGTGAGAGGTACCACCACACATGATGCATTCAACTGGCATACTTTTGAGAGTCTTCTTCTAAGTAAAAGGTTGAGCTTGATCTTTTTTACTTCCTTCTTCATCTTCATATATGATGCAGCAGGCTTCTTAGGGTGAGGCTTGCTCTTAGAACTGGATGGTTCAGGCTGTGCAGCAGTGGTGCACATTTGATCAACCTTCTTCTTGACCAGGATGATTTGGACATGAACTAGACTCATGGTACTAGAGTCCATAGTTAAGTCCTCTGTATTCACCACTTCAAACCCAGCAGAAATAAAAACTTGTTTTTGCTTGGAAATGAAAGTGGCCATGATCTCTTGGGTTTCTTTGATTATCTTTGGTTGCCCTAATCAAGTTCTTCCTAGCTGACTTGGTCGTCCTGTTTCTTTCTTCTCTCCAGGAGCATAGTGACCCTTTTTAAGATGATCCTCCTCACTCACTATAGATTCATCTCTCCAGGATCAAAGAGGGGCAGCTCATCTTGACTAGTTCCACACCTTGGAGATCTTATAGATAGTAGAGTGTGTAGAGGAGCTATCTCACTTGAACCTAATCCCTGTCTATTCTAATAAAAAATCTTATCATGCATGGATGAGGATATGATGTTCTTAAAGGTTTCCTCTTCAAGAACACACTTTTCTGCCCTGGCTTTGCTGATCACAAGCTCAGCCTGGCATTCAGTTAACTTGGTAATCAGATCCTTGATTTGAGTCCTATAATTTGTGTGCTCATGCTTAAGATTGAAATTGTTTTCTCTAAATCTTCAATTTTAAGTTTATAGTCATTTTCAGCTTTTTTGAAATCAGCTTCTAAAATATTTAAAGACTCAAGGTCAAATCTCACTTCCAGGTTATAAGAGCTATACATGTTCACTTTAGCTATGCACTCAAGTGTACAGAGATGTTTAATACCTTGGCTTCTTCATGGTCTGCCATCAGTACTTGGTTGGGAGAAACATCTTCTACTTGAAAGCTCCAGTCAAAGCTTCCCTTTTCAACAGCTACAGCAGCTTGTTGTTTGGTTGGCGAGGCTTCTTAGATTTAGGAGCTACATCAGTGTAGCTTGGTCTAGATTGTGCTTTGCCACCATTAGTCCTGGTGCCTTGCACTCCCTAGCAAAGTGTCCCATCTAGTTACAGTTGTAACACTTTACTTTGCTTTTATCCAGTCCAAACTTTACACTGGATACATTGTCGGGAAATTTTCTTCCTGTTCTTTTGTAGAACTTAGCTCTGTAAGTGAGAGGAGCCATTTGCTGAACTATCTCCATATACTCCAGGTCATCTAGATGGATACAATCCAAGTCTTCAAGAGTGAAGAGAGAGTAGCCACAACTTTCATCAGCAGACACAAAGGCTTGAGATGAGCTTGTCTCTTAGAATAGGCTTCCTTGGATGTAGCTCTCTCTTGGTGTCTCATGGAAGGTGATAAAAGGGCCTTTTGTGAGTTATCAGGATAGCTATAAGATGATGTTGTGGTTCCATGCTATCCCTTTCAACCACATGAAGGGCTGAACTCTATTGATTGCTGGAAGAGCTGCTTGATGGATTTTGCTTGTTTATCTCCATCTGGTAGCCACTAAGGATACCATATAGCTTTGTGAGAGTAAGGGTGGAGAGGTTTTAGTTCTCTTAATGGCCACAAAGTAGTGAGTCCATTGTCTGGAAAGAGAGAACATGAACTTTCTTATAATGTCCTTATTCTTAATCTGCTGCTTCATGAGTTCCTTCTTGTTTTCTTTAGCTTCATCAGACCCCTCATACATGAGCTTTAGTGCATCCCAGAATTGCTTAGCAGTTTTACACTTCTTGAAGCCTCTGTATATAGAATTGGGAAAAGCAGTTTGGAGAGCGGTCATGGCCTTTTGATCTATGTTAATCTTCTTCCAATTTTCCTCAGAATAGTCAGTCACTTCCTTTGGAATCATCCCACCTCCAGTAGTGGCTGAAGAGGTGCTTGTGATGTGAGGTCCTTTGACAACAGATCTTCACATCCTGCTATCATGAGACTTGATGAACCCTTCCATACGTTGGCACCAAGTATCAAAGTCATCAGGAGTGATCAGTGGAGATTTTGTAATGGTATCGGTTTCCATGTTAGCCTTAGTGAGAGCTGTCATTTGAGCTGATAAGTGTTTCTTGAAACTTAAGGGATTAAAGATGGTGAGATCTTACAATCAAGAGCCTAAAAAGCTCTAATATCAATTGCAGGACAGGTGAAGGGGGTCAATGTAATAGTTTCACAAGGTTGGAGAGACTTAGAATACTTAACAAATTAAATAAGGAATCGGCTTAATTGAAACTATGAACACAAGTAAAGAACATAATAAGAACACAAGTATGTGGTTTCCAAGAATGATGTATATTCCTCTTAAGTGTTTTACAAAACAAAGCTTAGTCCTAAGGACTGGTACTTGAGATACTTTATACTACATCCTACAGCCAGACATACTTTGAAGACCAGCTGAAACACTAATCTAGTCAACAAAATCAATGTAAAGTCAAAAGGCAGATTGTCGTTTGACTAGTGACTATGACATGCCATAGCTCACATCCTTCTATTACAAAAAGGATAAAAGCAAAATAGAAAATTACAGACTCTAAGACCATAATCTATATTGACAAAAGTATGGACGTTTCACCAACTTGTATAAGTTGGTGAGTCTTCAGAAATGGTAACGAAAAGTAGTTCAGCTTTTGTCAAAGCATGTCAGAGAAAACATGTCTACACTGTCTTCGGAAGAAATCAGCCTCTTGACTTTGGAAGACTTTGTCTTGAAGCTTTAGAAGACTTCATCTTTGGCTTCGGAAGAATTGGCCTTTTGGCTTCGGAAGATTTGGTTTTGGCTTTGAAAGATTTGATACTTAGTGAATTTCATTATATCAAATTTTCCGAAGTAACTTTTCTTATACTTCACATGTGCATGCTGAGGACTCTTTGGTTGCATCAGCCTTAAAGTATAACTCTTACATGTGTGTTAAAATGTATTCATGAGTCTTATGTCCTTGTATCAACTTTGTCTCCGGGTTATAAAAATAATATTTATTTTTAGATAAGATAACTAGTATGCGTTGAGTTCTAAGTAAAATGTTAATATATATTTTATTTTGCCATCTAAGAATGCTTAAATTTTTCTGTAATTGTGATATTCATAAAAAATGCCTAACTTTATATTTTATAAGGTTTTTTGAGAGTTTAAGTCAAAAAATCTCAAAACTCATATTTGTTACTAAGACATGTAAAATTTACCTTTATGAGAAATATTAACCTTTCCTCATAAAATCAAGATCTAGAGTTTTACTCAAAGTTGTTATGCATAAAACCATAAATTTATAATCTTTACCAAAATATCAAAGTTTCAATGTAAATTCCAATAAAAAAACATAGCCTTGTATAAAACATGTAGTCTTCCATCAAATTGACATCTAGGGTTTTAAAATCTCATATTTTATACAAAAACCGTTTAACTAATAATCAATCAAGATCTAACCAAGTATCCACGATTTTATCCATAAAACCCATTTTTTCCCGCTTTGTGTTTCAAACCTAATTTTCATGAACTAATAGGTTTTTCTAATGAGTAGATCCATGTAAAATAGTGCTAGATCTAGTAGTTATATGGCTTGTAAATATGTTACATGTGTTCAAAACTCATTTTTGTTACAAAATTGCACCAAATAAAGGTCTACCCCAAATCTTTGGAACTACTTGCAAAAAAACCAAACATAAACTCAAATCACCAAAACATACATTTATTCAAAGATTAGGGACAACCACTTTGTTTCACCAAGTGTTTTTAAACAAAAATCATACATGTTTACTTAGGTGTTAGTTTACAAAATCTTCAACTTTTATACAAAATAACTTTTATGGGTGAAGTGTTACATAACAACTAGTAGATTGTAATAAAAAGAAATATAAGAACTAAATAGGAAAGAATCTCACTTAGAGCAAACAAGGAGAAGGTAGAGTGGTTGTTGGAGTTTGAAATACTTAAGAACACCTCAAAAGCACCCTTGGATCTTGGAATTGCTACTAAATTCCTAAACTTGGTTTGAAAAAATGAAAGTGTGTGTGTAGAGGAAATGAGCCGTATGTTTTCAGAGAGTGGAAAGAAAACAATAAGTGGTGAGTTTCTAATGGAAAATTATCTTGTAATTATTAGTCAAAAGGGTGGTATATTATATGGGTAATAACCTAAGGATAAACAAAGCATGGGGACAATCTTTGAATTGACAATTGCATGGAAAATGAAGGGTGGTTGATAAAATTGACGGATGTAAAAGTTAAATTTGTATATGATGAGCAAGAGTTTTGTTTATTTTTCTTTTGATGCTTTTCAAATGAGTGGGGTTTTAATACAGGGGCATTTACATATTTCTCATTCTTAAACTTATTAATTACATATTATTTAAACTAAAAAATTAATTGCATATTTCCCCTTTGTAATGTATATATTATATATTACCCATCTTATTAAAATTTGTTATTGAATAATTATTGTAATCATATTTTCACTAAGTATTTTTTACAAATTTTCCTTCTTTAGAACATCAATCACATATTTCGTTAAGTTCGAATCTTTTATATAAATAAAAATAATTAAATTACAACTCCAAATACAAAAGTTTAAAACGTTTTTTGAAAACAATAATCACGATAATCAAAGTTATATTTCCAAATACAAAACACAATTGTCAAAATTTAAACAATCATAATAACAAAATATCGATACATAAATATTAATCTTTAGTAAAAACAAGATAAAATAATTATTTGGTTAGTTAATTTTAATGAAGTTAATAAATATGTAATAATATGTATAAGGAAGGGGAAATATGATTGATTTTATGCCTTGTAGAAATATATAATTTATAGTCTTAAGAAGGAAAAATATGTAAAAATCTCTTTAATGTATAGGATAGGGTTATACTAAAAAGAGTATTTAATCTAAAAGTCTAAGAATTAGCGTGGGTTTGACACGTGCACTTTTATTGTTTTAAAGAGAGTGACATTTTGGTCATTGTGTCAAATACATCAGCTTATTGTGTCATATACATTCATTGTTTCATATATTTTACATATTTGTTATATGTATCCATCGTTGTATTTTACGTTTTAGATCATTTTGTGTTATTATTATCATTGTTTCTATATATTATATAAATTTGTTATCTATCATTGTGTTTTATAATTAAAAGTTATAATAATATACTTTCACCAATATATTTATCAAAACTCATAGTGTTGAAAATAACATAATGTGTTATTTTTGTCACTATTTTTACACATTATATAAAATTTTATATATCATTGTATTTTACAATTAGAAGTACATAATGATTTTATTTCTTTAATGTATTTTTCAAAACGCATAGTGTTCAAGATTACATAATGACAATCAAAAAACACAATAAGAAATTGTGTTATTTTTCATTGTTTTTAATGTATTAGATTAACTAGTTGTTAATTTATTATTGTGTTTTTACATACTATAGATACACAACAATATTATTTCATCATTATACTTTTTAAAAATTCATCATTTTATAAAAACACAATAGTATTTAGAAAAACACAATAACTAACAAAAAGACACAATAAACTGCAATAAAAGACATTATGATAAGATATGAGTTTAAAAATATAAAAAAAGATTATTAAAATTTTATATAACAATATTGTACTCGTTTTAAAGATAAAAAACGCTTGTTTCTATAGTGTAATTTTTATAATAAAAATAATGTCACACGTAAAAGTTATGAACGTTTAAAAAAATGAGGGGATTTGCAAAAATTCAACAAAAATGGCTATTCCTAAACATACCCTCTAACAAACTTTTTCATATAAATTGATCTTAACCATTGATTAACGATATTAAATAGTTGAGATTACATTTTACACTTTTTAGTTTTAGAGCCCTTTGTATTTGAACTTTTCTTTAATATATAGAAATCTAAGTTGACATGAAGTTGAATTTGTTACTAAAAATCAAAGAAATAGAAGATATAGTTTGAGCATATGGTGTACGATGAAAGCATGGGTGCATCATGGGTAATTGGTGAAAGATTTTGTGTTAGTAGTTAAAAGAAAATGCTATTTATATATTAAAGAATTATTTTAAGAATAATCTATCTAGCCTTCATATCTTTTAGGTACTAATATATTATCATTATATCATTATTATTGTAACACTTTAATTTGATGCATACTAGATTACGAACATATGCGTTAAAATTCTCGATTACTTTTAAATGCACAATGATAAATATAGGTAATAATCTATACATTGTAACACATTAAAAAATGTTTCATTCTTGTATTTTAGATAATTTTCTCCAATGTTTGATTGTCAGGTCAGACCGCCCAGTAATTCTAATATACCATTTCATGTTGTGCAATAAATAGACTTTGCTAATGCAAGAGACAACCTAAGAAGCCAAAAATTATGCACATGCTTCATGTAAGAGTGATTAGTATATGTATGAAAGTTGACCTAAATTGCTTGTTGTCACAGTATACATATATCAATTAACAAAGTAAAATAATATAGGTGTTAATTGATTCACGAGATAAGTAAATTGAATTAAAAAAAAACAAAGATGGTATAATACTTGCAATTTGCTTTTTCTATGAAAACTAAAACTAAGATTAAAATATAAAATGCTTTAGACATGCTTTTGAGGAATTTCAAATTGTTTCAGGAGCATGAAAAACATATAAACTATTTATTTATTTGTTCTTTTTGTCTCGTTCGTAAAACCACCAAAACCCATCCACCACTTGCCACTAACACTAACCTAGATTATGTCACCAAAAGTTCTTTCTTTCTAATTCCTTGATAATCCACATATTTTTTCATGGAATGCGTGATTTGTATATATGGAGAGTACCTCTAGTAACCAAGCAAGAAATCGATTTGAAAGTTTGTTGCATATAAAATCAATTTTGATAATGTTTTAATTTCAAATGAAAGACAATGAGGATTTGCTTAAAATTGTGGTAATTTTTAAATTAATATATGCATAATCTTTTAGAGATTTTATTGAGATTGTGAGAAAATTTAGTAACTGATTTAATTGTGATGTTAAGTCCTCAAACTACCCATATTCTTGTAAATTAATGTAACTAGGTTGAAACCAGCGCGCGTTGTGGCGCATTAAATCGCCTTTTTCCCTTTAACCGAGTATGCATTTGAGCAATAACATCTACATCTGAGAGTACGAAACAAAGTCTATGATTTTCTACCTAAAAGGGTATAATAACATCCAACAAAGAGCACTGTCTACACCAAACATACATGGTACACCTGTTGTTAAAAGTACACGGATGCCATGTGCATGCCATATTAGCCAATGAGATCTTAATTTAGGAATAAATCATGAGCAAAAATACACACTAATTTACCAACGATTTACAATTATACCAGTTGAGAGTGGTATGATATTATTTATGAAATACGTTATAAACATCACTTGTATTCATTCATCATAATTGCAAACCTTTCAGAAGAACACTAAAGGAGTTGATAGGTTTGGAGGTGGGAATTGCAATTCTTGTATAACTGGGGATTCAAAGAGTGTAACACCCGAAATCTTATCAAAATAAAAGAAAAGAAAGTATCAAGAAGAAAGCAAAAAGAAGCCAAAGATGAGGGGTGTTTTGTGTAAAAGTACACAAAAGTCAAAAGTTCACTTTATATGGGCATGGCTGCCCATATCACTCTTGCTGCTACCGTGTTCAACCGAGTCAGAAGAAGAAGAAGCTGAATTCGATTTCTCTCGGTTTCAAGGAGAAGAAGAGGCTGATTCTCGCTTGTGGTTAGTGTTCTTTGTATTTTATGGTTCGGTTTGTTGGGTTTTGACCACGAAACCGATTTATATGTGTTTATGTATTTTGTTGTCTGTTTCTGCTTGTTTTAGGCATTTGAACTCTTGTGCACACGAGTTGGAGGAGTTTTGCTTGTTGCTGCACTAGGTGAGTTCTAGACCCCGGTTTTATGTGTTTTAACTTCTTTGGGGCTGAAAATGCATGTTTAAAAGGTTTTACAGCTGTTTTATGCTTCACCGTATGTATGTGGGTGTTTGTGTTTGTGCTTGATGGTGGTTTATGTGCTGTTGATGCTTGTGATGTTGAGTTTAAGCTTCGAACAGATGGATAAGCATGATTGGTACGAACTGTTGGTGTTTTCGTGGTTGTATGCCTGCTCTAGATATTTAGCATGTTAGATCTATGATAAGGATGTGTTAGATCGAGGATTGGGGACTGAATAATTGCATAAGTGCATTAGCAGGTTGGTTAGTTCATCCGCATTTGAGTACTTGTTCATGCGCATTGTTGTTTGTTCATCCGCATTTGTTGTTGCTTATGCGCCCAAGTGTTCTTCCGCATTTCTTTTATTCAAGCACATTTGCTACAGTGCTCATGCGCATTTGTTTCAGTCATTCGCATTTGTTCTACCCGTATTTAGTTGGACACTTGGAATAATCTGAAGGGGTTCATCCGCATTAGTATTGTTCATCCGCATTAGTATTGTTCATCCATATTAGTATTGTTCATCCGCATTAGTATGTTCATCCGCATTAGTATTGTTCATCCGCATTTGTCTAAGGACTTAGGATTTTTCCGAAGCTTGGGAAGTAGAATGTAGCGGGTAAGTTCTGGAATGTTTTGCTGGTTCATGTCTGTTGTGGTGATGCATGTTGTGGGCTGTTGTTGATGCTTTATACTATGTATAATGTGACTTTACATGGTGTGTTTATATTCGTATGCGTAAAGTATTATCGTAAAGAAAGTGAAAGATTGATGTTAATAAAGAAGTTGAACATAAGAAAAGTATGAAAAGTCTTGCAAACAAAGGTTGAGGTGAGTGACTGTGTTGTCACAAAAGACTTGTATGACAAAGTTGAGGTGAGTGACTGTGTTGTCACAAAAGACTCGTAAGCCAACGTTAAGGTGAGTAACTGTGTTGTCACAAAAGACTTGTATGCCAAAGTTGAGGTGAGTGACTATGTTGTCACAAATGACTCGTAAGGGATTCAATCCATGAGATTGACCGAGTCCTTGTCACGTACCCGGTACTGTATCGGTCTTTGGGCATGAGTCGGGGGTATTGCATGGGACAGGACCCAGATAAAAGTAAAAGATAATACGAAATGAACGATGGCGAAGATAATAATAAGGGTTATCAATGTGTATGTATGATGTGTGGTCATACGAAAGAAATGTATAGTATTTTAAAAGGTATTTTCATATACAACTCCTATAAGGTATTTTAAACGTTTTAAAACTAGAACTCACTCAGCAATACTGACTTTTATGTATTTTTCAGTTGGCAGGTAATTGTTGCTGAGGGTGGCACGTGGGGGAAGCTACTCGGCAGGGCAAGATTGGCATCCATTTATCTTTAATGATATTGTTGTTTTGTAATGCATTCTAATGATTTTTTGTAACTGGTAACAAACATACATGTATTGCTTAGCAACAGAATTTATTAATTAATGAATGGTTTTTGTTATTGAATTCCGCTGCAATGTTTAATGAATTTTGTAATGATTTTATTTAATTATGCTGTGATTGACCAAACTGTGAGGTCTCCGGGATCGGGGCCTTACAAGTTAGTATCAGAGCCAAAGTTTAAGAGAAATAGGTAAATATTTTCAAAACCTAAACTTAAACTGAGAATGGGACGAATGGAGGGATGCCAGCCGAGTAGCTACGTGCCATCAGGTAATTATTTTCTTAATGATAACCGGTACTGTGTGCGTGTGCTATTTGATTTATGTGCTTTTTGTAGATTTGAATACTGATGTAGTCAGGATAGGAAATGCTTGGAGGATGAAGAGTAAAGTAAGTGGCTAATCACAACTGGCTACTGTAATTATGGACTTACTATACTTGACATAAACTGAGTTATTACCTTGAATGACCGTGTTGGTGTTTGAATCTTATAGTGTTAGAGGATGGCTGGAGGTAGATCATCTAAGGCTTCTAGAGGTGGAGTACGGGGTGGTCATGCTGGTAGACCACGGGCCGCAAAGAACAAGGCAAGAACTGCAGACACGGCTCCTGGTGAGCCTGGGCTTCATCACCTGGAGGGCGGTGATGAGAGTGCCAATCTGAGGGCCTCAGTGAAAGAGGCAGTGGTGGAGGAGGTTCACCAAGTCATGCGGACTATCCTACCATCTGTCGTGACTGAGGTGATCCGGGCTGTAAGGGAGGATGAGAGGAAAGAAAAGGAGGAAGAGAGAAGGGCTGCTGTTGGGAGAAAGGAGAATGAGAGAGATCATGATGACGAGGAGGAGATGAATGTTAAAAGGGGAGCCTCCAGTGATGAAGAAGATGTAGAGGTGCGGGAAACTGCGAGGGTATGCAGCTACGGGGCATTCCAATGGTGTAAACCCCTACTTTTGATGGCAATGGTAACGCTGCTACTGCCCACCGCTGGGTTAGAGAGATGGAGGCAGTGTTGGATATTAGTGAGTGCAGGGAGGATCAGAAGGTGAAATTTGCCACTCACTCATTTATTGACTCGGCTTTCTGTTGGTGGGACAATATTGTCCAAGCTGAGGGCAACATGGCCATCGGGAGGATGAGATGGGGAGATTTAAAGAAGTTGGTTGTTGAGGAATTTTGTCCTCACAGGGAACTAGACAAGGTAGAGAGAGTTCCTACAGCTTAAGGCGGGAACCATGACCCACCAGTAATACACCACCAAGTTTAACGAAATGGCGAGGCTGGTGCCGGATCAGGTGATGTCGGTGTCGAGGAAGATTAAGAGGTATGTGCTGGGATTGCCGGCTGATATCCACAGGCACTTGATTGTTACCCGACCAAGCACTTTTAGGTCGATAGTGGATCTGGCTAGCAGGCTTTACGATGAGAAAGAGGTGTCGGTGGTTGAGGTAAGAAGACAGGTGGTGGTGACAAGAACTGGAGTGGGAAGAGGTTTTGGCGTGGTGGTTTCACCCCAAATAACAAGAGGATGAAAATGGATGACGAAGAGTGGGGTCATCAAGCTTGGGGGCGAAGAGGTGTGGTAAGTGCGGGAAGGAGCATAGCGGGGAATGCTGGTTGGGACTGAATGTTTGCTTCAGATGCGGGGAGCCTGGTCACATCGCTAAGGATTATAGAGCATTGAGGTGTCATATCAATGGGGAAGAGGGACACGTGAGTAGGGATTGCAAGAAGCAAAAGGCAGAGAGTGAAGGGCAGAGGGCAAGCGCTAGAACATTTACAATGACCTGGGAGGAGGCCAGGGTGGATCCCGATGTCGTGTCGGGTATGTTTCTAGTAAACCAAACTTGTGCCTCTGTATTGTTTGATTCTGGTGCTAGTAGGAGTTTCATTTCTGCTGCTTTCTGTGCTAAGCTGCCTATTAGTAGTAGAAGAATTGATGTGCCATTTGATGTAGAAACTGCTATTAGTAAGTCTACCAGAATTTCTGATATGATTGAGGATTGTGGCATAGAGTTAGAAGGCCATATGTTCTCTGCTAAACTATTTGTGATGCCCCTAGGCGGATTTGATGTAGTTCTGGGGATGGATTGGTTGGCAGCCTATGAGGCGAACATCGTGCGTCGCAAAAAGATGATTCGACTGATAGCGCCCGATGGAAGTTCGGTAACGGTTTATGGTGACCGAGTTACTACAGTTCCGAAGGTGATTTCGATGGTGGTGGCCGAGAAGTGCATGAAATACGGATGTAGTGCCTACCTGGCTTATGTGAAGGATGTGGACGAGTCAGTACCATAATTGTCCGACGTACCAGTTGTGTGTGATTTTCCAGACGTGTTCCAGAAGATTTACCAGGCGTGCCACCGGACCATGAGATTGAGTTTCAGATTGATTTAATACCCGGTGCTCAACTCGTTGCTAAGGCACCGTATCGATTAGCTCCAACCGAGATGATGGAGCTAATGGTTCAACTGCAGGAGTTATTGGACAAGGGTTTCATTTAACCGAGTATCTCTCCTTGGGGTGCTCTGGTTTTGTTTGTTAAGAAGAAAGATGGTAGTATGAGGATGTGCATAAACTACCGGGAGCTAAATAAGTTAACAGTGAAGAATCGATATCCCTTGCCAAGAATAGATGACTTGTTTGACTAGCTCCAAGGTGCCAGCTGGTTCTCACGAATAGATCTTCGATCTGGTTACCATCAGTTGAAGGTTAAGGAGCAAGACATTCCTAAGATAGCTTTTCGCACACGTTATGGACACTACGAGTTCCTCGTTATGTCTTTCGGTCTGACTAATGCGCCAACTGCCTTTATGGATTTGATGAATCGAGTGTGTCGGCCGATGTTAGATAAATCAGTGATTGTGTTTATTGATGATATCCTGATTTATTCAAAGAGCAAAGAAGAACATGTCAGTCACATACGTGAAGTAATGGAGACGCTTCGCAGGGAGAAGCTTTATGCGAAATTCTCTAAGTGTGCTTTTGGTTACGTGAGGTTCAATTTTTGGGTCACGTTGTGAATTCTGAAGGAATTATGGTGGACCCGGAGAAGGTTGAGGTGGTGATGCAATGGAAGTCTCCAAAGACGCCGTCCGAGATTCGAAGTTTCTTGGGATTGGCGGGCTACTACAGGAGGTTCATTTAAGACTTTTCCAAGATAGCCTCACCTTTGACTAAATTGACTCTTAAGGAGGTGAAGTTTGTGTGGGGATGAGAACAGGAGGATGCTTTTGAGGAGTTAAAGGCAAGATTAACTCAAGCTCCTATTTTGACATTACCAGAAGGGAATGAAGACTTAGTGGTGTATTCGGATGCCTCCTATTCGGGACTGGGTTGTGTGTTAATGCAATGTGGGAGAGTAATAGCCTACGCATCCTGACAGTTGAAAACCCACGAGGTCAATTATCCCACGCATGATTTGGAGCTCGCAGTTGTGGTCTTTGCATTAAAGATTTGGCGGCATTACCTGTACGGGGTGAAATGCACAATCTTCACGGACCATAAGAGCCTAAAGTATTTCTTTGAGCATAAAGATCTCAACATGAGGCAGAGGAGGTGGTTAGAGCTGATTAAGGATTATGATTGTGAAATCCATTACCATCCGGGTAAAGCCAATGTAGTGGCTGATGCCCTTAGCCGAAAAGAGAGACCCGAGCCAATCCGGGTGAAGGCTTATCAATTGGTGATGACCTCTGACGTGATGACACAGGTCAAAGAATTTTAGGATGAGGCATTGAAGGAAGATCGCCTTAACCCTTAAAGGATGAGAGGTCTAGTCACGGAGTTGGGAGAAAATACCCACGAAGTTAGAACCCACTTCGGGCGGATGTGGATTCCCCGCTACGGTGATCTACGGGGATGAATTATGGATGAATCTCATAAGACTTGATACTCCATCCATCCCGGTGCCACTAAGATGTATCAAGATATGAAGAAAGACTATTGGTGGCCGGGTATGAAGCGCGATGTAGTGGAGTATGTGAGTAAGTGCCTTTGTTGCTTACAAGTGAAGACAGAGCATCAAAAGCCATACGGGAAGATCCAACCGTTGGATGTACCCGAGTGGAAGTGGGAGCACATCACCATGGATTTCATCATGAAGTTACCACGTACGGCAAGGGGGTATGATGCAATTGGGTAATAGTTGATCGTTTGACAAAGAGTGCTCACTTCCTACCGATCCGCGAGACGTATTCATCCAAGAGGATGGTGGAGCTGTTCATCAAAGAGATTGTAGCTCGCCATGGTGTGCCGGTGTCTATTGTGTCAGACCGTGACACTCGGTTCACATTGAAGTTTTGGAAGAGATTCCACGATGCGATGGGGTCGAGGCTACACATCAGCACGGCCTATCATCCTCAGACAGATGCTCAGTCTGAGAGGACAATTCAAAGGCTCGAGGACATGCTCCGAGCATGTGAGATCAACTTCAGAGGAAGTTGGGATGATCATCTACCATTGGCAGAGTTCTCATACAACAATAGCTATCATGCCAGCATTGGCATGCCACCTTACGAGATGCTATTTGGTAGGAGATGTAGAACGCCCGTGGTTGGGGAGACATTGGGCAGAAAGAGTTGGGAAGCATGGAGGTAATCGAGGCTACGACTGAGAAGGTAGAAAAGATCAAAGCCTTTATGAAAGCAGCCAAGGATAGACAGAAATTGTATGCCGATAAAAGGCGTAGACCAATCGAGTTCAACGTGGGTGATAAAGTCATGTTAAAGGTCTCGCCCTGGAAGGGAATCATCCGGTTTGAAAGAGGGGCAAGCTGAGTCCGAGGTACATAGGGCCTTTCCAAATCGTTGCACGGGTAGGGGAGGTGGCCTATCGACTAGAGTTGCCTGATGAGCTAAGTGGAATTCACCCGACGTTCCATGTATCTCATCTGAGAAAATGCTTGGCTGATGAAGATATGATTGTGCCACTGGAGGATATCGAAGTGGATGAAAGACTCAATTATGTGGAGCAACCGGTTCCATCATAGACAGGAAGGATAAGAGATTGAGAAATAAAGTGGTTCCACTCGTACGTGTGCAGTGGAAACACGGAAGGGTTCCGAGTCTACGTGGGAGACGAAGGAAGAAATGAGACAGCATTACCCACAGTTATTCGAAGAGTGATAGGTTTCGGGGACAAAACATCTTTAAGGGGGGTAGACTTGTAACACCCGAAATCTTGTCAAAAAAAAGAAAAGAAAGTATCAAGAAGAAAGCAAAAAGAAGCCAAAGATGAGGGGTGTTTTGTGTAAAAGTACACAAAAGTCAAAAGTTCACTTTATATGGGCATGGCGCCCATATCACTCTGCTGCTACCGTGTTCAACCGAGTCAGAAGAAGAAGAAGCTGAATTCGATTTCTCTCGGTTTCAAGGAGAAGAAGAGGCTAATCTCGCTTGTGGTTAGTGTTCTTTGTATTTTATGGTTCGGTTTGTTGGGTTTTGACCATGAAACTGATTTATATGTGTTTATGTGTTTTGTTGTCTGTTTCTGCTTGTTTTAGGCGTTTGAACTCTTGTGCACATGAGTTTAGAGGAGTTTTGCTTGTTTGCTGCACTAGGTGAGTTCTAGACCCCAGTTTTATGTGTTTTAAACTTCTTTGGGGCTGAAAATGCATGTTTAAAAGGTTTTACAGCTGTTTTATGCTTCACCGTATGTATGTGGGTGTTTGTGTTTATGCTTGATGGTGGTTTATGTGATGTTGATGCTTGTGATTGAGTTTAAGCTTCGAACAGATGGATAAGCATGATTGGTTAGGAACTGTTGGTGTTTTCTTGGTTGTATGCCTGCTCTAGATATTTAGCATGTTAGATCTATGATAAGGATGTGTTAGATCGAGGATTGGGGACTGAATAATTGCATAAGTGCATTAGCAGGTTGGTTAGTTCATCCGCATTTAAGTACATGTTCATGCGCATTGTTGTTGTTCATCCACATTTGTTGTTGCTTATGCGCCCAATTGTTCTTCCGCATTTCTTTTATTCAAGCGCATTTGCTACAGTGTTCATGCGCATTTGTTTCGGTCATTTGCATTTGTTCTACCCGCATTTAGTTGGACACTTAGAATAATCTGAAGGGGTTCATCCGCATTAGTATTGTTCATCTGCATTAGTATTGTTCGTCCGCATTAGTATTGTTCATCCACATTTGTCTAAGGACTTAGGATTTTTCCGAAGCTTGGGAAGTAGAATGTAGTGGGTAAGTTCTGGAATGTTTTGCTGGTTCATGTCTGTTGTGGTGATGCATGTTGTGGGCTGTTGTTGATGCTTTATACTGTGTATAATGTGACTTCACGTGGTGTGTTTATATTCGTATGCGTAAAGTATTATCGTAAAGAAAGTGAAAGATTAATGTGAATAAAGAAGTGGAACATAAGAAAAGTATGAAAAGTCTTGCAAGCAAAGGTTGAGGTGAGTGACTGTGTGTTACAAAAGACTTGTATGCCAAAGTTGAGGGAGTGACTGTATTGTCACAAAAGACTCGTAAGCCAAGGTTGAGGTGAGTGACTGTGTTGTCACAAAAGACTTGTATGCCAAAGTTGAGGTGAGTGACTGTGTTGTCACAAAAGACTCGTAAGGGATTCAATCCATGAGATTGACCCGAGTCCTTGTCGCGTATCCCGGTACTGTATCAGTCTTCGGGCATGAGTCGGGGGTATTGCATGGGACAGGACCCAGATAATACGAAATGAACGATAGCAAAGATAATAATAAGGGTTATCAATGTGTATGTATGATGTGTGGTCATACGAAAGAAATGTACAGTATTTTAAAGGGTATTTCATATACAACTCCTATAAGGTATTTTAAACGTTTTAAAATTAGAACTCACTCAACAACGCTGACTTTTATGCATTTTTCAGTTAGCAGGTAATTGTTGCTGAGGGTGGCATGCGGGGGAAGCTACTCGGCAGGGCAAGATTGGCATCCATTCATATTTAATGATATTGTGTTTTGTAATGCATTCTAATGATCTTTTGTAACTGGGAGCAACTACATGTATTGCTTAGCAACAGAATTTATTAATTAATGAATGGTTTTTGTTGTTGAATTCCGCTATAATGTTTAATGAATTTTGTAATAATTTTATTTAATTGTGCTGTGATTGACCAACTGTGAGGTCTCCGGGATCGGGGCCTTACAAAGAGGATTCACTATGTTGTTGTGTGGCCACCTACTATTTGTGGCAGTGGTGATGCTGCTGGTAGTGGTGTAGGAGGGACCATCCTACCATATAAAATCATGACATCAATATGCATTCAGATAAAAGTGAAAATTTCAGGAAATAAACCTAAATGTTCGGTTGATTATCCCTGATATGTACAAATTCATTGGTGAACATATTGGATATAAAAGGTTTAGAAAACAATACCTCCTCAACAGCTTTCTCTCTCTGTCGTTCAGATACCGAAGCCTTTTGACTTCAACCTATGATATTTAAGGTTTGCCTTGATGGCAATTAAGGCCAATCATGTCCATTTATTTGATTTTAGACCCATGTGGATCTAGAATTGTCTTTAAGTTACAACATCCACCGGTTTAAATGCGATTCGAAAAAACATTTAAATGCTTTCTACCATGCCCGCCCGCCGCAACACGGATTTTGTGCACGTTTAAAATATGATAAATGTCATTTAAAATTGTAAATCCATCGCTTACTAACAGATGCTACTTATTTTATCTCCATTTAATTATTAAAATTCAAGTTATGGTATATGTTAAGGTAACTAAAATTATATAAGCGTAATGATGTAAGAAAAGACATGTATAAAATGTACAGACCAAACGTGTGTACCTCTTCTATGTAGCCCCATAATCCTCCAAGCCTCCATGACTGACTAAACAGGAAAAAAACTTCTTATATACCTTAATGACATGGTGCTTATAAATGTGAGCAGCCACGCAAATTGAATGATAAAACTTCAATAGGTTTACTCCATTAACAAAGATAGTAACAATAAAAGGAGTAAATTTAATCGTTACTAAAAAGACCAGTAGCAATGGATCATGTGTCATTGCACGGTGTAAGGCCCCGTTCCCGGAGACCTCACAGTTGGACATTCAAAGCACTATCATAAAACATTCATAATTGATTAACACAATGCAGCGGAATTTAAACATTAGAAGCCATTCATCAACTTTATAAACGTTGTTGCTAAGCAATACAGGTTTGTTAATAGTTACAAAAGACCCTTAATTTGCATTACAAAACGACAATGTTATAGATCATGAATGGATGTCAGCCAAATCCCGACGAGTAGCCTCCCCGAGTGCCATCCTCAGCAAATTACCTGCCAACTGAAAACGCATAAAAGTCAGCTTTGCTGAGTGAGTTCTAGTTTTAAAATCATAAAAATATCTTGATAGATTTGTATACAAAATACTTTAAAGAAAATATATTATCTTTCTTTCGGATGTGATCACACACCATACATACAAATCATATCCATTACATCATTACCATTCTCTTTCTTGCTTATTATTATTATCTTTCACTGTCGATATGGACCAAAGTGCTATACCCCCCATATAATGTGCATAAACCTGGTACTGGGCCTTGAAGTCTATAAATATACTCCATCCGTGGTGCACATATGCTGGCACCAATACTGGGGCAGCAACAGTGGTCCCCTCAATCTTAAAGATTGACCCTGTGTACATCCTTTGGGTTAGCTAAACCGTACACAGTTGAGCTAACGACAATATGGTCGTGCACCTCCTGTAAATTTTACTTGCAAGTCTTTTCATTCCTTATGTTCCACTTTTCGTTAATATTAATCTTCCACTTGATTAATAATAATACTTTATGATCATAGGCAATCCACATAAAGTCACATGTTAATATCATAATAGGAACATAAGGACAGCCACACAACATGCATAAGATAATCAGATACAAGCATCAAGTCAACCATGGTCAAACCCTAATCTTGATCTTCCAAAATTCCAGAAAATTCTTAAGTCTTAAACTAATGCGGATGAACAAAACCAATGCGGGTGAACAACTATAAATACGGTGAACAAAAACTAATGCGGATGAACAAAAGTGAATGCGGATGAACACTTGCAAATGCAGATGAACAACTTGCAATGCGGATGAACAACTTGCAAATGCGGATGAACAACTTGCAAATGCGGATGAACAACTTGCAAATGCGGATGAACACTTGGTAATTATTCTGTCATAAAAGAAATGCTGATGGACACTGTAGCAAATGCGTATGTATAAAAAGAAATGTTGATGGACACTTAGGCTGAATTTAGGCAAATGCAGTTGAACAACTGTAAATGCGGGCGAACAAAACACTTGGGTGATTATCACAGTGTAAATGCGGATGAACCATCAGACCTGTAAATGAGACTTATGCTATAACCAGTTCTAAAACCTCATTTTCATACATTCTTAACATCGATCTATCATGCTAAACTCTTAGAACAGCTTACAACCTCATAGAACATAGAAGTTCATAAACATACATACACAGTTATCATACATAACAGTGTTAAAACATTTTAAATGCATTTTCAGCCCCAAAGAAGTTTTAAAACATAGAATCGGGGTCCTAGAACTCACCTATTGCAGCAAACAAGTGAATCTTCTCCTAACTTGCGTGCACAAGAGTTCAAACACCTAGAACAAGCCAAAACAAACACCCAAACACCAAAAACACATAGAAATCAGTTTCTAAGTTGAAACCTCAAAGAAACCGAACCAATTAATCACAAAAACCTACTAACCTTGAATAATCTTCTTCTTCTTCACAATTCGACGAGAGGAAACATAAAAAACCAGCTATCTTCTTTCTTTTCTTCTTCAGAAAGCAGCAGCAGAAAGAGCATGGGCGAACATGCTCTTTATACACCCACTTTTGACTTTTGGTACTATTTACACAAAGCACCCCTCAACTTTGCCTTCTTTATAATTTCTTCAATTACTTTTCTTTCATTTTTATTCTGACGAAATTTCGGGTTACAAGTCTACCCCCTTAAAGAGGTTTCGTCCCCGAAACCTGTCACTCTTCGAATAACTATGGGTAATGCTGTCTCATCTCTTCTTCGGTCTCCCACGTAGACTCGGATCTTTTTCGGTGTTTCCACTGTACCCGCACAAGTGGAACCACTTTATTTCTCAATCTCTTCTCATTTCGGTCGATGATTGCCACTGGTTGCTCCACATAATTGAGCCGTTCATCCACTTCAATATCATTCAATGGTACAATCATATCTTCGTCAGCTAAGCATTTTCTTAGATGAGATACATGGAATGTCGGGTGAATCCCACTTAACTCATCGGGCAATTCTAGATGGTAGGCCACCTCTCGTACACGTGTAATGATTCGGAAAGGACCTATATATCTTGGACTCAACTTGCCCCTCTTCTGGAATCGGATGATCCCTTTCCAAGGCGAGACCTTAGCATGACTTTATCACCCATGTTGAACTCGATGGGTCTACGCCTTTATCGGCATATGACTTTTGCCTATCTTTGGCTGCCTCATAAAGGCTTTGATCTTTTCCAGCTTCTCAGTCGTAGCCTCAATCACCTCGATGCTTCCCAATTATTTCTGCCCAATCTCCCCAACAC
Source organism: Flaveria sonorensis (assembly GCA_025506505.1). Taxonomy (NCBI): domain Eukaryota; kingdom Viridiplantae; phylum Streptophyta; class Magnoliopsida; order Asterales; family Asteraceae; genus Flaveria; species Flaveria sonorensis. The sequence goes on from CM046438.1 coordinate 46,437,598, forward strand.
ATGGGCGTTCTACGCCTCCTACCGTACAGCATCTTATATGGTGGCATACCAATGTTGGCATGATAACTGTTGTTGTACGAGAACTCTGCTAACGGTAGGTGATCATCCAACTTCCTCCAAAGTCGATCACACATGCCCGGTGCATATCCTCGAGCGTCTGAATCGTCCGCTCAGACTAACCATCTGTCTGAGGATGGTAAGCCGTGCTAATGTGTAGTCTCGTCCCCATGGCATCATGGAATCTCTTCCAAAACTTCAATGTGAACCGGGTGTCACGATCTGACACAATAGACACCGGCACACCATGGCCAGCTACAATCTCTTTAATGAACAGGTCCACCAGTCTCTCAAAGGAATACGTCTCGCGGATCGGTAGGAAGTGAGCACTCTTTATCAATCGGTCAACTATCACCCAGATGGTATCGCACCCTTTCACAGTACGGGGTAGCTTCGTTATGAAGTCCATGGTGATGTGCTCCCACTTCCACTCGGGTACATCCAACGGTTGGATCTTCCTGTATGGTTTTTGATGTTCTGACTTCACTTGCAAGCAAGTAAGGCACTTACTTACATACTCTGCCACGTCCCGTTCATACCCGGCCACCAGTAGTCTTTCTTCATGTCTTGATACATCTTGGTAGCACCGGGATGAATGGAGTATCGAGTTTTATGAACTTCGTCCATAATTCGCCCACGTAGATTCCCATATCGAGGAATCCACATTCGTCCAAAGCGGGTTCTAACCCCGTGGATATTCTCCCCCAATTCTACAACTAGGCCTCTCATTCGTTTGGGGTGAGGCGATCTTCTTTAACACCTCATTTTGAAACCCTTTAACTTGCGTTATCACCTCTGAGGTCATCACCAACTGATACGCCTTTACCCGAATTGGTTCGGGTCTCTCCTTCCGGCTAAGGGCATCGGCCACTACGTTGGCCTTCCCGGGTGGTAATGGATCTCACAATCATAGTCTTTGATCAACTCTAACCACCTTCTCTGCCTCATGTTGAGATCTTTCTACTCGAAGAAGTATTTCAAGCTCTTGTGATCCATGAAGATTGTGCATTTCACCCCGTACAGGTAATACCGCCAAATATTTAATGCAAAGACCACAGCCGCGAGCTCCAAATCATGCGTGGGATAATTGACCTCATGGGTTTTCAACTGTCGGGATGCGTAGGCTATTACTCTCCCACGTTGCATTAACATGCAACCCAGTCCCGAATAAGATGCATCTGAATACACCACTAAGTCTTCACTTCCTTCGGGCAATGTTAAAACAGGAGCTCGAGTTAATCTTGCCTTTAACTCCTTAAAAGCATCCTCCTGTTCTCGTCCCCACACAAACTTCACATTCTTGCGTGTCAACTTAGTCAAAGGTGAGGCTATCTTGGAAAAGTCTTGAATGAACCTTCGGTAATAACCCACGAAACCCAAGAAACTACGAATCTCGGATGGCGTCTTTGGAGACTTCCATTGCATTACCGCCTCAACCTTTGCCGGGTCCACCATAATTCCTTCAGTATTCACCACATGACCCAGAAATTGAACCTCGCGTAACCAGAAAGCACACTTAGAGAATTTAGCATACAACTTCTCCTTTCTAAGTGTCTCCAACACTTCACGTATGTGGCCGGCACGTTCTTCTTTTCTCTTCGAAAAAATCAGAATATCATCAATAAACACAATCACTGATTTATCTAACATCGGCCGACACACTCGGTTCATCAGATCCATAAAGGCAGCTGGCGCGTTGTTTAAATCGAATGACATAACGAGAAACTCGTAATGTCCATAACGTGTGCGGAACGCTGTCTTCGGGATATCTTGTTCCTTTACCTTCAGCTGATGGTAGCCAGATCGAAGATCTATTCTGGAAAACAAATTGGCACCTTGAAGCTGATCAAACAGGTCGTCAATCCTTGGTAGGGGGTATCTGTTCTTCACTGTCAACTTGTTCAACTCCCGGTATTCTATACACATTCTCATACTACCGTCTTTCTTCTTTACGAATAATACCGGAGCACCCCAAGGAGAGATACTTGGTCTAATAAACCCCTTATCCATCAGTTCCTGTAGCTGATCCATCAGTTCTTTCATCTCGGTTGGAGCTAACTGATACAGTGCCTTGGCAACGGGTTGCGCACCGGGTATCAGGTCGATCTGAAATTCTATCTCACGGTCCAGTGGCACACCTGGTAGATCTTCAGGAAACACATCCGGGAAATCACGTACCACTGGCACTTCTGATAATTGTAGTATCGACACGTCCACATCTTTCACGTATGCCAAGTAGGCACAACATCCGTGCCTCATGCACTTCTCTGCCACTGCCATCGAAATCACTTTCGGAATCGTAGTGACGCTATCACCATAAACTATCACTGAACTCCCATCGGGTGCAACTAACCGAATCATCTTCTTCCGACACACGATGTTTGCCTAATAGGCTACCAACCAATCCATCCCCAGAACTACATCAAACCCGCCTAGGGGCATCACAAATAGTTTAGCGAGAGAACCTATGGCCTTCTAACTCTATGCCACAATCCTCAATCATATCAGAAATTCTGGTAAACTTACCAATAGCAGTTCTACATCAAAAGGTTCATCGATGCTCCTACTACTAACAGGCAATTTAGCACAGAAGGCAGCAGATATGAAACTCCTACTAGCACCAGAATCAAATAGTACGAGGCACAAGTTTGGTTTACTAAGAACACACCTGACAAGACGTCAGGGTCTACCCGGGCTTCCTCTCGGGTCATCGTGAAGGCTCTTGCACATGCCCTCTGCCCTCCTTCTTCTGGCCTCTTCTTCAACCCATAACTTTCAGCCCTTGGCTTCTTGCAATCCTTGTTCATATGGCTGATTTCACCACAGTTAAAGCACCGTGGGGCTCCACACATCTTTGAAATGTGACCGGGCTTGCCAACTTGTAGCAGACATTCATTCCCAAGCGACATTCCCCGCTATGTTCCTTCCAAACTTATCACACCACCTCAACCCCGAGCTTACAGTAACCACTCGGTGATCATCCATCCTCGGCCTCTTACTGTTCGGGTTGAAACCACCACGCCCGAATCTCTTCCCGTTCCAACTCCGGTTATTACCACCCGTCTTCTTCACCTCAACCACCGCTACATCCCTTTCATCATACAACATTCCCGCCAAATCCACTACCGACCTAAAAGTGCTTGGTTAGGCAGCGATCAAATGTCTGCGGATGTCGGTCGGTAGTCCCTGAACGTACCGATTGATCTTCCTCGATACCGGCGTAACTGATCCAGCACCAACCTCGCCATTTGTTAAACTTGGCGGTGTATTGCTGGTGGGTCATAGTTCCCACCTCCAGCTATAAGAACTCCCTTTTGATCTTGTTGAGTTCTCGGTGAGGACAGAATTCCTCAATCACCAACTTCTTCAGCTCACCCCATCTTATTCTCTCGATGGCCCTGTCACCCTCGGCTTGGACAAGATTGTCCCACCAACATAGTGCCGAGTAGACAAAAGAGTGAGTGGCGAACATCACTTTCTGGTCTTCCGACACTCACTGATCTTCAATACTGCCTCCATCTCCCTTATCCAGCGGTGGGCAGTAGCAGCGTTACCGTTGCCGTCAAAAATAGGGGGTTACACCATTGGAATACCCCGTAGCTGCATCCCCTCGTGGTTTCCCGCACCACCACCTCTTCATCATCACTTGAGGCTCCCCCTCCAGCATTTAGCTCCTCCTCCTCATCGTGATCCCTCACATCACCTCTCCTGCCAGCAGTAGTTCTCCTCTCCTCCTCCTTCTCCTTTCGTTCATCCTCCCTCACAGCTCGGATCACTTTGGTCACCACAGACGGTAGGATTGTCTGCATGACTTGGTGAACCTCCTCCACCACTGCCTCCTTCACCGAGGCTCTCAAGTTAGCACTCTCATCCACCCCCTCTGGGTGATGCAGATCAGGCCCAGCAGTAGCCGTCTCTACGATCCTTGTCTTGTTCTTTGCAGCCCGGGGTCTACCAGCACGACCACCCCGTACACCACCTCGAGAAGCCTTAGATGATCTACCTCCAGCCATCCTCTAACACTAAGATCCAAACACAACATGGTCATTCAAGGTAATAGCTCAGTTAATGTTAAGTATAGTAAGTCCTAATTACAGTGGCCAGTTGTGATTAGTCACTTACTTTACTCTTCGTTCCCTGAGCATTTCCTATCCTGACTACATCAGTATTCAAATCTACTAAAGCATATAAATCAAATAGCATGCACACATAATACCGGTTAACATTATAAAAGAATTACCTGATGGCACATAGCTACTCGGGCTGACATTCTTCCATTTGGTCCTATTTTCAGTTTAAGTTTAGGTTTTGAAAATTTACCCATTTCTCTTAAACTTTGGTTCTGATACCAACTTGTAAGGCCCCGTTCCGGAGACCTCACAGTTGGACATTCAAGGCACTATTCATAAAACATTTCATAATTGATTAACACAATGCAGCGGAATTTAAACATTTAGAAGCCATTCATCAACTTTATAAATGTTGTTGCTAAGCAATACAGGTTTGTTAAAAGTTACAAAAGACCTTAATTTGCATTACAAAACAACGATGTTATAGATCATGAATGGATGTCAGCCAAATCCCGACGAGTAGCCTCCCCGAGTGCCATCCTCTGCAAATTACCTGTCAACTGAAAACGCATAAAAGTCAGCTTTGCTGAGTGAGTTCTAGTTTTAAAATCATAAAAATATCTTGATAGATTTTGTATACAAAATACTTCTTAAAAAATATCTTATCTTTCTTTCCGATGTGATCACACACCATACATACAAATCATATCCATTACATCATTACCATTCTCTTTCTTGCTTATTATTATTATCTTTCACTGTCGATATGGACCAAAGTGCTATACCCCTCATATAATGAACATAAACCTGGTACTGGGCCTGAAGTCTATAAATAGACTCCATCCGTGGTGCACATATGCTGGCACCAGTATCGGGGCAGCAACAGTGGTCCCCTCAATCTTAAAGATTGACCCTGTGTACATCCTTTGGGTTAGCTAAACCGTACATAGTTGAGCTAACGACAACATGGTCGAGCACCTCCTGTAAATTTTTACTTGCAAGTCTTTTCATCCTTATGTTCCACTTTTGTTAATATTAATCTTCCACTTGATTAATAATAATACTTTATGATCATAGGCAATCCACATAAAGTCATATGCAAATATCATAATAGGCACATACGGACAGCCCACAACATGCATAAGATAATCAGATACAAGCATCAAGTCAACCATGGTCAAACCCTAATCTTGATCTTCAAAATTCAGAAAATTTCTTAAGTCTTAAACTAATGCGGATGAACAAAACCAATGCTGGTGAACAACTGTAAATGCGGGTGAACAAAAACTAATGCGGATGAACAAAAGTGATGCGGATGAACACTTGCAAATGCGGATGAACAACTTGCAAATGCGGATGAACACTTGGTAATTATTCTGCGTAAAAGAAATGCTGATGAACACTGTAGCAAATGCGTATGTATAAAAGGAAATGCTGATGGACACTTAGGCTGATTTAGGCTAATGCAGTTGAAAACTATAAATGCGGGCGAACAAAACACTTAGGTGATTATCACAGTGTAAATGCGGATGAACCAACAGACCTGTTAAATGAGACTTATGCTAAACCAGTTCTAAAACCATTTTCATACATTCTAACATCGATCTCATGCTGAACTCTTAGAACAAGCTTACAACCTCATAGAACATAGAAGTTCATACAACATACATACACAGTTATCATACATAACGGTTGTAAAACATTTAAAGCTTTTCAGCCCACAAGAAGTTTTAAAACATAGAATCGGGGTCCTAGAACTCACTATTGCATCAACAAGTGAATCTCCTCCTAACTTGCGTGCACAAGAGTTCAAACACCTAGAACAAGCCAAACAAACACCCAACACCAAAAACCATAGAAATCGTTTCTAAGGTTGAAACCTCAAAGAAACCAAACCAATTAATCACAAAAACCTACTAACTTGAATAATCTTCTTCTTCTTCACAATTCGACCGAGAGAAAACACAAAAACCAGCTTCTTCTTTCTTTTCTTCTTCGGAAAGCAGCAGCAGAAAGAGCATGGGCTAACATGCTCTTTATACACCCACTTTTGACTTTGGTACTATTTACACAAAGCACCCCTCAACTTTGCCTTCTTTATATTTCTTCAAATTAATTTTCTTTCATTTTTATTCTGACGAAATTTCGGGTGTTACACACAGTAGGCATGCAAGTTTGAACAAAATGGTAGCTTTCAAAATATATTTATTATGGCCTATAGTTAAAACCAAGTGCAAGCTCTCCTATTTTCCCAAATGGTGTGCACTATTATTTGATTTGCAAAGGCATGTACATGACTTTACTGGATAGCCTATACCACATTGGCATGTAAAGTACTCAATAATGGATTTAGAGAGTTCTTGTTTCTTCCTACACAACACCCATTTAATAAGTTTAAACATTTGTCTCTTATAATTATCTTCTTCCAAAATAGAGCTAAGTTTTTCATTTTACATCAAATTTATCATGTTCATATGCAAGACCCATAGAGGTATTTTTCAGGTTAATAAATACGCTTAGTAAATGTTATTGATAAAACTAGTACAGGCAGAGTATTCTAAAAAAATGCTATAAGTCAAATAAACATTAAGTGAAAACAACCCATTTGACACCCAAAGTCAAAGGGCAGCTTCTATGAACAACAGTAATACAAATGGGCAATCTGCCACACCAACAAACACAAATATACAAGTAGCTACACTTTGAAATAGTACGAAAAAGTAGGCTTTGCCAATCACATCCCTTAACCTGTTGAAAACCCAACTAAGATGGTTGGTTTTTAGTTATTTTAATTAGTTGCATTGGATAAAGAAGCTAACTCCCTCAAAAAGTATTACTACCTTGCATTCCAATAATAAAATATGTAGTCTTGAATTTTTTGAATGGCTTCAGTTTAATAAAAACAAAACATGTATATGTAAACTAAGGGCAAAATAGTATCATAATGGAAACCAAATAAAAGTCAATAATGTGATTGTTTACAAAAGTTAAAAATGAGCAAAAGTATATGGAAAAGATAAGCAATAAAAGGCAACAAAAATAGACAATATTAATCTTATAGTGTTTAGCAAAGAAAATCTTAAACAACATCTCTTGTCATGGACTAACTAAAAATTTCACAAAACTAATAGCACTGCAGAAAAGAACACAAATAAATACCAACCAATTAGATGATAATCAATCAAAATTCACAGAGAAAAATCAAGTAAGCCTATCTTTCTACATTATTTTTCATCTCAATGCATATTAGGCCTCTAGAGGCGTTAATAGCAAGCTTTTATAGATAACATCTTAAGTAAATACACAAGAATAATTTAAAATAGAAAATACAGTATAATCAAATAGAACTAAATTAAAAAGTCAAAAACAGTCGCTACACCTACCAGAAGAAGACAGTGAACAACGAAGCCAAAATGGGCTTCGATCCGCAAAGCCACCACCATGACCACCAATCTACTGGAAGGGGAACGGCAGCTCCAATTGGCCTCAACTTGGACCATCGTCGGCACATTCGATTCACACATACCTTCAACTGCCAATGGTAGCATGAAAATCATACAACTCATGAGGAACACTATAACAATAACAACCATTTTGATTGAGGGTATTTGTATGAAATTAGAACCTGAACCAAGACATATTTGAAGAATTGTTACGTTCGGCGATTCGGTTTCGAAAGCACCGCTTACAACTTGTTAAACATCTTTAGATTCGATAGACAACGAAAAAACAACCCAACCAGTAGGAATCTCAAATGATCTGAGACATGCAAGCCTTGATCAATTCATCAGAACTTCGCTATAAACCTAGGTTCGGTCTCCGACAGTTCAAGTCACTAGACAAACATCACTACCATTGTCATCTGGTTAGGGTGGCCAGCTGGAGGTCATGGCAGGCACCACTTCGGTCGTCACTTTCACCCTCTCTTCGGCCCTCTGATCTAGATCTCTCTCTAAATTCTAAAAGTACAAAGCATGAATGTGTGGGGATGGGAAAAGAAGAAAGAAGAAAAGACAGGGTGGTACGGGCGCCATGCGTCTGGCTTCGAAGAGAGGACAGCACCGCCCACATACACCAAATAAAGAAAGCCACCTACCCAATCACTATTGGTCTTAATATATATGTTAATTAATGTTAGGGTTGTAAACAAGCCGAGCTAGCCTAGCCCGAGCTCGGCTCGTTTTGGTTTTAGAAAGCTCGAGCTCGAGTTGGGCTCAGTAAAAGTTTTATTTCTAAAGCTCGAGCTCGGCTTATCAGAAATTTTTCAAGCTCGAGCTCGGCTCATTTATTGTGATTATTAATTAATTTTTCTTTTTTTATAATTTGTTTATATTATTATAATCATACCTTTTTTATGTATAACATAATATATATTATTTAATTATTTAATGTAATAATAGTATAATAATATGATTTATGTAAATTATATATATATATATATAATATATATATATATATATATATATAATATGTAAATAAAAATTATATAAACAAAAAGCTCGTTTAGGCTCACAAGCTAGCTCAAGCTCAACATCTAAAGCTTGGGCTTGAGTTGTTTAGTAAACTAGCCATAATGTGAGCTCGAGCTCGTTTAAGCATGGTTGATTCGAGTTTTTTCGAGCCGATCCCGAGTAGCTTGCGAGCCACCTTGACTCGTCTATAACCCTGCTCAATATTCTCTTTATTTAAATTCTTGTCAATATTGTTTTAAGCCATTGATCAAATAATCTAAAGGCTATAGTTCTAAAATATCTAGTAGTCCTGAAATTATCATATCCTTAAGTATGTATGTATGTATGTATGTATGTGTATGTATGTGTATGTATGTATGTATGTATGTATGTATGTATGTATGTATGTATGTATGTATGTATGTAGGTATGTATGTAGGTATGTATGTATGTATGTATGTATGTATGTATGTATGTATGTATGTAGGTAGTATGTATGTATGTATGTATGTATGTATGTACGTATGTACGTATGTATGTACGTATGTACGTATGTATGTATGTTTGTACGTATGTAGTACGTATGTACGTATGTACCTACGTACGTAAATACAAACGGGCGTACGTACGTACGTAGGTACGTACCTACGTACGTACGTAGGTACGTACGTACGTAGGTACGTACGTACGTAGGTACTTACGTACGTAGTATCTACGTAGGTACGTACGTATGTTGTATGTAGTACTATGTATGTATGTACGTATGTTTATGTATGTATGTATTATGTATGTATGTATGTATGTATGTATGTATGTATGTATGTATGTATGTATGTATGTATGTGGGTACACAAGTGGGTACGCACGTGGGGTACGCATGTGGGAACGCACGAGGGTACGCACGTGGGTACGCACGTGGGAACGCATGAGGGTAAGCACGTGGGTACACACGGGGTACGTACGTGGGTACGTACGTGGGTGGTGGGTACGTGGGTACGTACGTGAGAGGGTACGTACGTGGGTACGTACGTGGGTGGGTACGTACGTGGGTAGTACGTGGGTGGGTGGTACGTACGTGGGTGGGTACATACGTGGGTACGTACTTGGGTGGGTACATACGTGTTTACGTACAAGGGTGGGTACGTACAAGGGTGGGTAAGTACGTGGGTACGTACGTGCGTGGGTACGTACGTGGGTACGTACGTGTGGGTACGCACGTGCGTGGGTACGCACGTGCGTGGGTACGGACGTGCGTGGGTACGCACGTGCGTACGTAGGTGGGTACGCACGGGGTACGTACGTGGGTACTCACGTGGGTACGTACGTGGGTACGCACGTGGGTACCTACGTCGTCACGTAGTGGCACGTACGTGGGCACGTACGTGGGGACGTACGTAGGCACGTACGTGGGGACGTACGTAGGCGGGTACGTAGGCACGTACATGGGTCCGTACGTAGGTATGTACGTGGGTGCGTACGTACGCATGTACGTGGGTGCGTACGTAGGCAGGTACGTGGGTGCGTACGTAGGCAGGTACGTGGGTGCGTACGTAGGCAGGTACGTGTTGCGTATGTAGGCACGTACGTGGGTGCGTACGTAGGCACGTACGTGGGTGCGTACGTAGGAAGGTACGTGGATACGTACTTAGGTAGGCAGGTACGTGGGTACGTACGTAGGTACGTACGTACGTAGGTAGGTACGTAGGTACCTACATAGGTAGGTACGTACGTAGGTACGTACGTAGGTAGGTACGTCGGTACGTACGTAGGTACGTACGTAGGTACGTAGGTAGGTACGTACGTAGGTAGGTAGGTACGTAGGTAGGTACGTACGTATGTAGGTACGTAGGTAGGTACGTACGTAGGTTGGTACGTACGTAGGTAGGTACGTAGGTAGGTAGGTACGTAGGTACGTACGTACGTAGGTATGTACGTAGGTAGGTACGTAGGTAGGTACGTAGGTATGTACGTAGGTAGGTACGTAGGTAGGTACGTAGGTAGGTACGTAGATAGGTACGTAGGTAGGTACTTACGTAGGTACGTAGGTAGGTAGTACTTAGGAACGTAGGTATGTACGTACGTAGGTGCGTAGGTAGGTACGGACATAGGTACGTAGGTACGTGCGTAGGTACGGGCGTAGGTACGTACGTACGTGCGTAGGTACGGGCGTAGGTACGTACGTACGTTCGTAGGTAGGGCGTAGGTACGTACGGGTACGTGCGTAGGTACGTACGTAGGTAGGTACGTAGTACGTACGTAGGTACGTACGTAGGTACGTACGTAGGTACGTACGTAGGTACGTACGTAGGTACGTACGTAGGTAGGTACGTAGGTAGGTACGTAGGTATGACGTACGTACGTACGTACGTACGTATGTATGTATGTATAAGAACTCCCTTTTTTGTGAGAATTCTAGGTACCAATGTTAGTCACTAGTTTTCAATGGTAAAATAGTAAATACCAAAAACCTAATAATAAAATTATAAAATGAAAAATAACATAAAATTAAAAAATAAATACACAAAAATGTTTCTCTCGTTTCTCTCTTCATAAAAAATAAAAAAAATTATAAAAATTAAATAAAACTCGTTTTTAACGAAATTCGTTTTACACATGTGTAATACTGGATTTGCTAATGTGTAAAACCATATTTACACATGTATATAACCGGATTTAGACATGTGTAAACAATGGATGGACGATTTTAAAAAAAATAGTATATCAATATGGTAGGCGTTGAAAGATAAAAAATACTAAATTTAATGAAAAATTGTTTTTTAAAAAATGATGTCGTGAAAAAAATTTATGGATATTTTAAAAAAAGATGCAAATGACATGTGACTTGCATGTGATAAGAAATGTGCGTCTCATATTGGTTACTAGAGTTATTACAAAAAATAGTGGTTTTAAGATAACTCTATCCTATATATATATATATATATGCATGCACACACAGGAGGGTTCAAATGTTAACCCTCTGTTATTGCAATAACCGTATTAACTTTTCAAGATTAATCAAAATCATTACTTTTTTATTTGAATAGCATCATTACACCCACACACATACATACACACACATACACATACACACACACACATATATATATATATATATATATATATATATATATATATATATATTATGTATATGTGTAAATCGTAAGCGTAAAAAAGATTACAATAGTGTAAATTATACTTACATCTGTACATATTTATGAGATGTAAGTGTGACTTACACTAGTGTAAACTTTTTACGATTAAAAATTTAAACATATAAATAAAATAACATAATTTGTATATGCGTAAGAATGTTATTCCAACAAATCAAAGTAATGATTTTGATTAATTATGAAAAGTTAACATAGTTATCGCAATAAAGGAGTGTTAACATTTGAATCCTATCCTATATACATATACATATATTTATATATATACATATACATATATTTATATATATATACATATATATAATATAAGTATTTACACTTATAACTCTTTATTTTGAAATAATTAATTCATGTTAGTTTGTTAAATATTCAAAATAAACCCTGAACTATTTAATTCTATTTTTGCTCAACCTGAACTTAAAACGTCGTCTCAAACGAAAATTTTGATTACAATTAAATACAAATAGGTACATTACGTAACAATGCATTATTGCGTCTTAAATTCGTATGTCATCATCCTAAATGATATAATTTTGCAAGTTAGAAGATCAAATATAACCTAATAAATATTTTATACAATTTAGGTCTAACCGATTAATAAGTTTATATAATAAACTACATCAATGAGTTTAGAATATATGCTCACTCATGACTCCAATGTAATAATAATTGGATTGAGGGTTAGTTAACAGACCTGTGAAAGGACAGACGTCACACTTGTGCTATTTAAGACTATGTTGAACCTATTATATGTTTCCTATAGGACTCCCCTAGCAGATGTACAAATGTTTCATATTCATAAATAACTTTCGATCTATGATTCTTTTACATCTACTCATCACATCGTTAGACTTGTCAAACAATCTCATATCTTTTAGTAGATTCATAAGAATCCACTTGAGAGAATATGTTGTTTGGTAAAGCCTATATCAGTATTGATATAGCTCCGCCGTCTATTCCAGCCTTTCTTATCTAATTTGTACTCTAAAATTTTCCTCATTTACTTCACTAGAAGCATGAGTTTTAAGAGTGAAATCACTAGCATTCAGGAATTTCTAAATGGATACAGCCGTACATGTGGCCTATTTAGATAGATTCATAGTATTGATGATCATATGACTGTTAAGGAAATTATTTATCCTAAGCTTTCATTGTGGATTCCTCCCTAGTGTAGGGAAATGATACATAGCAATGAAATTAACAAAATTTAATGCAAATTGAAATTTTGTAGGAAACAAAGCAATATGTTTAAAAATGGAGTTGTATGTGATCTTTGATTATTATCTTAATTAAGCCGATCTAATACCAATCGTTGGTCCCAAATTGTAAAAAAAAAAAAAAAAAAAAAAAAAAAAAAAAAAAAAAAAGTTTTGACAATAAGTATTTCAATAACTTATATGTATGTGAGGTTTCGCAATATTTAAATAAATATATAACAACCAAGATACCAAAATTTCTTTTGTATTATTCACTTGTGAAAGTGTATTTATACGATAGTAAATAAATGAAATGTGTTTGCTAGTTAATATTCATAAAGAACTCTATACAAACTACACTGAAGTTTCTAGTGGGGTGGATGATACTCTAAGCGTATAAGTCATAAGGGTGTTTAAATCGCTCTCTTGCTCAAACTCTTGAACACCCATGCTTCTTTACTTCGTTTATGCCTATTTGATCACTTGTTAGAGTTGTAGGCTTATCTCATAGATACTCATGCACGTGTTGTTGGCTTGTGTTGACATTATCGAGCTAGTATGAATAAGGTATTCCTTGAAACATCTTTAGACTACCCTGAAGTTGTTATAATGTTGAAGTCATCCTACTCTATTGTTAAGATCCACCAAATTATGATGAAGATGATACATCATTGATGTGGCACCAAACCTTATTTTCCTTTGTTGTGGTCCCTTTTGTCATATTCCAACAGTAATTTACTATTAAGGGTATTCCATATAGTTATGGCTTGTTTTGTTCTTTCCTAAGTCATATCAACATTGCATCATTAAAACCATTGTAATATTTTCATTTTATTGTTAATATCTCATAGTTGCTATTGTCCTCTCTCCTACAAAAGAAATTTTTGGCACGGCTTATTGTTTTTCTATATATACGGCATGTACTCAACGGGTTGGGAATGGGTGAGGAGAGTGAAATCAAGAAACCATATATGCACATGACTTTTTGAATTGAAAATTAGATGCAAGAATTAGTCAAGTTAGCTGATTCCAAGATATGAACGTTAATTGAGAAGGATCCACACGTGCCTACATATAAGAACGCTGACAAGAAATTAGCTCCCAAGGATCCAGAGTTATATGTGGATACTCACTATGAGATGATTAAGAAAGATGAAAAAGCACTGGCCTCACCTACCTTGTACCATCTACAGAGATTGCACATGAGTTTAAGTATGTACTACTACCAAACAGTTGTGTGATGCCATGGGTTTGCGGCTGTAGTATGGATGATCTAAATTAGATCAACTGAGAATGTTGAGGAGATGGATATTACCTGCCAGATGGACATGGTTGTTTTCAAAGCAAAGAACTTCATCAGAAAAACTAGAAGGAACACAATTAGTAAGAATAAGATAAGAAGATGGACTTAAACAAGTCAAAGCTTTGGTTCTATAACTGCAACGAGCAGGGTAAACTATTTGTTAGTGCACCAAGCCAAAGGTTGATAAGGAGAATGAGATGGTAGGTGAAGCTAGTACACTATCCGTTTCTAAGGCGTTGTTGAGCCAACAGACAGCTGCATATGATTAGGCAGACCAGCTACAATCATTGGACCTCAAGTTCAACAAAGCTTTCATGGCTGATGTTTCAAAATCTAAATCTGGGATAACTAAAGATCTCTGTTCACCTTTATGTATTGAAAGGTTGTGGGTGTAGAACGCATAATGAGGATTTGACTAAAGAAGTTAATAAGTTAACACATTTTAACTGTTAGTTTTTAAAAATTGAAAACACTTACAAATTAAAAAATGATGTTGAAAAACATGATGTTTCAAAACTATAGGTGCTTTTAAGTGATAAAGATTGTGTTTAAAGGGATGCTAAGAAAAGCATAGATGAGCTAACTACCTAAGTTATTGACACTTTGAATGAACTGTCAATAGCAAAAATAAGTGTTGAAAGTTTAAGCTGTATAGTAATGTAGTTAAGGATATGCTAAGGGTTAACTACATGGGAAATCCAGATACACTTATTAGTGGGATACTGAAAAATGAATCTACTCAATCCAAATAATGAAGATTGAAACATGTTAATAATTACTGGTCTATTAAAAGATGAGACTGTCGATAAAACCTTCCATTTAGAAGTTGCTGATTTAAAATTAACAGTCCAACCTATCGAGTCTGTATACTTCGCATATGCTGGTAAAGTCTATATGCCGCGTCACTACAACTATTAATCAATTGTTAACATGTGAGTATCAATAATAGTTGGACGACCATAACTCTACAATCTACTGAATCATGTTTCATCTCTCTATTTCCATATATTTTATATTGTTCCTACTTGACTGCATATGCTAATAAACAGTCTATTTGCCGAGTTACTACAACTGTTGATCAACTATTAAGATGCCAGTACCGAGAAGTGGGGATGACCTTAACTCTACAATCTATCGAATCTTGCTACCTCTTTGTATTTCTGTATATTGTAGTTCCAGTGTTCTTTGACGGTCTGTCGAACCAGGATTGTTTTGATCACCGGTCCGAGTTACCCCAATTCGTTTTGTAGCAAAGAACCGGCTGGTTTGGACCGAGAACCAGGTCAAACCGAATTTTTGATATTTTCATTTTTTATAAACTATTTAGATTTTATGGGTTTAAGAGTGAGTTGAACGATGAATTGGAGTGTTGGATGCAATATTTTGTTGAGTTTTATATAACTATAAAATAAACATATTAAATACTTATATGAATTATATATAACGATACAAATATACATACATATATAAAATTTAATGCGTTCGGTTCTTAAATCTGGTCTGATAAGTCGACCGGTAAGGTGACCAGTTCGTCGTCTGATACGGTTCTAAAACATTGATTGTTCTACTTGATAGCACATGCTGATAAATAGTTTATTTGTTGAGTCACTACAACTACTATCAACTGTTAAGATATCAATATCGAGAAGTAGTAGGACAACCTTAAATCTACAATTTGCTGATCCTGTTGCCTCTCTGTATTTTGTATATTTTTATCGTTCTACTTTGATGTAGCTAATTAGAGTTTACATTGGTATTATGCCATAATATGAAGATCAATGGTTGTAGTACGCCACCGATCTTATTATAGAATGAATGATGTAGATTAACTCCAATGTAGTATACATGTCTTACTCATATAATTGGGCGACAGTGGGTTTTTAACGGTAAATTTAAGTCGTTTAAATTTTTGTAAGGCCCCGTCCCGGAAGCCTCACAGTTGGTCAATCACAGCATAATTAAAATAAAACATTTCATAATCCATTAAAACAAGCAGCGGAATTAACATCAAAGCCATTCATTAGTTTATAAGCATTGTTGCTAAGCAAATAGGTTGTTAACAGTTACAAAAGAATCCTAATTTGCATTACAAAACAACGATGTTATAGATCATGAATGGATGTCAGCCTTGCCCAAAGAGTAGCATCCCCGAGTGCCATCCTCAGCAATATTACCTGCCAACTGAAAATGCATAAAATCAGCTTTGCTGAGTGAGTTCTAGTTTTAAAATCATAAAAAAAAAATACCTCGGAAGAGTTGTATATGAAAATACTCTTTCAAAATATCATAACTTTCTTTCGAATGTGATCATACATCATACATACATCGAGGTTATATCATTATTATCTTTCATCATCGTTCATAATCGTTCGTTTCGTACTTTCATTGTTATCTTTCACTGTAATCTAGATCCCGTCATGTGTTATGCCCATCGTTGTGCATAAAGCAACTTCAGTCTTGGGGTCAAGCGACCAAGGATCCCATTTCGTACATATTAGTCAATCTCAAAGATTGACTCCTGCGTGCATCCATATGGATTAGCTAAACCGCACACAGTTGAGCTAACAACCCCTGGCTGTGAACCTCCTTTTCATTTGCTTGCAAGACTTTTTATTCGTTCATTATGTTCCACTTTTCATTAACATTAATCTTTCCCTTTATTAATGATAATACTTTATGATCATAAGCAATCCACATAAAGTCACATTATATAGTAATAGGAACACAAGAACAATCACAAAACATGAATAGAATAATCAAATGATAATCACAGGTCAACCCTAGGTCAAACCCTAAAATTCAGCTTTCTCTAAAATTTCAGAAAATTTTCTAAATGTCTTAGGCGCATGGGAACTATGCAGGCGCATCAGCACTGCATGGGCGCATTAACACTATTTGGGCACATGGTTTCTACACTTAGTCATTTCCGCAATATTTCTGGGCGCATGAGCGTCCCATGCGCATGGGCAAACACTTAGGCTCCTGAGGAAGGTCTTGGGCGCATGACACTGTTCAGGCGCCTGAACCTACACTTGAACACTTAGGCAAAACTTTTTGGCGCATGGGCACTATTGGGGCGCATGAGCCCCTACTTAAAATTTTCTAAGGAAATTTCCAGGCGCATGGCTTGTACTTAGGCATATTTTCACTAAGTTCCCAGGCGCATGGGCCCTGTTTGGGCGCATGATTGCCTGCTGTGCACCTCTACATATCAGAATCAGTTCAAACCTGTTGTAGCATCTATACAAAGCCTAAATAAACATTTCTAAGCATTCCCAACACATGAACAAGCTCATACATGAACATATACTTATAACACTCACGGGTACAAACATACATCCATAAAATCTTTTAACCATGCATTTTCAGCCCCAAAATCAGTTTAAAATACATGTAAACGGGGTCTAGAACTCACCTATCGCAGAAGACAAGTAAAACTCCACCAAACTTGGTTGCACCAGAGTTCAAGACACCTAAAACCAACATAAACAAGCACTAAAACACCCCAAAAACACATAGAGATCGGTTTCTAAGGTGGAAAACCTCAAAGAACGAACCAATTAACATGTAAACACACAAACCTCGAAGATTCCAGCTTCTTCTTCCTCACCAAAATCGAGAGAGAAAACCAGAAACACAACCCTTTCTCCTTCGGTCACAGCAGCAGCAGAAAGAGCATGGGCGACCATGCTCTTATACTCATACTCTTTGACTTTAATACATATTTACACAATGCACCCTTCATCTTTGTCATTGCCTTCTTTATTCAAGATTCTTTTCTTTCTTTCCACTTTTTATAAAAATGCGGGTTTACAATTTTTAAATAAAATAATTGTTAAGGAAAATGTTTAGGGCATTTGAGGGTTAAAATGAGCTGCACACCCTTTATTTAAGGTACTTGAAGATAAGACAAACCTAAAAAGCTATTTTTCTACAAATCATCTTGAGGCTTTAAACGCATCCAAGCAATCAGTATTCGATTGAAGCATAGAAATACATTTGCATCGCCTACTTGCTGAAAGCACAAATGGAATGGCCAATTATGAATTCTATACCGGTTAGTAAAGAGTACTTGAAAATAAATATGGTATTAGTCTACTAGTTAGTTGTGTCTACTTGTAGTTGACATACTAACCTTGCAATCTCATAGAGTCGTAGTTGGTGCTTAAAAGTTAAAATCCTACTTTAATATTTTTATATGAGTTAATTATATGAAAAGTTACTGTGGTTAGGCTTGTTTTCATTTTCGGTCCCTAGGTTTGAAAAATTACAAGGTCGGTTCAAAGGTTTGTGAAAACATAACGCAAAAGGTCCCCATCATGGATAACTGTTATCTTTTTCCGTTAAGTGCTTGTATGACCAAAATACCCTTAAAGTTAAAAAATTAACAACTTTAATGCCACCCCCACCCACCCAACCCCATTGACTTTTCTCAAACTTCTTCCATCGTAACTACACCAACCCCAACCACCACTCAACCACCACCCCACCACCACCACCACCACCGTGTACCACATACACCACCGCCATTCTTTTGCCTCTAACACCGTTCTTTGCCCACACCACCATCGCCAACCTCTGACAACACCACCACCACCGTGTACTTACCGACAGTTGCAGAATTGAAGGTGGTGCTACCGCCAGCAACACTTCGACTTCCGGTGATAATGGTGGATGTTCTACCGGAGACTAAAAATATCAAGTTCCTCTTACTGTTTAGAATATCCACATTCTCCTGATACACCCCTGCCACTATCCTAATCACATACCTACCGAAACCGTCGTAAAATCCTCACTACTAGAGCCCAAAACGTCAAGTTCCTTTTAACGACCTTTGGAACTCCCTGAGAACCCATCGATAAACGTCACTTAGTTGGTCAATATGGTGTTCATTAGTGTGATAATGGTGGTTGCGAGGGTAACCGTGGAGATGGTGATGGTATTGAGCGGCGACGGCGGCGGTAATTGACGGTGTTAGTGGCCAAACGATTTAGGGAATAAAGGCTTCAAAATAGTGGGGCCAATTTTACACTTTATTTTGTTTATTTATTGTGAAATAAGTTTTTTTTTTCTTTTTTATTTTTATAGTAGGGGTAATTTAGGTATATTTAAAAATTTAACAGAATAATTAACGGCACATCAAACTTGAGAATTAATTGTGTTTTGTTTTGTCAAACTATTGGATCGAACTTGTAATCTTTCATACCTAAAGAATTAAAGTAAAAACAGACCTAATCATTTCATGCTTTTATATCATATCTTGAAATTAAACAAGACAAAAGATAAATCAAACATAAGTTTTGATAGATTTACCATTTATACTCTAAAAGAGTAGTATCTTACTCCTTAAGTAAAAGATAAAAAACATACTAGGTCCCAAGACACCTACCTCCTCCTCCACCGTGACGCAGGGTCGTCTCCAATCGCTACACGTACATTTACACATTATGCCTGCATTCATCTCCATTATTACCTCCTCTTCGTCTCACACTACTCCGAATAGGGTGTTTCATGACGAACCAAAGCACTGTACAAGATGGGTATGAACCCTCTGGAGACGAAGACGATGATCACCATGGGGAGTTGAAAGACCACAAAAGAACCAAAAGGGAACACAAAAGCCTCGATTTTTATGAAAATTTACAGGACCCTTTAGTTGTGTTTGGTTGGATGTGATGTTGGTGATACTCAACCATCTGGACGCACGCAGCTTGGCACTATCGCTCATGGTCTCTCGCAGCTGGAATAGAGTCGCATCTTGTGATGCTGTTTGGTCTAAAAAGGTACACATACGTTCATAACCACTCATTAAGCTCTGTTTTTGGTGTAATTTCATTTGGGTTTGTTGATATTTGATGAGTCTTGATGATATTGTGTATGGGATTCTTGATGTGATTGATGTATGGAGTTGTGATGGACTGATTAGGGGGATGTGAGGTTCTGTGTTGATGGAATCATTCAAACTTGTTGTTGATAGTAGATGTTGAGGTGTGTCTCATACAATTGTTCTATTTAATTGGCAACATATGTTTCACAAACTATAAGTATTATGTATTTATCAATGTGATTTGGGTCCTTGGGTTTTGTTTCAATACGGTTCTCTGTTCTTGTATGTTCTATTCCTATCCTAATCTAACCAACCCTGCTTCGAATCGAGTTGTTTTATGGCTGTTATCGAAGATCCAAAGATAGGGAGTTCAAGCCTCTTTGGAGGTGGTTGTATGTGTATGACCGCATGCGTCGTGAAGCCTTTCAAATTAAATAATAGAAGATCGAAGAGACCGAGTGTTTGTGCTTGCTAGAAGACTTGTTGCCCACATGGCCACATTTCTAGATTCCCTTTTGTGTTTCTCGAGTGCGTTAGGCCAACCAAGTTAGGGTGCGTATGCTCACATAGTAATCTAATTTCTGATTGTTATGATTGTGGTACAGACTCGGCAGCCTTGTATCAAGATCTTGAATAGTTCTTATTTGCTTCTTGTTGGTGGTTTTATGGATAATTTACAAGAAAACAGTAAGGAATGGGTCAAGTAGTTTGAATTTGATCGAGTCACAATCCATAGGTAAAAATTTTGAAAATGATTTGAATAATGCAATGCTTTGTAACTAATTCATGTTTCTATTTCTTGATCTAAAGCTAATGGCGTGCTTGGTTGGGGTCGAGGCTTGTAGGTAATAAGGAATGGGTAAGTTAATCTATAGATGTGGTTGGTTAATATAATGTGATATAACATTACTTTGTTTTGGGCAAGGAACATTCCCCTCCAAGTTTGTGACGTGAAGAATCCACGGTTATTAAAGATTTAGATTTTAGTGTGTTGAACTCTTGAAGTTGAAAACTTATAAAATTTACTCTTATCTGACACTTAGCCAGTTAGTCTTTTGTCTATTGTTAAGTGTTGACCTCTTTTATTTTTACAACATTCTTCAGTTTGTGTTGTTCTAATTCATTAATATCAAGGAAAGCAAGATTGGATGGGTTCAAGGTCCATATCTTATGCAAGGTCCTATGCTTTTAAATATTCTATTCATGATTGACAATTTTACCCCAAACACAATCTTGAAATTATAAGACCTTAAGATTAGGATTAACATCTTAAAAACTTTGTTCAGTGGTATCCACTTTCCTTTTTTCTATACACATTCCTTAAGATGAACCAAGTGCCCGTAAGACTCCATTTGGTATTACTACATCAGTTATGTGTGATCTTGTCTGGCTTATCTAATGATTTGATGCTTTTGGTGGTTTAGATGGTTGCACTTGAGATGGGTTGTTTGGTTTGATTATGATGGGCAGCAAGAGGGAGCAGTTTACTTGGATTATTATGTAAATTAATTGTTTTGCACCTCATGTTATACATTATGATTTACATGTTATCTAGTACTACAAATTGCTTTACATTTCGTTTTATTGATTTTCTCCCTCATTCGGGAATGACTGGTACAACTTTTGGTTTTATGGATTTTCTCCCTTTCATTTACTTCACTAGGTTAGCTTAGATCGTTTAGCATCAGATTCAAAATGACCACAAAACTCATGACATGGATCGTTATTTCTGCATGAATCTTTGATCTCAAGGTTGGCTTCCTGAAATGCTTACACATAGACATGTGATTCTAGTATTAGGATTCTAAATGGGAATTCTTGTGTCGGTACAATGTTCTAACTTATAATATTTGGTTGCAAACGATAATGACCAAGAATTTTGGTTTCTTGTTGACAGTGTGAAGAGCTATGGGCTGGAAAAGCACATCTACCTCGTATGTCCCAAATCAAGGGGTTGTCAAAGTTGGCAGCTTACTCTTCATCTATTGTTGATGGCAAACGTGTAAATTTTCCACTTCCTTCTTACTTTCCAATCATATAAGTTTCTGTTTTCTTCACTTCAAACTTTTTATTTAGAGTCGTATGTTGAAGGAAGATTTATGGGATCATGCTTGGGAGTTTCACTTTAAAAAGGCAAGTTATTTTAACTTTATCTGTAGTATTCTTACCATCTTCTTGTACACATGGGGTAGAGGAGGCAAGATGGGCAAGTGTGGCATGTTGGATAATGTGTCAAAATGGGTTCAATTTGAAACTTTTATGGGTCAGTCTGGTTGGGTTGATCAGCTAACATTTTAGTTACAAGTAATTAATATGTTAAGTTATGATAACAAAAACAACACTATACAATGATAATCTATATCCTTGACCGATGCATTTAGGAGGCATAAAGAATATACATGGTTTTCTTTCTTTCAACTTGTTTGACGCGTTTTAAGATAAATCATGAGCCGTATGATCTCATTGAAATCAAAGAGTGAAATTTGTCACTGTGCTGCCTTCAGGCAGCCCCAGGATACTGGCTTGACTTGGATCCATACTGGAAAGGGACGGGCCCAGTGATGCGACGCTATTTTCACCCAGACGGGAGTCAAACTGCTGATCCTGATGACAAGGTGTGGGGAGGCCATGAGTGTTGTTACACCATAGTCACAAGCTTCTTGGCTGACTGGAAGATTAGGGAGCATTATGTGAGAATATGCCGCTGGCCCCAGATGTCGGTCTCAAGGAAACACGATTGGGGATGGAAGATGTCAAACCACCTCTACAGCTATTCAAGCATTCCAGATGCTGATAAGAAAGGTGGCACTGGCCCTTGCTTTTTGGCATACTGAGCAGGGCCTGCGTGTTTGTCCGAAACATGTTTGGTTTTCCAGTAATTTCAACAGCAGTTTT
Organism: Flaveria sonorensis; assembly: GCA_025506505.1. Lineage (NCBI taxonomy): Eukaryota > Viridiplantae > Streptophyta > Magnoliopsida > Asterales > Asteraceae > Flaveria > Flaveria sonorensis. The sequence goes on from CM046438.1 coordinate 46,460,564, forward strand.
GGACATTAGTTTTAGTTTGAAGTTTGATGTAACTATGGTTTGAATGTTTATGCAACTTTGTCAGATATATATATGTTTTGCTGCTAATGTTATTTATGTGCTTAACACAAATAATATTTCAAAAGAACGGGAAATGTCAGATACTTGTATTTTAATTTGTGCCCAATGTACCTGTTAATGGTTTAATGCAGTGAATGCATTTGTTGAAGGTTGATATTGACGGATACCATTTACCATTACCATTTACAATGGTATAAAATCGCAATTCTGGATATACATGGATTCGGTCTAAATGTGTAAATGTGCAAAATTTATGAGCAACTAAAGAACGAGTAAGTTGTATTTCCTAAATTAAAGCACAAATTTTGAGTTTACCGTTATCAATGAGCGAAACTTGAGTTTAAACAAGGTGGAGCATTTACATCCTTGCCACTTACTTGAGTTTTATGTGTTACTGTAATCACATCCATTTTTTTTATTATGTGTAAACACCTCTTTGTTAAGCATTGGGTTGATGTTGATGTCATTTGAATTGTTACGAAGATGGACAACCACCTTCATGCCCACATTTGGCCGACTGCTGTGACGTTTAACAAATAGCACTCGTGAACACAATTTAAAAGTAAATCGACAGAGAAAAGGCCTCATTTGGTGCTACAACACAAAGGGGTGGTCTAAAGACCGAGCGTTTATCAAAACATTCAAACATCCGAAGGTACCACAAATCGAGTGTGTTTTATTTTATGTGTATGCCATCTCTTGTGGTAGCATTGACATGAACTTAACCACCTATTGGTCTGGTCATACCATTAATAACACCAGCAGAGCTTTACCAGACCTCGGGTCGCATCTCACCCGTTGCAGGAGGCATCCATCTTCCAGAGTGATAAACGCTCTCACCAACTTTCCACCCAGGCACATCTTTCATTATTCGTGCCTCTTCCTCCAGGTATTTCTTCCATTCTTTCACAAATCTAAAACACAAAATCAAGCAATTATCTTTACAAACAAACCAAGGCACATGGAGGAAGAAGAGAAAAACAGCATTCGCACTTACCTTTCATCCTCTTCTGCTTGAAGCATGGGCAAAATAGCCCTACGGGCAGCATACTTTTCCTCCTTTATTGCCCTAAATCGAACAAATGCACATTATACAATCATTGTTGTTACTATTTATCAACAAAAGTGACATCTTGCTACCGGAATAGAAGATCATGAAAAACTAAAAGGCAAAAGGACCAAAAAGGAACCAAACCACGCCAGATTGGTTGGGACTTCAACCGAGGATGGACCATAAGCCTGGTGCCTGAGTTGCTGTTGTGGCCATTTATGAAATCTTTACAAGGATTGGTTCAACCAGTCCACCAGGCACAGTCCTTTAACATTGAACTACCTATCATACTTTTAACCATTTTACTACTGTCACAATGCTCACATCATTTGGCATTTTGGCAAAATTTTTGTTCGGTATGCTTTTTAAATGAAGGTCGAGTTAAATTTGTTTGGTCATTGGAGATGTATGTTTTCAAGAAAAGCAATTGCAACTCAAAAACAAGAACACAACATCTAGATGGAACATAGAATCATTTGTTGTTGTTCAAAAGAAAACATAAGACCACAAATGAGTCCTAGAATTCTGATGGAAGTAGAGAACTAAATTCAATAACGATAACAAGATAAAGAAATCAACAACATTTTATATGTTTGGCAATAAAACAATTCTATGACATGAATAATAATCTCAAATCAATAATAATGTTCTGCAGTTGGCAAGTAAACTTCTAGATTGTAATATTTCACAAGTTAACTCGAAATTTGCAATTTTAATATGTTACTAAAAATTAGTACATGGTGAAGAAAATTTGACATCTTTTTATAATTCATATTTAAATAAAAAGAAAAATATCCATAAGAAATGGACAAGATCTGTTTTTTCCCTGCCCAGTGGTTTACATACAATGATGATTGGCCTACTTACCAATATCAAACTTAACACCATAAAGTGTTTCTAATTTAAAAGAAAATATTAAGATGCGTAAAGAAAGATCAGGCTTGTTGGAGTGAATGGTATTTTTGAGTTTCTTAATACACACTTTAATGTGTTCTTGTTTGCTACCAGATAAGTGTGCTACTAGTGGCCTAGTAGGTGGCAACCATGTATTCGCGAATGTCAAACGCATGTTATAATCAGATGATTTCCGAAAGAATTAAGTTACGTAGTTGTGATAATTTTAGATGCAAATCCTTAGAGCGTAATACTCATATCGCATGTGTTACCCAGTTTAATACCCATCTACGGCACCAAATGTAAAAGCATTAAGCAGAGACCTAATATCATTCTACTCGTTTTCTGCCACTACTACTAGCTAACATAAGTCAACTAGGTGATCAGGACAGTTTATTATTTCAGGTTCCAAAGAAAGACAGATGACGGTAGGCACCATCAAGTGAATTTGATGCATTGAAGCCGATGGATTGGTGAACAAACAGAAATTCCAGGCTACAAAAAATAAACCAGATTCAGCATTTGCTATAGCCATTCTGAGGTTGATTCTAAGACACCAAAATCAGCATAATTCAAATATAACTCATATTTCAGTTCCCCATACTGCTAGTTTAACCATTAATAAGTTGCCACTTGCATTCAAATAGGTCCTTAATTCCAAGTTTCCAACAATTGAATTCTGAAGGACTTGGAATTGGCATGGTCCTGTGTTACAAATTTGTAGCCAAAATACCAAAATTTGCAGTTTGTGTCATTCTGTATATGCAGTAATCATCTTATAAAGGAAATCAGATAATTCCTATCAATCATGAACGTGAACACCAACAAGACAAGAAATGAAGATATCACAGTAAGAAACATCGCCTAAGATGCTGGGCGTGGTCTAAATGGGCCAAGGCGCTCCTGAGCTACTCGAGATCGGCTCGTTAAAAGCTCAAATCGAACCGAGTTGAAACGAGCACGAGCCCAAGCCTAAATTAGAGCTCCCTTAATATGGGAGTTTGAGACTGAGCTTTATATACCAAGCTTCATATAGATCACAAGCATAAACAAGGCAATTATTTATATAAATCTACCATTTTGTATTTAGTATAATATATATTGATTAATTTATTACATTAAAAATTATAAACAATAACTAAATATTATATTACGCTTATAACGTCATAGATAAAACTTAAATTATACATACATATACACAAATAATAATAATAATATATGTATATGATTAAAGTATGTAAATAATAAATAAACAATAGAAGAGTCGAGTTCAAGCACGAGCTCGAGCATCAAGAATCACTCTTGAGCCGAGCTCGAGCTGTTTAAGACCAAGTTACAGTTCTCTTGATCAAATATTTTAAACATCATAACTAGTTAACTACTACTTTCTGTAAAACTTAAATAAACTAGCTCATTTTTTCATATCTTTACAACTCCGTTAGAGTCTTAGTGCTCACATATTTTGACATAATATTTGTTTCCCAAACATAAACTAAATAATAGATGATAGTCAGATAACAAGATATATTTTTCTTGAAGATCTATAACAAATTAAAAACAAAACACAACATCTAGATTGACAAATGGTACAGAATATTAGATGATGAGTTTTTAAAGATGATGATAGCCATATGTGAGTCCTAGAGTTCCCATGGACAAATAAAACTAAATCGATTAACGACAAGATTAAAAAATCAACAACATTTCTTTATGTTTGGCAATCAAACAATCCTATGACTTTAAAATAATAATCTCAAACCAATATTAATGTTCTGCCGTTGGTAAGTAAACTTCTTTTACTTTGTAACATTTTACATCATTTTCTAATTTATATTTAAATAAACAAAAAATTACAGGTCAGGATCCGTCTTTTTTTCCTGCCCATTGGTTAAAAACAATGATGATATGGATATGTTTCACTCAGTGGTTCAAAGAGACCATATTCTAGCCCCTAGGGCCAGATCACCTTGAGAACTGTCACAATTGTTCTAAGTTATTGACCTTATTAGCCAAATCAAACCTAACACTATCAAATGCTTCTAATCTAAGAGAAATCTAACAAGATGGGAAGGAAACGGTTAGCCTTGTGGGAGTAAATGGTTTTTGAGTTTTCCTATAAGCACTTAAAGGCGGTTTTTTCCCCAAAAAACACCTTGAGGTCATGGGTTCAAGATGTGGGAAACAGCCTTCTGCACAGAGTGTAGGGTAAGAAGGCAGCGCACATCAGATCGGGAAGCAATTCGGCCCTGTGCAGAGCAGGAGCTACGTCAAGCATAGGATACGGCCTTTGCTTGAAGGTGTTTTTCTTTGCAACCAGTTAGCCTAGTGAGAGGCAACTGGCAACCATGTATTTGCCAATGTCAAAAGCGTGTCCTAGCAAATGATTTCAGGAAGGATCAAATTATGTATTTTGTGATAACATTGCAAATTAAAATCAACTGGATTTAGTCTTTAGAATGTAAAACTCATATCAACATGCATTCGTTGATGTGTAGGTAAAAACAAACAACAATTCCCCAACTACCAAACGCAAATACACAAATACACGAGGACCAAAATCCACTATTCTTTTCTAGACGGCCTGGAAGTACGAGCAGAGTAAAATTGTCACTGACGAGAACAACAAATTTACTCCTCTGTAGGTTTAAACAAACCAGTCAGTACACAACACCAGAATTGCCAGTTTATCCGCTTAAAGTCAACAAAAACCTAATTAACCATCTCAAGGTCCATTCCGAGCCACCAAAATCAACACAAAGTGCTTAATTTCCTTTGCGAACGACAACAACATATCTAGGAGTGATCTAAGCCCTAAACCTAAAACTGATCCGATAAACTCAACTGAAAAAAGAAGGGAGAGTTAATTACTTACCTTCGGATCTTATTGCCCTTGCCGACCTGATACATGCCCCAAGAGAAAGCGCCAAAAGAAGCGATGAAAATGGCGACGGCGCTGGGGCCTTTGGAGGGGATCCGGCGAGCGTATCGGACCGGAGCAAAACCGCCGGGAGGAGGACCGTCTTGGAGGAGAGGCATGTCTTTGACGCTAGCCATACCTGCCTTCTTCCTTATCGCTGCTTCCGTCATCGTCCTGCAAACCTTTACCAAATGGTGATCGAGATTCAGAAGGAGCCACCAGAGGTTTTCACAAGAGGGGAGGTCAGGAAGGTATCTAACTTGCGCACCTCGTAAGGTTAGAGCAGTTAATCTGCGCATGCAAATTATTTTTTCTACAAAGTGATTTGGGTGGCGTAAAAAAAAATAAAAAATAAAAAATAAAAAATGTGATAAGAATTACTATTCATTACATCTAAGATTCAATATCTAACACGATGACATAATAATAATTAATTAAAATTTTAATGATAGGCACACCGACATTTTTTGTTCTTTATAACGTTTATAATTTTGATAAATAAAAAATAATTTTTTTACGTTATTTTAGCTTATTGTGTAACATTCGGCAGGTCATTGTGTAATATTTATCAGATCATTGCGGCTAATGTTGACCATTTTGTTATGCATTGTGTTTTTTTAAAAATAATGATTTCAAATAACACAATGTTAAAAATGCAATTTTTTGTATGTTTTTCAGTTCATTGTTTAATCCTGAACAGATCATTGTGTAATCCTCATCAAGCAACTGATTGTCTCTATTGCTAATCATTGAGTCTAGTGCTAGTCATTGTGTTAATCATTATGTTTAATGTTAATTATTGTTTTTTTAAATGGTGATTTTCAAATAAAACAATCCTGAAAGTTTAATTTTTTTTTTTACACTTTTCTAGTTTATTATGTAATCATGATTAGATCATTGTGTAATACTCATCAAGCAGCTCATTGTGCCTATTGCTAATTATCGAGTCTAGTATTAGTCAATGTGTCTAATGTTGACTATTGTGTTATGCAATATGTTTTTTAAAATGGTGATTTTCAAATAACACAATGTTTAAAATATAATTTTTTAGGTTTTTTTCAGTTTATTGTGTAATTCTGATCAGGTCATTATGTAATTCTCGTAAAGCAACTCATTGTGTTGATTGCTAATCATCGAGTCTAGTGTTGTTCATTGTGTTATTAATTTTGTCTAGTGTTGACCATTATGTTGTTGTTAGGGATAGATCTCTTGTATAGGTTTAGATGATAAAGATCACTCTTGTAATCATGATTGTCATTATTGTTCTTGATGATATAATATGAATATGTTTGATTATAATTGTGTTTATGAATTAAATAAAATTTAATTTGCACTTCATTTAATATATTCATCTACGATATAATATATTTCAGAATGTATGTGTGAATATACAGGAAACATTAAACTGTGTTAATTTGGAAAATTGTTTAAGCGTTGGAACAACTGCGGATGAATAAAGTGTTCTTTCGTAGATGTTCTCAGGAACATAACTGAAGAATGTACATCCGTGGATCTCATGCCGAAGAACAACTTCAGCTAAACAAGAAAAGTAGTGAAGCTGCTGAAGGAGGGATTGCTGCGGAAGACAAGAACTCATGCGGAAGCACAAGAACAAGTACAAACAACAGTTGCTGCGGAAGACAAACTACATGCGGAAGAGTAAATTCCTGCGGAAGACCAATTAACTCAGAAGTCAAGATCAAGTCAACAAGTCAACGTGGCAGAACAACAACAACATTAATGACGATGGAAGACATATTATTCAAGCGAATATTCCACGTCACATCAACAAACTTTATTCATATTAGATTCGTTGTAAATCTCAAATTCCTAAGCCGATAAACATGGCGAGGATTTGGATAAGTTTAATTAGCTTAATTATAGCAACAAATATAGCTAGAAATAGATATATATATATATATATATATATATATATATATATATATATATATATATATATATATATATATATATATATATATATATATATATATATATATATATATATATATATATATACACGAGATCAACAACATAGAATATATACATAAAAACAGTTGAGAATCATTAGAATCATCAGTAATCATTATCTAAATCATTGTATTCAAGATCAGCAACATCAATAGAAACAAGAAAGCATTACGATCAACATTATTGAGTTCTCTCGGTTTGATTATTCTTATTTTATTTGTTTGATTGGTTGATTTTAGTATTATTAATAGATTAAACACCAAGTATTGATAATTTCGCAGTCAATACTTGTTCAAATCAATTCTGATAATTCCTGAAGGATCCTTGGATTCACAGGTGGTATCAGAGCTAGGTGCTCATTGATTTACATCAATTGATCTATCAGCTTTGATTAGTTTAATCGAATTCAGTTTTAAAACAAAACCTCTGTTTTTCAAAATTAACTAACATGAGTAACTCAGTTGTTGGTGCTTATCAACCTCCTAAACTGGAAAACAAATATGATTTTAAGACCTGGAAAATCCGGTTCAGGAATCATGTTAATTACACAGATTCTGACTTATGGGCTTCGATTACCGAAGGACCTTATATCCCACCTGCCTTAGGAGCGGATTATAAGGATAATAATCAACCCATCAGTTTAAAGAATCTATCACTGATGATGCCAAGAGAGTCAAGATTGACATCAAAGCTTATAGTATGCTTACTATGGCTTTGCCTGAAGAACTCTTGATCAGGTGTGAATCATACAAAACACTAACTCGTTATGGAAAATCCTGCACACTCTGTGTGAAGGTAGTGACGAGATTAGAAGCATAAAGAAGGATACTCTCCGTGCACAATATGAAACATTCCATCATATTCCGGGTGAGTCAGTCCCTCAACAATTGCATAGATTCATGCAACTTGTTACAGAGATGAACATCCTTGAACTTAAGTACAGCAATGAAGAATTGAATAAAAAGATGCTTCATTCTTTGCCTGAAAACTGGACACAGACTGTGTCCATGTTTAAAAATACTATTGATCTAAAAACAATAGGTCTAGACACTCTAGTGGCAAAAGTAGAAGCATTGGAGCAGGATGAAAAGACAAGAAACAAAAGTGTGAAAGCACCTATAGCACCTTATCAATTCAAAGAACTAAAGAATACTGGTAGTGCATTCATCTACAATGAAGATGAAGACAACTCCAGTGATGAAGGTGAACAGGAAGGAGAAACAAGTTTCTATGTAGCAAAGCCTTCAAAATCAAGAACTCAAAGCAATCAGCACAAACAGACAAAAAGAAAGGCTGATGAATCCAAAAGCAAGAAGAATAACAATCAAACAGAACCAATTACTGTGGTTCTGGAGACTGAAGAACAGAAAGCTGCCTTTGCAGCTTTCAGCTCAAGCTTTCAGGCTTATCTAGGAAGCACCTTGACTCCTGCTCACTTTTATCAACAAGATCTAGAAGAACTTCATCCTGATGAAGTGGAAGAGATGGATCTGCAATGGCAAATGGCAATGATTGCCTATAGAGCCAAGATGTACATGAAAAAAAACAAAGGATTGTCTGTTGGAGGAAGAACAACAAAAATTGGTGTAGATAAGTCCAAAGTGAGATGCTTTAAGTGCAATCTGTTTGGACACTTTTCAAGGGAGTGCAATAACAGCCAACAGCAGTCAACTGACTCAAGACAGCCTAGTCAAAGGAGTTTCACATAACCATTATTAACCAATGCATCCCCACCAAACAATACAACAGGTATCTCTAACACTAAAGAAACTGGTTTAATTATTTTAGGATGGTACTTGTGATTGGAGCATGTATGAGAAGGAAGTACTTGCTGAAAACCAAGCTTTGATGGCCAATATGGAAAACAAAGTCCCTCCAATGGCCACTGAGGTAAGAGAAAGGTTGTGTTCCCCTTCTTGCATAGATGAAGTAGAAAGATATAGAACACATGCTCAAAATTGGCTGATAAAGTAAAAGAAACCTTACTCTTAAATGAATCTCATGTTAGAGAACACAAACTTTATCAAGTCAAAATTAATTCTTTACAAAAGGATTTAGATAAACTTGTATCTGAAAATTACAATCTAAAAGCACAAGTTGAGCATCTGACTACATCTTTAACCAAATCTATGTCAGAACATGCATCTACTGAGGTGAAACTGCAAAAATTCCAATTGTCATCACAACAGTATGAGAAACTGTTAAAATCTCATATTGAGTCTAAGAACAAGTCAGGATTGGGATTTCATGCAGTTGCACCACCAGTTACCAACAATTATATTCCTTTACCTGAGTCAATGACCAACAGTTTATCTAATCACTTCATACCTGAGTCATCAGATAAACTTAATAATAAGTCATCTGAATCTAGTTCATCAGACTCCGAGCTGTAAATTTGATTATGACAACTGTGATGACTTAGATGAAGAGGCTGAGACTAATAATGCTGGGTTGGGTAAGGATAAAACTGTGTTAAAAGAATACTCAATTCCAAAGGTACTAAATGAACTTAAACTACCCTATCCACCAAAACAAAGAAATCTGCTAAAGACAATCCACACAAGGATTGAGCAATTAAATGAAGGCATACATGCATTCAATAAACTAAATAAAGAAAAGTCAGCAAAAAGAGGATCAAGAGAAAAGAACATAACTTCCGCAGATCATCTGCGGAAGAAATCAGAACAGGCTAAGAAAAAGGTCACAAAAGATACAACACAAGAACCTTTTGATATCATGTCTGGAAGAGGAAAAGACTCATCAGCAGCTAAATTTGAAAAGGAATTAAAGAAGTGAAAACTGATGAGCAAGAATAAGGCAAAGAAAAGGAATGCATCTAACAGTGAAGATGAAGTTTACTGTAAATAGTGTGACATGCACAACCACAGCACAGAAGAATGCTACTTCAGCAGCTATTGCTCAATATGTAACATGAACAATCACATGACTTCAGATTGTTACTTCAACAAATATTGTGCAATATGCAACAAAAACAACCATACTACAAAGGAATGCTACTTCAACAAGAAGAACAAAACAAAGATTGTCAAGACAAAGAAAGTAGATACCTCTGAGTCAGACACACAATCTTCTGAAGATGATAGAGATTCAAACCAAAAGAAACAACAACAAGAACAGAAAGTTACTAAGAAAAACAACAAAGTTGCTGAGGTGAAATTAAAGGAGAAATCACAAGTGCAAAAGAATGCACCACAAAAAGGTAGCACTTGAGGAAGAAAACAACTTCTTTGATCACTTTGACAAAGGCAATGATGTGCCTAAGTCCAAAGCAAAGATGCAGAAACATTTTCTGGCAATTCCTCATCATCCACATCAAAGAAGAAGTCTCAAACAAAAATGACTAACGAAGTCAGTATGAATCAAGAAGACATCACCTCAACTTCATCAACCATTACATCCTCACCCCAAACTAATCATAATGAATTAACAGACTGTACAGCTAATCTAGAAACTTCAAGTCTTATTCATGAGAAAGTTGATACATTAGATAACAATGTCAAGCCCAAGACCAGCAAGGCTTGGGCTCCTAAGTCTAACTAAGTTCATTTTTGTTTACAGGAACATCCAAGGAGGGCTGACAACAAGTGGTATATTGACAGTGGGTGTTCCAGACATATGACAAGAGACTGCACCCTCTTGCAGGACTTCAAACATAAGAATGCTTCATATGTAACATTTGGTGGGGATAAGAAGGGAGGTAAAATTACTGGTGAAGGAATGGTAACAAATGGAGTTTTAAAGTTTGAAAAAGTTAACTTTTGTGAAAACTTACAGTTTAACTTACTAAGTGTATCACAAATCTGTGACCAACACTATACTACTTTCTTTGATAACTCTGATTGCTACATTCTTAAGCCAGGTTTCAAAATTCCAGAAGACTGGATCCTTCTTAAAGCACCAAGAAAAGGTAACACCTATGTGTTGGATATGAACAACACAACACTAACAAGCAAAGAAACATGCCTGATCTCTAAATCATCAGAAGATGAAGCACAACTCTGGCATAGAAGGATGGCTCATTCCAACATGAAGAACATGAATAAATTGGTGAAAAATGACTTAGTCATTGGTGTTCCAAAGAAAGAATTTTACTGTTCTAATCACTGTTTATCATGCTATAAAGGCAAACAACATAAAGTATCACATAAGTCCAAAACAATTAACACAAACACAACACCACTAAAGTTACTGCACATGGATCTTTTTGGTCCCACCAATGTGTTAAGCATTGGCAAAAGGCAGTACTGTTTGGTGATTGTTGATGATTTCACTAGATTTACTTGGGTATTTTTCTTAAAACATAAAAGTGAAACATCAAAATTTTAATGGAGTTCATCACTAAGATAGAAAATCAACTTGATCTAAGAATCAAGATACTGAGAAGTGATAATGGAACTGAATTTGTTAATTATGTCTTAGACTCATTTTGCAGGGATAAAGGCATAGCTAGGCAATTTAGTGCTCCAAGAACTCCTCAACAGAATGGAGTTGCTGAGAGGAGAAACAGAACTCTAATTGAAGCAGCAAGAACAATGCTAGCTGACTCACATCTGCCAATAACATTTTGGGCAGAAGCTGTGAACACAGCCTGCACTGTTCAAAACAAAACTTTGATTGTCAAAGAATATAATAAAACACCCTATGAACTTCTGTTTAAAAGAAAACCTTTTATAGGATATCTTAAAGCTTTTGGGTGTCACGTATCTGTATTAAAAACAAAAGAACAGTTAGGAAAATTTGCTGAAAAAGCCTATGATGGTTTCTTTGTTGGTTACTCATCAACATCTAAATCATATAGAGTCTATATTCCACATGATAACATAGTGGAAGAAACTCCTAATGTATCCTTTGATGAATCCTTATTTCCACAGTCAGTGAAAGGATCATCTTGGCTGTTTGATATAGATGCATTAACTAACTCATTTAACTCTGGCTATCTTAACGTGACAGGTGCTGCTGATACATGTTACCCTTATGTTCTCCAAATATGGGTGTACCATTGACAGCTGACCCACCTAGAGTCACTTCCCTGGAGAACCAAAGTAATACTGATCCTGATGCATCAGCACAAACTAGTAAAGATGTTTCTGATGACCTCACACCATGCACATCAGCTGAAGTACCATCTACTTCCGTAGATGTTCCTGCTTCTGCAGATGATGGACTGAGATCCCCTAAGAATCAAACCACATCAGAAAACCATTCAACACCATTGTCACACACAAAAATATCTTGCTCTGAAACTACAGCTGATCAAGTCCCTGCTGTGGAAGACATGTCCACTACCCCGGAAGGCATACATGTTTCTGCGGAAACTCAGACAGTTGCACCAGAAAATGAGATGAACTACTTTGTTGACTATCCATCACAACTAACCTCATCTCCAACAACCAACATCACAAACCTGGATTCATCCATCCAAGTTAATGATGTACCAACAGTTAGAGCACATAAGTATCACCCAATTGATAACATGATAGGTGACCTCCATAACAGAACTACCAGAAGACAAGGGGGAGCTACAAACACTTGTCTATTCTCCTGCTTTCTATCACAAGTAGTTCCTCCTAACATAACAGAAGCCTTGAAAGACAACAGCTGGATTGAAGCAATGCGAGAAGAACTTCAGCAATTCAGGAAACAGAAGGTGTGGAATCTAGTTGATCTCCTTGAAGGCCAATATCCCATTGGCACAAGGTGGTTATTTAAAAATAAGCTAGATGACAGGGGAATAATAATTAGAAACAAAGCAAGGCTAAATGCTCAAGGCTACACACAAGAGGAAGGCATAGACTATGATGAAGTCTTTGCACCAGTTACAAGGATTGAGGGAATTAGAGTGTTTTTGGCATATGCATCATATAAGAAGTTCACAGTTTACCAAATGGATGTAAAGTGTGCCTTCTTATATGGTAAAATTGATGAAGAGGTCTATGTTTCTCAACCACCAGGATTTGAAGATCCTGATTACCCTCACAGGGTGTACAAGCTTGATAAAGCTTTATATGGACTTCATCAAGCACAAAGAAAATGGTATGAAACACTGTCCAAGTTTCTCCTAAGACATGGATACAAGAGAGGAACAATTGACCAGACACTCTTCCTCAAACATCAAGATCTCTTAGTTGTTCAAATATATATTGATGACATCATATTTGGATCAACAAACAAGAGACTCTGTGAAGAGTTTGAAGCCTTAATGCAATCTGAGTTTCAGATGAGTTCAATAGGAGAATTAACTTTCTTCTTAGGATTACAAGTACATCAAAAAACAGATGGCATCTTCATCAATCAAGAAAAGTATATCCTTCAAACACTGAAGAAATACAACCTTGCAGACTGTGCATCATGCAAAACACCAGCATCTACTATAGATAAAATTGTACCAGATCCAACAGGGAAGTCTATTGATCAAAGATTATATAGATCTATGATAGGATAATTAATGTACTTAACTACTAGTAGACCTGACATAATGTTTGCTGTGTGTGTGTGTGCTAGGTATTAAGCATATCCAAAGGAGTCTCACTTGAATGCAGTAAAGAGAATATTTAGATACCTCAAAGGGAAACCATCACTTAGACTTTGGTATCCCAAAGAAGGAGACTTCAAGCTTTACTCCTATTCAGACAGTGACTACGGAGGATGCAACAACAATAGAAAATCAACAACTGGAGGATGTCAATTCATAGGACCAAGACTTGTGTCTTGGCAGTGCAAAAAGCAGACAAATATTTCAGTATCCACAGCCGAGGCTGAATACATAGCTGCTTCAGCAAGCTGCTCCCAGGTTCTATGGTTACAAAATCAATTACTTGATTATGGTTACAATTTTCTCCAGACACCAATATATATAGACAATTCAGCTGCTATGTTTATCACTGCTAATCCAGTCCAACATAGTAAAACTAAGCATATAGAAATCAGATACTATTTTCTAAGAGACTGCTCAGAAAAGGGACTAATTAAGTTGATCAAAGTGGACACAACAAATCAGCTTGCTGATTTATTCACTAAGGCCTTTGATTCAGTAAGATTTAAGTTCTTAATTGAATCATTAGGCATGATCAACTTAGAATAAGTTCAAAACATTAACAACAGGTATATAGGCTTATTAACTGTGTTCATGTGAGGATACAACATAAACTTATGTGTAAGGCTTTTGATAATCTACGGATATGATAGTATGCTATAAACATGACATATATCCTGCCTGCACCCAACCAACTAACTACTGATCTGATGTGTTAAATATGTGAATAAGTTCATCCTGAGTGGAAAATAAGCTATGTCATGCTCAACATAAAGCCAAGATGACTTAGTATGGACAAGTCATTGTGAGGAGTTAACAAGTAAGTCTCATCAGAAAGTACACAACTCATCACTTATGCACACTTACTATGTTGTAATACCTTATAACCTCTATCTTTGCGCATCATGACCCTCTGTTTTGCGTAAGCAAAGACCTGGGTCAAAGGGCACCTCTGTTTTACGTAAGTAAAGACCTAGTGACCTGATGCTGATCATTAAAAGTTCCCAAAAAGAACTGCTCCCAAAAGAATCCTAAAGGATCAACTACATAGTATTCAAAGAGCATTCATAAAAGGCATTAATAAGATTTCAAAGAAATCTTAAGATAGAGCTTATAATCTACGGAACATGGTATGTGTGATAAAGTGATGACTTGATCACAATCTGGGAGACAGACTTTCATACACCTTGCATGATGCATTCATCCTTGTTTATCTTTAATTCTTACCAAAACATGATAACTAGCCGGACATGCCTAACATACACTCTAGGTTGAACTTCTGCGGATCACCATATTTGCAATTTGCACTAGATCCAGTAGGCTTTTCACTCAACCAAAATAAGCAGGAATGTGTCTGATTTATAGTATGATCCTAGTTCTCAACCAATTGCCTGCCACAGAACACTATACTCATGTGATTTTCAGTTACACATTCATGATAATGCGATCTTCGTATAAATGTTTGATAAATTCATCCGTAGATGGTTAATCACAAATTTAGGGGGAGTAGTACCTCGTGAATCTGAGTATAACTGATCAATTAATTCTCCTAAACTGAGTAGTATAACTAATCAATTAATTCCCTTCGGAACCGTAGGTGTACTACGGAAGACATGAGCTATCTTCCATAGATACAGTGAAATCTGTTCATCCGCAGATGTTTCTGCGGAAGACAGAATGGGTCCTCTTCCGTAGATAAAGTACGGAAGAAACAGAAAACTATGATTTCCGTGGATATTATACTTTGCTTGATTATGTGATCATTAACTGCTATTAATTATTTATTAGGCATAGTTAATAACCTCGAAGGGGTAAAAATTGTAAATGGGTGTCTGAAAAGGTATAAAAAGGTACTTCGACCGTTGGCCTTTCTATTCATTTTCAAAACACTCTGACCTAAAAGCCCCTTCATCCAAAACCCCCTTCTTTATCGTCTACATCAAACACTAGGCTAACAGCACTGTCACCATGGCTAATCGGTTCGTAAAAGACCACAATGTCTGTGCATTTCTGAATCCAGATGTGGAGGATGAATGCAGAGACATTATAAGATACCTGAGAAAACACGACTCTTCTATGCGCTGACTACTGACTCAGTCATCTATTTATCCCACATGATAGATTTTGGAATACAACTGCAATAGTCGAAGGAGATGAAGGAACCATGATCACTGCGACCATTGGGAACTTACCCCTTTGGGTAAACGAAGGAATAATCCGCAGTGCCCTAGAACTGGGAGAGAATGAACAAGGTCATCCGGATGTATTCGACCATGAATACATCCAGAAGGTATTCAATCTGATGGGCTATGATGGTGACTATGAACATGGAGAAATCAAGAAGGGTAGGCTATGCAAGCCTTACCGGTTCCTCTGCCATACTTACCTCAAGTGCATCTCCAACCGGAAGTCCGGGTTAGATAGATTCTCAAGCCACATCTCATCTGGGATCATAGGAATCTTTGAAGGAAGAACCTATAATTATGCCAAATACAATGAACTGCCTTTAATCATGTGCAAGTGCAAAAAGAGAACAAGATGTTCATGTTCCCTCGGTTCCTCCAACTGATGATCAATGAACAAATCCCGAAGTGGAGAGAGAAGGTGATATAGGTGTACAGAGCCATTTGAGCAAATCCCTTCTCAATAAACTGAAAGGGCAGTATGAAGGAGGAGGTGTGGAGATGTTTGCTCATGTACTAGATGAGAATGAGAACATTCCTTAGGAGCTGCTGTGGGTTGAGGAACCACAAACTGAAAGCTCATCAGCCCTATCTGCCACACACTCCCAGCCTCAAACACCACAACATACTTCACCCAAATCACCCTAATAAGAATCACAGCCACCACCATCACCCATCCACTTGACATCTTCAGTGAGAATAATGAACCCATATCTCCTGGCCAATCACCAACATCAATCAACACTGCTTCTACTAAAGTAGTTGGTCAGGATGGGACTCAACCTTCACTCCCACACTCACCAATCTCCATAACATCAATTGATACTAGTGCCACAGAGCCCATATCTCCTCTACCACCAACTGAACCAACCATCTCACCCACTCCTACTGAACCCATTAACAGCCCAACACCAACTGAAGAACTTCACCTTGACGAGGATGTTGATAAAGCTATTAATGATGGAGATACAGAAGAAGTCTGTATTGATGTAGAAGAGAAAGATAAAGAAGAGGAAGTTGAGCAAGAAGAGAGTGCTTATATTGATGTCATTGCTTACAATGAGAATGACCTGAATGAAGAAGAAATCAATGTATGCAAAAGCTATTTGGTGGCAGAATACAACAACCTTGTCCTGAAAGGGAACAAAAGGCTAGAAAAGATAAGAAGGTTAAAGAAGGAGGTGAAGGAGAAAGATGAATTAATAGAGAAGCTGGAGAGTAGATTGAAGAGTCTGAGGGAAGATGCAGTGATGAATAATGAAGTAGTTGATGCTTTAAATGATTTGGTCGATGAACAAGCTGAAAGACTGAAACTGAAAGATGATGAGATTGAAAGGTTGAAGAAGAAATTAACTGAAGCTGAAAAGAACAAAAGTGATTCAGCAATGATCACCTACACCAGAAAGAGGAAATATCTAGGGAAGATGACTGATGTTGCTGGAGAATCATTAAAAAAGACAAATCAGATTTTCCAGAGCAGCAAACCAAAGTGATACAGCTTTAAGAAGATAGTGATAAAGACTGGGAAGAACTAACTGAAGCCAAACAAGAACAGTTACTAACTACTAATGACATAGTAGAAGAACGACCACAGTCCTCCATGTTCATGCAATTAATCAATCATGGATTTCCATATGACTTAGTTGAGAAGATGAACATGGGAGAGATGGTTCAAGCACTAAAAGAATTCAATGCTGCAAGACTGATGCTTCCAGTCTGCACTTATGAAACATTCTCCAAGTACAAAGCTATGGAGAAGATCAGGAAGGAATTGAGCCACTGTGAAACAAGCAAGCTCACTAAGTATAATATGACATGTTGGCTGCAAAGCCACAATTATCTGCCCTATGAGTTAAAGGGAAGAACAGTTGGTGAGCTCAGAGCTATGATGGATCATGTTATGAAAGTAGAGCTAGACACTGGTGTAAAATTCAGATCCACTCAAACTCCTGCTGAACCCACCATGGTCAAAGCCAAAGATATGCATAAGGGAAAGGAGAAAATGATCAAAGAGCCAAGGGATTTAGTCCCACACAAGATCTGGCCTCTAGGCACTGCTGTGAGAGAGATCACTGAGCAAAAATGTACATTAATACAGTTCTTTGATCTCATCACAAGGCCTGAAGAAGCAAAGGATCATCAAATAATAGCTTGGAAATATGATGATGAGTGGGATTGTGCACTTATTAAAAGGGCATCTGGCATGGTGCAATACTTCCCACGAGTAGAATTCCTACTAACACTGCCAGATGTAGACCTTCATACACTACAAAACATTCCCATCACCAATTACCCTATAAGTCCAAGAGGAAGAGACTTCTCTGGACAGGTGACCAAACTGAGTCACAAGTTCAAAGGAGATGTTCTTAGGGAAGCAAGACTGGTTGATGCAGAGCACATGAAGAGAAAACTCAAGAAGTCTCAGCCCAAATCTCTATTGGTTGATGAAGAATTTTTGAAGAGAGTTGGAGCTGAAGACAAAGCTTATGCATCAGTCAAAACAATAGAAGGTAATCAGTTTACATTTCCTATTACTGACTGGGGATGTGTAAAAAAGAATAAGGAACTGGTTCTGCTGAGGAATGATCCTCAAAAGAAAGCAGCCAGTATAAGGATTTTTGACCCAATAGAAATAAAGTTGCTGCACCCAAGCTATACCTCCTATCTGTACGAAAAATATTTTCCAAGGCTGCAAGATCAACAATCTTAGAATGACTTGTGCTTATATGTACATCTTATCCAAGTCATAGACAAATTGCATGCCAAGGCCCATAAGAGGAGAAAGTATGAAGCTGGTCTGCTTATTGGAACTGAAATAAAACCAATAACATAGTTGAGGATTTCAGAATAGGACGAATTGGAGGTGGTATTAAACAATAGTGTTGTTGTAACACTCACCACTGAAGAGGATGTCCTAGGTATGGAATTCAAGACATTGAAAAGGATGAGCAGAAGGCAGATTAAATGCAAGTATGAAGATCAACAAGCTGCTGTAGACTACTTCAAATCAAAGATTTTGGCAAGAGTGAATGAGCTTAGAGTGCTAAACCAATGATTACTAGAGTCTAAACCTAAGGGGGAGTACTGTTAGGGATAGGTCTCTTGTATAGGTTTAGATGATAAAGATCACTCTTGTAATCATGATTGTAATTATTGTTCTTGATGATATAATATGAATATGTTTGATTATAATTGTGTTTATGAATTAAATAACATTTAATTTGCACTTCATTTAATATATTCATCTATGATATAATATATTTCAGAATGTATGTGTGAATGTGCAGGAAACATTAAACTGTATCAATTTGGAAAATTAACTAAGTGTTGGAACAACTGCGGATGAATAAAGTGTTCTTCTGTAGATGTTCTCAGGAACATAACTGAAGAATGTACATCCGTGGATCTCATGCGGAAGAACAACTTCAGCTGAACAAGAAAAGTAGTGAAGCTGCTGAAGGAGGGATTGATGCGAAGACAAGAACTCCTGCGGAAGCACAAGAACAAGTACAATACAATAGTTGCTGCGGAAGATAGACTACCTGCGGAAGAGTAAATTCCTGCAGAAGACCAATTAACTCAGAAGTCAACATCAAGTCAACAAGTCAACGTGGCAGAACAACAACAATATTAATGACGATGGAAGACATATTATTCAAGCGAATATTCCACGTCACATCAACAAACTTTATTCATATTAGATTCGTTGTAAATCTTAAATTCCTAAGCCGATAAACATGGTGAGGATTTGGATAGGTTTAATTAGCTTAATTATAGCAACAAAATAGCTAGCAATAGAACAGAATTAGATCTCTATATATATATACGAGATCAACAACATAGAATATATATATATAACAACAGTTGAGAATCATTAGAATCATCAATAATCATTATCTGAATCATTGTATTCAAGATCAGCAACATCAATAGCAACAAGAAAGCATTACGATCAATATTATTGAGTTCTCTCGGTTTGATTATTCTTATTTTATTTGTTTGATTGGTTGATTTTAGTATAATAAATAGATTAAACACCAAGTATTGATAATTTCACGATCAATACTTGTTCAAATCAATTCTGATAATTCCTGAACGATCCTTGGATTCACAGTTGTGTATTGTATTTTTTAGAATGATGATTTTCAAATAACACAATAATAAGAAATGTAAACTTTTTATGTTTCATCTTCATTATGTATTCCTCCTCAGATCGAGTCTAGTGTTGGTCATTGCGTTACTCATTGTGTCTAATATTGACTATTGTGTTATGCATTGGGTTTTTTAAAATGTTGATTTTCAAATAACATAATGCTAAAAGTATAAATTTTTTACTTTTTTTAATTCTATATGTAATCTTAATCATGTCATTGTGTAATGCTTATAAATCAGCTTATTGTGTAGATTGCTAATCATAGAGTCTAGTGTTTGTCATTGTGTTACACATTTTATCTAATGTTGACCATTGTGTTATGCATTATGTTTTTTAAAATGATGATTTTCAAATAACACAATAATAAAAAATGTAAGCTTTTTATGTTTCAAGTTCATTATGTATTCCCCATTAGATAATTGTGTAATCTTTATCAATTCTGAAGATTACACAATGAACTGATGAAATTACATAATGAGTTAAAAATTTATTTTTTATATCGCCAGTATACTCATTTTAAAGATTAAAAAATACTTATTTTTATTGTGTATTTTTTTAAAAAAATAATATCGTATGTAAAAGTTATGAATGTTTAAAAAAATGTGGAATTTTGGAAGGGGGTACGTTACCAATTTTTCCCCAAACTAATTTTGATTAAAAAGACTCATGTCAATACCTTAATCCTTCTTACACTTTTTTAGTTTTAAAAGACTTTGTATTTAAACTTTTCTCAAATGATTATTGGTTTAAAATTTATTGAATGCATGTGTGATGGTTTTAGTCTTTATGAGACGGGATGTCAACCATCCATATTAAATAGAAGTGGAAGTGTTTTGAAAAAGATTTGGAAACATATTGTATATGACTTTATCAGCGTAATGTTGACCCATAAAATATTTTTGGGGACAAATTCTAGATGTCATGTGATGTAGGGTTTGAGGAAGTAGGTATTGAGGGTAGAGCTGATAGAGGACTACGGGTCTTGAAGATAGTTCTCTGGATTTCATCTAGTCTTATGTAATAGATCATGATGTAATGAAACTCATGTGCAAATAGTTGATGTTAATTAAATGATAAGTTTTGAATTTCACTATGTTATTATGATATCAATTAGTCACGTATAATCCGTATGGGGTTGTGACACCAATGGTAAAAATTAAGTACATGGGTGGTTAAAATGTAATAATTATCTTTGATGGATCCTTAAAGACATAAGAGTTTAATGAAAGCAAGGAGAGCTTCTAGAATAAGTGGGTCTTTGATTTAAAACTATAGGGAAACACTTTGCTTTTAAAAGTGTCCCATGGTGGACATAGTTGAGTTCCAATCAATCTATGAGAAAGCAACACCTTTGATGAAATAGATGGTAACATAGGGAAATTTTTATGGCAATTAGATGACAATTGGTGTTTGAGTAGCAGTTTAGTAAGGCATGTATTCTCGTTAACACAGGAGAAAGAATCAAAAGGAAACTAAACATTAGTTGGAAGGATAAACATTTTGATGTGTGGATGTCAAAATCGATAATAAATTAGGTGCCAAAATCTATAGACGAGAACAACTGCTCAAATGATTCTTTAGAGGAATTGTTCCGACTAATAAAGGAGTTTCACACCTTCCAACCGAAGAAGATGATGTGTCCACCCACCCTATCAAAGAAGACAAAACGTATAATCACCCCAACTAACTGAAGATTGACAATAACGTATATAAGCTTCTTATGCCTACAAGAAACTATGATGAAAGATGCCTACAAGGAAGGCCCTGTTGACGAATCCATATACAATTTGTTGTTTTTTGTGTGACAATAACGTATCTAAGAGTGTGTATAGTGTTTTGCACCCAGTCCATTAACTCCTCCCTTGTTTGGTACATTTAATCTTTGCAAAATTGTGACATTGTAGAGTTAAATATTGAAATGCGTGTATACGATTTGAATGAATGAATTCTTTCGTTTTGAATTGTGAATGAATTGCAAGTTTTCTTAAGAAACAAAATGTTATTTGTAGGTATTTTGACAAAATCTTTATATCAAACCCAATAGGACAGTTTTACTAAACACACAAATCACAACTGACTTTTACTGAATTTTTATTTCCAATCAAACAAATGATTGATTTATATAAGGACACTTAGGAATTTGTAAACTACAGTTAAATTTTGAACATAATCTTTATGTCAAATTCAACAGTTGTAAATGGTAGTTTAGGAATTTGTGAACTGTAGGTTACTTTACAAACTGTAGTTTAGGAATTTTAAATGGTAGTTTAGGAATTTGTAAACTGTTGGCTACTATATATCAAATCCAGTAGTTGAAAACAATAGTTTACGAATTTGTAAGATTTACATACTGGAGTTTAAGAATTTGAAAATTGCGGTTACTTTTGACATAATCTTTATATCCAATCAAAAAGTTATTTGATTGTATATGACACTTTATGAATTTGAAAACTACAGTTTACTCCATATATTTCGTTTATGAATCATTGGTATGATGTCTAGTTTATTACACATCTATGATTTTTCTATTGTTAAAATGTCTTCTAATGAAAGAAACAGAAGGCCTTAAATAAAAAAAAGGCGTCAAACGATAAATGGTCATCTTCTAATGCACATGTTATCTCTGAAAACATCCCCCACCTATAGATTACGGAAGGCGTCAAGCGACAATGGGTCATCTTTGACCGATTTTCGAAACTTGTGTGTTGCAAAAAACTCTAAACAGAGCTTTTTGTACTTAGAGCCCTTAATCTCAAAAATATTAAACCAATGAGGCGTCATCATTTTGCGCGACGTCCTATAATACACTCCATCAAAACGTACGTGAAGACTGAAACCTCTTATTTATTAATATTTTTCGTTCTTTTCATTCTTCCGAATCAGTCGAAATTGAAGCCAAATGTGGTCTGAATTACGTACCAAGAGGTGTCACTGGACGAGCCATTATCAGACATAAATATAAATAACATTTATTACAAATACATAACTTTAAGTAACAAGTTAACAAACTTTAATAGTTTAATATAACTGCACTAAAATGAAATATTAACTGCAAATATAACTTCAAAACTTGCAATAACATTTTACCTTACTTTGAATGATGTTGTGATTCAAAATTATAAGAAAAAAGGAAATTTTAGTAGAAAGGTTTTAAGAGATTAAAGATGATATTGGTTAAAGGGGATATTTAGATGGAGTAGAAAATGTCGTTATGAAGAAAAGATAGGGTAGATGGATATAAGAGTGTTAAATGGGATAGATGGGTTCAAAAATGCAGTACAATGTGGATGGACTGTACGTAACTACAGGTGTTCTCGTGAGTTGCAAGGAGGCAAACGCCCATTTAGGGGCCTGTAAACAGACATTTATAGGCTTTTTCTGACATTGACGAACTTGAAAAAAGTGAACGACAGTTTACATTACAATAAATGACCATTTACTACTTGCTAAAGGACACTGTTTGTGGTCAAATTGTAAATGGTGTATGGTTCAGGGTGGTATATGTAACAGACGACCCATCAAAGCACGAATGGGAATCAATTCCTTCAGTCAATGCCAAGTCTCATCACCATAGACCGAAAGTTGTTGGTCTCGCTCGGTCCGAACTGTTGGTCTACCGGTCTACCTCGACAAGAGCCCAAAAAGGCAAACTAAAAATGTCAAGGATATCAACAGAACAATACAACCAATCAATTTGAACAATATATGAATATATAAATGCAAAAGGAACCATTTTTAGTTCCAAAGTGATAATATATTAGTCCTACTCTTCAAGAGATATCTCAGTTTGTTTTGTCCGACGTTTATTGATGTACAAATGTACACAAATTGTCTAAGTGCATCAATAATGTTGTTCCCAACAATTAATATTATTAGACGCGTGATTTTCGAGCTCCTGAATACGGAATTATGATTGCTAACAATCCACGTATAATTATCAACATGTCAATTGAAAATGAGTATATATCACATACATGTTCCAGCACAATTAGCAAATCATCAAGCATGTAGACTTAGTTTAACACGTCAAAGAAATGATCAAGAATTCAAAGAGAAAAACCGTCACCAAGATCAAAAGTTAATCAATTTTGATTCTGAAGTGGTTTGTTGATGTGATCTATCAACTTGAGTATCTCTACTGAAGGAGATTTTGCACAAAAGACAGAGAATATTGGATCATACTAAAAATAGAACATTCTATGTTGCTTTTGAAAAGCCAAGAAGTAAACTTTTTTTTATTTTTGTATTTAAAACTCTTCTAATATGTATAAGATTTTTCGTCTTTGTAGAGACTTAGAATGCAAAGATGGTATGTGAAAAAGAGTTTAAAAGTACGGATGTAACTAACATAATATTCACAACACAAGAAACAAAAAATTATAAGTGTTAGCTGTCAGTGACAACCGCCTGGAGTGACCGCCATATGTGCGATTCATTTTTCTGCGCTTTTCTTGTATTGTGGTTATAAATAGAAGCCTCTCACATTTTTTCACCTCACCCTTTTTGCTCTAAACCAAAAATTATGATATCAAGCTTATGAATTCTTAATGATCTGTTGGGAAGTTTAAATACACAATGAAAACCTCAAAACTAGGTAAAAGATAAAGTAATAAACTAGAACTAAAGAGGTGACAAATTATAGATAAAATAAACCGAATAGAGCTTAAACTAATAGAACTATTAGGAATGATAATAGGATAAACACAAGATTAATTTAAAATCCTTTGCGCCCGAATTGAGCTTAAACTAATAGAACTATTAGGAATGATAATAGGATAAACACAAAATTAATTTAAAATCCTTTGCGCCCCCATGTCACAAATGGCCAGCTTGTTAAGTAACACCTTCGATCATTGAACTCCTATGGCTTGGTGAACATATATGCAATATGTGAGTTTGTGTCAATGTGTAAGGGTTGGATTCTTGTGACTCGACCCATTCTCGAGCAAAGTAACAATCCATCTCTTCATGTTTGGTACTGTTGATGATCGATCCTCAAATTCAACTCAATCAAGATCGCAAGATCAAAAGAATCACAATACGAATGAAACTAAAACTGATTACAGTGTATTCGGAATGAATTGAAAGTTACACCAAAGTCCTGTTATACGCTCTAGATGTTAACGGTAATTAACAACCCCACTAAGAATATTACACAATACCCCCTCTAACTATGAGCAAAGTACAACTAAAAGATAAAAGAATATAAACTTGTCTGCATTGTTGACAACGAATGACTAACACTCCACAGCGGACGTTGAATGAACAACAATCCACAGCGGATGGGTTAAATGTTTACAGCGGACGACTAATAAGATCTTTCATCTTTGTTTCACTGCTTAACAATCTCCACCTTATTGATAGAAAGATCTCTTCACCACAAGTTCAACCTACATGTAACTCTTTCAAACAATACATGAACTTTGAACCAGGAACACACTTAGTGAGCATACCAGCTGCATTAAGACTAGTCTCAACATAAGCAATTCTCGCCGTCTTTGAATTGACTACTTCTCTGATCCAATGCAACTTAACACTAATATGGTTTAACCTTTCATGGAACACCTGATGCTTAGATAATTGAATAGCTCTCAAATTATCACAATGCACCACCACATCATCAACAGAAATACCCATTTCTGAGACAAATCCCTTAAGCCAAATAGACTCTTTTATGGCCTCAGTCAAAGCAATGAACTCTGACTCAGTAGTAGACAGAGCAACAACATGTTGCAATGAAGCTTTCCAGCATACTGTTCCACCAAGAACTTTAAAAACATAGCCAGTAATGGACCTTCCCCTATCCACATCCTTGGCAAAATCTGAATCAACAAATCCATGTATCACAGGCTGATTATCACTATGACCACCAAATAACAAACCAACATCCCTTGTACCATTAAGATACCTAAGTACCCACTTGACTCCTTCCCAATGAGCCTTCCTGGACCAGTAAGATATCTACTTACCATACCAACAGCAAAACCTATGTCAGGCCTAGTGCATACCATCAAATACATCAGACTTCCAACAGCACTAGCATAGGGTATATGACTCATTTGTTGTCTATCTTCTTCAGAATTTGGAGATTCTTTACTAGACAGTTTAAAACGTATAGCTAAGGGAGTACTCACAGGCTTACAATTATTCATAAAGTAACAGGACAATACCTTCTTAAGATAAGACTTCTCTGAAAACTTAATCACACCTACAACCTTATGTCTAGTAATCTCCATACCTAGAATCTTCTTAGCTTCCCCAAGTTCTTTCATTTCAAACTCAGCCATCAACAACTTCTTAGTATCATCTATGTACCATTGTGCTTACATGCTATTAACATGTCATCTACATACAATAGCAAATATAAGAAGTCATCATCCTTTAACTTCTTATAGTAGACACAAGTATCATACTGACTCTTCAAAAATCCATGAGATACCACATAACTATCAAACCTCATATACCACTGTCTTGGAGACTATTTCAACCATAAAGTTACTTCTTCAATAAGCACACTTTAGTTTGCCCTCAGCTTCAAAACTTGAAGGCTGCCTCATATAGATCTTTTTTTCAAGGAATCCATGTAAGAATGCTGTCTTTACATCCAACTACTCAAGATCCAAATTTTGAACTACTGTGATTGATAGAGTGACTCTTATGGAAGTATGCTTGACTACAGGAGAGAACACCTCACTGTAATCAACTCCAGCTCTCTGAGTAAAGCCCTTAGCAACTAACCTTGACTTATATCTAGGACCTTCTCCTGGCATTCCATCCTTTATCTTAAACAGCCACTTACAGTCCACCAATTTAGCATCTACTGGTTTATCTACTAGGACCCAAGTTTGATTGTTATGCAAAGAGTTCATCTCCTCTTCCATAGCTCTCATCCACTTATCCATATCAGGAGATTTAATTGCTTCATGATAAGACAATGGTTCAACTGAACTTTCTTCTTTAGCAGCATGGAATACTATATCAGAGATATCATCTCTAAACCTGACAGGTGGAACTATATTTCTTCTAGGCCTGTCAACAGTAATACTATGACTAGTATGTTGACTAGGAGGAACTTCATAAGAACTCTCACCAAGGGTGTCTGAACTAGTAGATGCACCTGTCTCATTAGCAGGTAACTCCACCTTAATATAAACTCCTATGTCTTCTACTGATCTACTCAAGACATCCTTATACATCACATCCTCCCTAAACATTACATTTCTGCTCACAATTACCATAGGACTGTCACCATTTACCTTCCACGGCCTATACCCTTTAACCCCATCTGGATACCCAACCATTATACACCTTTGGGCTTTAGGGTCTAACTTCCCTTGGCTGATATGAGAATATGCTAGACAACCAAACACTTTTAGGTTGCTATAGTCAGTCTTTAACCCTAACCACTTCTCCATGGGTACCTTCCTCCAATGGCTGATGATGGTGTTCTATTGATTAGATATGCTATAGTCTTTAAGGCCTCAGCCCAGAAACTTTTGGGCAACCCAGATCCTAACAACATACACCTTACTCTTACCAATAAAGTTTGGTTCATTCTTTCTACCAAACCATTTTGTTATGGGGTACCAAGAATAGTTAGATGTCTAGATATTCCATGCATAGTGCAAAACCTATTGAAATCAAAGTAACAAAGTTGTAACCCATTGTGTGTTCTTAGTTTCTTCACCTTCTTCTTAGTTCAAGTTTCAACCAGTGCTTTCCATTCTTTGAACTTGTCAAAGGCCTCATACTTGTGCTTGAGTATGTATACCCAGGCTCTTCTTGAGAAGTCATCTATAATGGATAAAAAATATGAGGCTCCACCTAGAGTGCAGGATCGTTGTTGGTTTCACAACACAAGTTTATCTCATAAGCTCACTTAATCTCTTGGTTTTGATGAAGCAGAATCTCTAACAAAGTTCATAAGTAATATAATAAGTTAATGAAAAACAAATGAACACAAGAATTGTTTTTCAAGATACTTGTATATATTACTTATTAACTTAGTATTACAAGACTCTTACAAGTATGGTTACAAAGTTACATGAGAAACTATATATACTACTATCTATAGCCGGCTATACTTGGATAACCAGTTGGACTCTACAACTAGACAAATACTATATTGCTAGAAGTAAAGTATCTAAGATAAAATACTATCCTAGATTAGGTAGTCATGATAGGTCCATGACTTACCTTTTGTCACCAATTAAAAGTGGCAATTATACTAACTGATAATGGGTGAACAATGGATTAAAGTATGGTCAACTACATGGGCGTGGGAAAGAGTCATGCGGTATATCAGAGGTTGTAGCGGATGTCAGACAGACCATACTTATGTCCACTTGTTCATAGTTTGTTCTTCCGAAGCTAAATGGCTTTGGAAGATGTAGTTCTTCCGAGGCCATTTATACTTCAAAAGAATCAACTTCTTCCGAGTCTTTTGTAAGTCTTCAGGACTTTATACTTCATAAGACTTTGTCTTTAGCATCTTCTAAGTTGTATACTTCAGAAGAAGAACTACTTAGTCTTGGAAGACAGAGTTCTTACTTTGGAAGCTCTTCAACCTTGAGCTTCTGAAGATCTTTGACTTGTCTTTGAAAGAACTGCTTTGTCTTCGGAAGACCACTTCAATTGTATATCAAAATCTTCTAAGTGTTGTTTTGGTTGCACCAGCCTCATATGATCTAACAAACTCCCCCTAGGCTGATGCTACTAAAACTTTACTTCCTTCTATTCCTCAATGTCTTCAACACCAGGGAGAGCAGATATTTGTCTGTCTCTTTGTTCTTCCCTGATGCAGTGGTGAGGAGCTTGTACAATTCATCTGTAGATAATAAATCCAATTGTTGCTCTGGATGATGTGTACCCTTTGCTGCGTCCCTCTGAAGAGAGTTAGTTGATGGGAATTGAAGTCATATTCCCATCTAACTATAGGATCCAAAGTTGGACCTTCAACCATCTGCAGGAATGTTCTTCCTTTTCTGGTTGTACCTTTTTCTTCTTCCTTTGCTCTCTTTTTTAACTCTTCTTCAGTCTAGGCTTTCTTTGTAAGCTCTTCAACATGAAGACTGCTCAGATGATTCCTGATATGAGCAGCTATCTGAGAGTTGGAGGGATTGGAGAATGGTCTCTTTGCTAACTCAGCAATGTCAAACCTACTGGAGTGTAGTAGACTAGATGTATCAAGTCTGTTCACTTGACCATTCTCCTTTTCCACAACAAAGCTGTGTAGCTTTATCGAACCTCCACTGGACAATTTGGCTTCTAGAATTGAGGGGATTGGTTGGCAGCTTGTCCCCTTTTCTTATGTCCAGCAGAGTCACCAGTCTCCTTCTCAACTTCTTTTCTTCTTCATTAAGTGCATCTGAGTTGGTTGCAAGAAGTTAGAGAGTTTGGTCTAGTGTTCCCCTTGGCAGATCAAGGAATGCATCTCTTATGAGGGAACAAGAAAAGCCATTAGTGTATTTCAGCTTTATGGACTCTTCCTCATAAGAGATGTCGCTCAGGGTTTTGCAGTTGATGAGCTTCTTTTTGATCTCCTTGAACTCTTCTAAGATCAGGGGTTTAGATGGTTCAGAAGATGGTTTAGGTAGTGATTAGGTTTAGGGTTGTGTTTTAGGTTTAAGGATAGGTGGTGGTGGAGGTTGTTGAGAGGAAGTGGGTGAAGGTGTAGGTATAGCTGATGGTATGGGTTCAGGGGTGTAAGGTTCAATGGTTAGCTCAGTTTTAATAGGGAAGGGAAAAGGTGTAGGCATAGGTTGTGGTTTGGGTGCTGGTTTTGGTTTGGGTTTGGGAGTTGGTTTGAGTGCCATCCTCTGAACACTTTGCCTTTGGAGTACCTCCTGCCTTCTTCCTAAGCGAATGTCAGCCTTGATGTCGTTGACATGTCGCTGTAGGGTCTTTAGGAAATAGGACCCACCTGCCTGCCAGTGAATTCGTAGGCTTTAAGGTAGATTTTCATCCAGTCTTATCACCTTCACTCTTGGCAGCTACAAGCTTTTCCTCTTCCTCCATCTTCTTCCTCTCCTTCAGCTTCTCCCTGGCAGCCTTCTTCCTTTCTTTGTTGATTTGATCTTGCTCTTTATGAAAAAGGAAAAAGATCATATCATAATCATGAGGTGCTAGCTCCTTCTGAGAATAACGTCTAGTATAGAGAAAGGCTATTCTCTCCATCCTCTCCTTCTTTATTGCCTCCTCCTTCTTTTTTCTCTCTTCCTCCTCTATGGCCAACCTTGTTACTTCCTCCTTTTCTTTTTGCAGCAAGGTTTCCCTCTCCAGCTTTACAAGCTCATCAAGTGGGAGTAGAAGGATATCTTCATTGTCTACTCCTAGGCTGATGAGCCTGTCTATAACCTCCACTCTCCTCTGGTTGTTGATACTCTCTTGGGCGGCTGCTGCTGCTTACAGCCAGCAACTTCCAAGTATCAACTGTCCCTTTCTTTTCAGCTTCTCCAGCCTTTCTTCC
This sequence comes from Flaveria sonorensis, assembly GCA_025506505.1. NCBI lineage: Eukaryota > Viridiplantae > Streptophyta > Magnoliopsida > Asterales > Asteraceae > Flaveria > Flaveria sonorensis. The sequence goes on from CM046438.1 coordinate 46,490,814, forward strand.
TCTAGAAGTTCTTCAGCAGTGAGCTTTCTCTTCCCCTTAGGATCAGAGGAAGATCCAGCCTTTGGAGACTCAGGCATAGAGGTTTTAGGTTGGGGAGAGGGGGTGGGTTTGAACATGTGGTGCTTGTTGGGTCTGAAAAGGATAGTCTATATTATCAACACAGTCAAAGTCAACAAAGGTCAACACCACTGTCAAAGTCATCGGAAAAGTCAAGACAACACGTTCGAGATGAAGAACCGAGATGAGACGTTGAAGATATGAATGACTAGGAGTTTATTGTTAATAAATATATTTTGTGTCAACAAAATATATTTATTTATGTTTAAGTCATTTTTATGTTTTATATGTAATTTCTCTAATTGTCAAAGTCTAGGGGCTTAATATGTCATTAGTGAATATTATCACTATATATAGATTAGTGACAATTAAGTCTTGAGGGGGGACATGAGCCATTGATTGAGGGGCTTTCACATTGTAATATCTTCAGCAATCAATTGAGATCAAATAAGGTTTTATTTGATGTATTTGGGTGTTTATCCATTTTATTTGATGTAAAAAAATAAATAAAATAATATATATATATATATATATATATTTCAAGTCATCCATAGTATGCTATTGAAACGATCTCATATTTTCATACATTGCATGGGAAATTTCACACACAAACGAACATGGTTTCACATGTTTATATTCACAGATAAACATGGGTTTATTTGTATTGTTGAAATGATCTAACGAAAATGTGTAGAATGTGTTTTGTGATTGTGTTGTAGATTTTTGCTTCATATGATGGCCGATCATCAGCTGAGCAAAGTACCTGACCAGAGAACCTATTCTTCAAGTTTGCAAAAGATACCTAGCTTGGATTCCTCCTCCTACATCTTCTAAAGCACTCAAGAATAGAGAGTTGGAAAAGCTGTTCCTAATCATTCACAAAGAATGCACACATTAAGGGGGAGCATAAAAAGAGGGAGAGAATACAAAAGGGGGAGCCTGTAAGATGAAAGATCTTCAGTATAGATCATCAATCTAGGGGGAGATTAAAGATCACTTTATGGTTGACTTATTGGTGCTGATCTCGATACAAGGCGTTGATAATGATAGACTAAGGGGGAGTATTGTTGGGTCTGAAAACGATAGTCTATATTATCAACACAGTCAAAGTCAACAAAGATCAACATCACTGTCAAAGTCATTGAAAAAGTCAAGACAACACGTTCGAGATGAAGAACCGAGATGAGACATTGAAGATATAAATGACTAGGAGTTTATTGTTAGTAAATATATTTTGTATCAACAAATATATTTATTTATGTTTAAGTCATTTTTATGTTTTATATGTAATTTCTCTAATTGTCTAAGTCTAGGGGCTTAATATGTCATTAGTGAATATTATCACTATATATAGAATAGTGACAATTAGGTCTGGAAGGGGGGCATGAGCCATTCATTGATGGGCTTTCACGTTGTAATATCTTCAGCAATCAATTGAGATCAAATAAAGTTTTATTTGATGTATTTGGGTGTTTATCCATTTTATATTTGTTTGATCAATAATTGTCACAAATATCATTGATAATTGTGTTATCAGTGGGAATCGTTTGTGTTTATCAATCAAGTGCACTGTTATATCGATCAAGTGGACCAGCAGTGCTTGGGAGATAGGAGTTGTAAGGAAGTCCTCATTATTGACCTCAGAGGCCAGGTCAAGAATGGCCTTTGTGATGAACAGGTCACCGGACAAGGAAGATAGTTCAATTATTCCTTCGTCAGCTTGGATTTCTACTTTGAAAGTAATTGGAACTGCACTACCTGTCCTTTTTAAGTTGGTTGCTGGGCAATCAGTCTGTATTTTCCCTTTGAATTTAATCTCAGGTTCAATAGAGACCTTCGGTTGACCAACTTTCTCCTCAGAGGTAGGTGGTGCACTCAGCCTTTGTAGCTCTTCAGCTCTAAAATAGGCTATGGCAACATCAGGGGAGGGTTGTTCAAGGGAGGAGCTTATCAGAAATTTGGTTAAGAATCAGTTAAGGTCAATAAGCATCCTTGGGTCCACTTGAATGGTAATAGGAGGTGGTTGAGGAAAGATGGTTGCAGGATGTTGCTGTGTGGGATAGAAAGAAGAGATGGCATCAAGGGAAGTAGTGATGGCAAGGCTGGGTTCCACATGTCTTTGTTTCTATACATTCTCCCCCTTTTTGGTAGCATCATCTTGAGAAGTAGATGAGCTGGAGGAAGAACTTAAAGAAACTTGAATTGGTACATGCCTAATAGACTTCTTAATCTGTTTCTCAGCTAGTTAAGCCTTGGGATGTTCAATCTCAAGTTACTGAGTGGCAGACCTGTCCACTAAAGTCCTAACCTTTATTTCAAGGTTTGAGACTTTAGAAAGCAAGTTTCTGATAGTGAGTTTCAGACTACCCTCATCTTTTTTTAAAGAATCATTGGGAGATAAGATAACATACCTAATATGTTCATCATCACCACCAGTAGTGGTTTCTTGGTGCCCTGGATACCCTTGCTTACTGATGTCTCTTTCAAAGGCATCAATTGGCAAGGTTGCCGCAGACTCAGTTTCACTGATGTTACCACTATCCTGAGAGGTTAGTGAAACACTCTTAGTAGTGGCAGCTGAGCCTACATGAGTCACCTCCATGCCGGTTGGACTCACCTCAGTTAGGTTTAGCTGATGTGGGCTAGACATCAGAGGTTCCCTAGGGCTCAATTGATCTTGAGAGTGGTGTGGTAGATCAACATCATAGCTTGGATGGAAATAATGTTCTCATCAGGTCGGGGTTAATAGGTTAATAAAGGATAGAGAAGTTATATCTAGTGACCCGAGACCTTGTTCAGCACCTAATGGCTCCTATGTAATAGCAGTTGAGCCAATGATGTGGCTGTCCCTTTTTGGCTGCTCAGGGAAGTGTTGAGACTCACCCTAAGGGCTAATGGCTTGGGTTGTGGGCTTGTTAGGTTGAGACTAAGAAGACTCAACACTGACATTGAGGTCAATGGTGGAGGATGGTTGGACCTTTGGCTGAGTGGGAGCCCTGAGTTCCACTCTAGAATTTTTGGTTTGAACAGAGGGAACCTGATCAATCAGAGTAGATTAATCAGGGGTTCGTTTGGGGCGTCTTGTGTAGGTGATCTTGATTGGGTGGGAAGACGTAATTTGTATTGGAGTGGTGGTGTTTGGTGTGGTTTCATCACCTACTGGGCTTGCAGGGATGTCACCAGAAGCCATTGGCTCAAGCATACCTGGAAGAAGACAAGTGAATATTCTAGTGAAGTTGGTGGACACCTTCTTCAAAGTTTTGAAGATGCTAGGCCTCATGTGAAGGACCAGTAGAACATCTGCACATTGTAGGCTATCCTGGTCTAGCTCAGAATTGATTATGTGCTGAATGAACCGGGGATACATGTAGAATGGATCTCAGGTGAGACTGCCTCTTAAGTTGTTCAGCACAAATCTTGAGTAGTTGAAGCGCAGGCCCTTTACCAACCCTTGGACTAGGCAGCCCAAATAATATGGGATTTGATCCCATCCCCCAGACTTGTTGGACAGGCAGTGCAGGACGATGTGCAGCAAGAATTCCAATTGTAGAAGAAGTTAAACTTATAGACCGTAGACTTGCTCACATCGCCGCTATATCCCATCTGAGTGTAGGTATCCTCCGGCTTAGATTTGGGGAATTCAGTAGTGGCACCCTCATCATGAAGCTCCAAATGCTCCCTGATGGTTGATTCAGCTATTGTGATCTCCTGCCCACAGATCGTCTATCTGATGACCCTTTCATCATTAATCGTCTTGTTTCAACCATTGGCCCAGAATTCAGCCATATGGTTTGAGTAGATGGTGGGGTTAACAGTAAGGGCAGTGAAGTATGTCGATTGTGATAGAAATTCGACAATAGGAGCAAAATCGACATCCTTTGAAGAATCAAGGATGGCGACCTGGTTATGTTGAGTATTCAAGGCCATTGTTAAGGGAGTACTGTTTGATTGAAGGAATTTGAGAGTGAGTGAAGAAGATAATGGAAATTTGGGGCTTTTGCAGTGGTAAAGAAAGTAAAGAAAGAGAGTTAGAAGTTTTTAAATGGGGGGGGGGGGAGGGTAAAAAGCCAAACCGATAAGGTGAAATGACAGTTTAGGTTTTGATTTGACAAGGGCGGTAAGACAAACTATTTAAAATATTCCGACAATCATCAATAAAATCTTACTTTTTACAAAGTGGGGCCCAAAGATTTTCGTTACACAGTAAAATTTTTCTTCCGAAGGTAAAATTGCTTTCGAGAGAAAACACTTGTTTTCTCAATATTGTCTTCCGAAGCCATTTTTACTTTTGAAAGCAAACCATGTCTCAATGACAAGTTTGCTTCCAAGAGTACAGTTTTCTTTCGAGAAAAGAAGTTAGTAAGTTTCAGAAGTAGATTTGATCTATGATCAAATGTTCTTTCGAGGCTAAAAACTCTTCGAAAGAGAATATTTACGCAGAGGAATTTGCCTTCAGAAGATAGATAAAGATCTCTTTCGTGGGTAAATTTCTCTTCGGAAGAATTCACACTTAGAAATTTGAAGAAAGCCTTTTTGTAACAGGGCATAGATTATATTTAGACAACATAGACAAGACACATTTAAAAAGGTTTTTCAAAAGAGAAAGACTAGTCAATGTTAATCATCCTAATAGCTATGATTAAGTATTTAAATATTTGTTCATCAAAGGCTTTGGTGAACAAATCAGCATATTGTTCATCTGAATTGACTTTGACTAGTTTGATTAGATTATTCTTATGAATATCTTGAATGAAATAGTACCTGATATCAATATGATTTGTCTTGGAGTGCTTGACTAGATTTTCTATGATAGATATGGCACTCTTGTTGTCTATGTGGATAGGGGTCTCCATGAAGTTGAAACCATAATCCAGCTTCTGATTTTGAATCCAAAGTAGTTAAACATAGCAGCTTGCAGCAGCAATATACTCAGCTTCAGCAGTAGATGTGGATACACATGATTACTTCATGAATTGCCAGGAGATGATCCTTACACCAAGAAATTGACATCCTCCTGATGTTGATTTCTTGTTGATGTTATAGCCACCATAATCACTGTCTGTGTAACTATAAAGGTTAAAATCCCTATTCTTGGGATATCAGAGACCCAGGTTGGGAGCTCCTTTGAGGTATCTAAGAATTCTCTTGGCAGAAATTAGGTGAGACTCCTTTGGAGCAGACTGATATCTTGCATAAATGCAAGTTGCAAACATGATATCAGGTCTACTTGTCGTGAGATACATCAGAGACCTAATATTTGCCCTGTACTGATGCTGATTAGTATCCTCTCCCTCGAAATTAGGACAAAGATTTTGATTTCTGGGTATAGGTATCTTGGCTGGCTTACAATCTTTCATCTCAAATCTCTCTAAGATGTCCTTGACATACTTAGATTGACTGATGAAGAACCTTTCTTCCATCTGCTTTACTTGAATTCTAATGAAGAAATCCATCTTTCCCATAAAACTCATCTCAAACTTCTTTCTCATGATGCCTTCAAAGTCTTTACACATTTGGTCATTTGAGGATCCAAATATGATGTCATCAATATAGACTTGAACAAGCAACATGTCGTTCCTAGAATTCTTTATGAATAATGTCTTGTCTATGGTGCCTCTGGTGTAGCCATTCTTCAGAAGAAACTGAGACGGTGTCTCATACCACAGCCTAGGTGCCTGATGCAACTGATAAAGAGCTTTATCTAGTTCGCACACATAGTTGGGGTGCTGTGGGTCTTCAAATCCATGTGGCTGGCACACATAGACTTCTCTATTAATATCCCCATACAAAAATTCACATTTGACATCAAGTTGATAGACTGTGAAGTTCTTGGATGCTGCAAAAGCAAGGAAGATTCGCACAGCCACAAGTCTTGTAACAAGTGCAAAGACATTAGTGTAATCTATGCCTTCCTCTTATGTGTATCCTTGAACAATAATTCTTGCTTTGTTCTTGATGATCAAACCTATATCGTCTCTTTTGTTTCCGAACACCCACGTAGTGCCAATGGGGACTTGGCCAGGTGGTAATGGACACAAGTTCCATACCTTTTGCCTCTTGAACTGAAAGTAACTCCTCTCATATTGCTTCAACCCAATTGTTGTCCTTGTGGGCTTCTTCTATCTTCTAGGGTTCCATTTGAGAGAGAAAGCATGAGTACATGCAGACATTCGTATTATAGGTTTGACTTCTTGTTCTCACACCTTCTGAGACATCCCCAATGATGTTCTCAGCTGGATGAGTGGTGTATATCCTGAGCCTAGGAATCATATCTAGTTGCATAGATAGATCCAGGTTTGAGAAGTTTTGCTTAGGATTTTGAACACCATGACCAGCTGATCTCTCACACTCATTCAATAAGGATTGATTGAATGAATGTGTGACAGCATCAATGGTATTTTGCTATGAAGTAGCATTAACAGTTGCATGTTCCTCTAGATCACTGTCTTCATCAGCTTGGTGTTGAATGCTAGAGTTGCCAGCTATTGAGTTATTAGGCTCAGTTGGCTGACAACTTGTTGACGCTCCCTTTTTTCCTAAGATACTCATGCTTTCAGGACTTTAAGTTGAAGGAGCTTGATCTTCAATTCTTCTTAGAGAACTAGGAATAGGTCTGGGTAACTCAAACATTTGATCTTCATAGGGGTCACTTTGATTCCTGTTCCAGCTGAAACATTCTCACAATGTGGTTTAGAATAGTTTGGAAACAATTCTAAATTGAAGATATGATTAGGACTATTTCCTTTAACACAAGGAGTGTTCTCATTAACAACAATGTTGGATGATTCCTTAAATTGTTGATTTTTAATATTATACACTCTATAAGCAATAGAGGTTGAGGAATATCCAACAAAGATAGCATCATCTGACTTTTCATCAAATTTTGCTAAATTGTCTTTTGTGTTAAGTATGGTGCACCTGCTGCTAAAGGACCTAAGAAAGCCGATGAATGGTAGCCTATTATTCCATAGCTCAAAAGGGATCTTCCATGGGCTTAACATGAGAATCCTATTCTGCACATAACATGCAGTGCTGACTGCCTCTGCGTAGAAAGTTGGAGGCAACTTTGAATCAGCTAACATAGTTCTTGCAGCCTCAATAAATGTCCTGTTCCTCCTCTTAGCAGCACCATTTTGTTGAAGAGTTCTAGGAGTACTGTATTGTCTGGCAATCCCTTTTGAGTTACAGAATGAGTCAAGAACTTGATTCTTAAACTCAGTCCCTTGATCACTTCTAATGATTTTTACCTTGTGATCCTTCTGTTTTTCAATTTTAAGAAAAAAAGTTTTTAAGGTTTTAGCAGTTTCATCTTTAGTTCTTAAAAAAAACCCATGTAAATCTTGTAAAATCATCAACAATCACAAGGCAATATGATCTCCTTCCAATGCTCATTATACTTATGGGACCAAAAAGATACATGTACAATAAGTGTAATGGGGGGTGATGGAGTTAACCTCTTGGATTTGTGAGTGACCTTGTGTTGCTTCCCTTTTAGACAAGCAACACAATTATCTTTACAGAAAACACCTTTTTAGGCACACCATGTACCAAATTATTTTTAACCAATTTATTCATGGTTTTAAAATTAACATGGCACATTCTTTTTTGCCAATATTTGATTTTCACCATTAGCTTTGAAAAGAAAGCATGATACTTCACCCAGTATGGAACATTATTCATATCCAGCTTGTACATATCCCCTCTTCTGGGTGATCTAAGAAGCACCAATTCCTGAGGAATTGTCATCCCGAGTTTGAGGATAATGCACTAATTTTTGTGAAAAGCATTTGGTGCTTTTGATCACAGAATTGAGAAACCCTTAAGAGATTATGTTCAATCTATTTGACAAAGTTTACTTTGTCAACTTTTAACTTACCAATGGATAACTACCTCTACTAGAAATGTATCCTCTGGCTTCACCTCCACCTGAACAGGACCTCCATCAAAATGTTCAAATTGTGTAGGAGAGATCTGTTCCCTATCATGAGCCTGGAGCATTCACTGTCTACAATCCATATATTTTCATTCTGTCTTGGATGTCCCTGCACATAAGGTAAATAATTATTGACTATTGGAAACCCAAGTCTTTTGGTCTTGGGCTTTCCAATGTAGATGATATAATTGAACCAAAATGTCATGGGGGTTCAATTATGGTTTGTGAAGAAGACGCTTGGGCTGTAGCATCTTTTTTGATCTTCCATTCCATCCTCCTAGTTGATCAATGTAGATGAGCCTGATGAGGCTTGAGCAATATGACTTGCTTCCGAGGCTTCTTTCTTCTCTGAAGAAGTTTTCACCCCTTTTCTTCCGAAGCAGTTTTCTTCTCG
>CM046438.1:46499297-46786797 GCA_025506505.1 Flaveria sonorensis
TAACTTGTACTCCTTAGAGTATTACATGTTCCCCAGGTATAGTCAACACATTCTCAACTGTGAATTGGGCTCACAGTTAAGGGGGACAGTAATATTCTTAAATTGGGACAAATAGGCCCGGCATTTTCAAATCTTGAAAAAGCCAACTGTTGGCTTCTCAGGGGTAGAAACAGCCCTTGTCCTAAAAATGTTTGAGCTCATGCTCAGGGTCAACCTAGCAGCACCAGCTAGTGTTGATCCCACACCCTCCACCTCTCAACCACCACAAACACAGCCTACCATCACCATCACCTACACAAGAAGCGTAAACGAACCCCTGCACTTGCCACTGAGCATGTCAGGCACATATATCACAACCCATATAGGAGGAAGTGAATCTCGAGCTCCTACTTCCCCTGAGGAGCAGACCCACTCCCATCCTTGAAATGATCAGTGCTAAGGTGCCTCATGCTCAGCCTGATGAGCTCATAATCCTACAAACAGCCTTAAGCCATCACTCTGAGTCTCAACACTCAAGTGATCAATCTTCTGGATAGCTACCATCCCCAACCTCTAGACCTTAACCGACCCATCTCCAGCCTTGATTTGTACTCTGATGAAGATTTGGGCTTCAGTGAGTACCATGAATCTCTCCTCTCTCCCACAACTCTAGGAGAGATGAGTACTCCTGCTTCTCCCACTTCTAGCCCACATCTGCAACCCCCTACTGAGGTGGATCTTCCTGAACTTGTTCAGGAGACCCATATGAAAAGAGCTCTCACTTTTACAAGTGATTACATACTAGGACCTCAACCATGGCAACCCAGCCTATGACACTTCTCTGGGAGTTGTCATGCGGCAAGGGAAATCCAGCAGCCAAGAACCACATGCTGGTGGTGAGGAAGAAGACTTAGGTCCAATTCTCTCATCCCCCAATGATTCTTCATCTGAAGATGAGGGGAGTCTAAAACAAAGAGTGCACCTACTGACAATACATGCTTACTTGATTTAAAAGATAAGTCACTTGGAGTCTCAAGTGACTTTCTTGCTAAAAAGGGTCGATGACCAACAACTTGAGATCACCAATCTCAAGGTCAGTTAGCTGAGAGACCAATGAGGACAACTCAACCAGGCCCACAAGAACCTGTGATTGTTATGGATCAAATCTCCCAGCTCACCTATGCAAGAGGGTGATGCTACCAAAAAAGGGGAGAAATCTAACAGTCACAGAAACCTGGGAGTTCTTCCCAGAGTATGGACATAGAGGAATCACCACCCTCTCTGCAGTTGTTCACACTCAGCAAGTCCTCAAGTCAGAGATCTAGACTTGCTTTTTCAACATCTTTTTGAGGAGGGAATCCCAAGAGCAATGTCTGCCCCTTCTGAGAATCCAATCTTGGGTTGGGGGTATGACAGCAACAAGAGAGCTCTTGTAATCTCTAGAGCTCGGGTCAACTAGAAATTTTCAATATTTCACACCTGAGGCTCTATGAGAGTACATATCTGGTGGATCTGCCACTTGTCAACCCTAGCACCAACACAAGCTGCCAGATTGGCTGGCCGGATACAAGACAGGGTGCTAAAAGAATTCAAATGGAGATCAAGATTATTAGACAGAGGCTAGCAATTGAGGCCTTGGTCAATTGGAAGTTGAGGTGGACCCTAAGATTAACTTCGAAAGGAAATCCTTGATTGAAGGCCCGAGGTTGAGCCTGTGAACCTTGAGGCAGGATCTCCTTCTACACTCTTTACTCTCAGTGAGCCCAGCTGGTGATGGTGCTTCATAACTGTAACACCCGAAATTCTTGTCAAAATAAAAAAAAAGAAAAAGAAAAGAAAAGTATCTTGCAAAAGGGAAAAAGGAGCAAAGGTGGAGGGGCTAAGTGTAAGAAGTACAAAACTTAATATTTTAACAATTCTTTAAGTATGGCCGCCCACTACATGCACTCTCTCTCCCTGCTATTCGACGTGGAAAAGAAGAAAGAAGAAGAAGCTGCTCTCTCCGTTATTCAAGGAAGAAAGGCTGATTTTCATAAAATTGGTGAGTGTTCTTTGTATATTTGTCTCGGTTTTGTTGGGTTTTTGACCATGAAACCGATTTCATGTGTTTATTATGCTTGGTTGTTTGCTTGGTTGTGTTTTAGGTGTTTGAACTCTTGTGCCTTCAAGTTTGGTGAATTTTACTTGAAGACTACATTAGGTGAGTTCTAGGCCCCGGTTTTATGTGTTTTTAAACTCTTTGGGGCTGAAAATGCATGATTAAAATGTTTTACAACTGTTAGGTATGTACCTGTATGTATATGTGTGTTATGTTTTGTGTTTATGGTTGTATATGTGTTCTTGATGCTTAGAATGATGGATACAAGCTTAGAACAGGTTAGAATGCAGATTGGGTTTGGAAATAAGTCTAAAATATGCACAACTGCTGGCATGATGGCGCCCAATAGGGCTAATGCGCCTAAACAGTACCTCATGCCCTGAAAATTTTATCAAAATATACTAACTGTTAGGTCATGCTCCCCAATAGTACCCATGCGCCCTAAGTTCCTCATGTGCCTACTGCCCAGTGACTAAGTGTAAGTACATGCACCCATATAGTAGTCATGCGCCCAGAAGTTTTCCTCAGGCGCCTAAGTGTTAGTACATGCGCCTGCATAGTGTTCATGCGCCCAAGCAGTACTCATGTGCCTGCATAGGACTCATGCGCCTAAAACTTAGAAAAATTTCTGGAATTTTGGAAAAAAGGAAATTTAAGGAATTTCTCTGGGATTTTTGATGTTGTAATTGTTCATTTTATGCATGTTTGGGCTGTTCTTATGTTCCCTATTATGTATCTATCATGTGACTTTACGTGTTGTGTTATATTCGTATACGCAAAGTATTATCCTTAAAGAAAGTGAAAGTTAATGACTAATGCACAGTGGAACATAATAAAAATGAAAAGTCTTGCAAGCAAAATTTAAGGAGGTTCACAATCCATTGAGGGGGTTGTCAGCTCAACTGTGTGTCTTATAGCATGCGATCTTGGCTAACCCATGAGGGTTCACACACAGGGGGATCGGTCTTAGTGATTGATCCATACGTACGAAACGGGGTCCTTGTCACTTAACCCCGAGAATGAAGTGGCTTTGTGCCCAACGATGAGGGTAAGTTATGACAGGATCTAGAAATAAGTGAAAGATAATGAAAATGTACGAAACGAATGAATGCATGAGATAATAAAAGATAATCAAAATTATACCTTGATGTATATATGATGAATGCTCACATGCGAAAGTAAATGAAATATTTTATTAAAAGGATATTTTCATATATAAATCTTACAAGGTATTTTAAACGTTTTAAAACTAGAACTCACTCAGCAACGCTGACTTTTATGCATTTCAGTTTGCAGGTAAATGTTGTTGAGGATGGCACGCGGGGGAAGCTACTTGTCAGGGATAGACTGGCATCCGTTCATGCTTAATGATTTTGTTGTATTGTAATGCAACTAATAGATTATTTGTAACCCTAACTTACAACGATGCATTATTTGCAACATTAATTATATGCATGAATGGTTTTTGTAACTTAATTCCGCTGCGATGTTATATGAAATGTTTATTGTTTTATATGTATAATGCTATATTATTGACCAATGTGAGGTCTCCGGGAACAGGCCTTACAACAACCTCTCTCTGGCCAGAGTTTGACAGCTGAATCAAGCAATAAAGGCCAAAGCTCTCTCCTACCTGAGTCACCAAGGCCTGTGGTTGACAAAGGAAAAAAAAAGTTAACTCGTGAGGAGATGGAGGAGGAGAGAAAAGAGGAAGAGGAAGCTGAGGGAGAGAGAGTTCAAGTGGTTCCCCAAGGTTCATGAAAGCTGCAATCCGGCTGCACCCAGGCCAAACACATCAAGAAGATGAGTTGAGGACAGCCAGGTTAAACTACCTGGGAACCAGAAACTACAATGTTGATGAATTCATCTCTCTCCTCTTAGAGGAGTTGAATGAACTGGCTACACTGAGTTGTCAAAAGAGAGGAGGGAGACAAAGGATGCAAACTGCTCCTCAAAGTCAAAGAACAAAGGAGGCTGAAAAGACTCTACAAAGATGCTCCTATCCTCTCCCCAGTTCAAGAAAGTCCTGAGCCAGAGACTGTGGCCACTGAACAATCTCAGGTAGTTATGAAGAAAAAACTAAAGATGATCAACTACCTGAGTTCCACAGTCTCTATCAGACACCTACACTTCTTCCTTATCTTATGAGTACATAAAGTTTGAATACAAGCAGCTGGAAGAACAAACCAAAAGAGAGAGAAAAGCTGCAAAGAAGAGATTAAGGGAAAGCTGTAAAGTCAAGAGCCATCATCCTCAAAAGCCAAAAGAAGTCTGCTGACAGACAAGGATGATGAGCTTCTTGAAGCTGTATGGGTTCCCCGGAAGGAGGCTTGGTCCTATGTCTCTATTCACAATGGATGAGCATATTAGGGTGATCAAGCAGAAAAATAAAGAAGGGAGAGCTGGTGACCTTGCATTCTCCACCAAGTCCAGCTCAACCTGAAGTTGATGTGAAGGTTGAACCTACTGAGACAACACAACCTGAACATGGAGCTGCATCTGAGCCAACTTCATCTTCTGACCCACGGCAAAGGTCCTTCTCCCTCTCTCCTTTTGACCTGTGAGAGAGGAGAACCCAACTGAAAGAGACACAACAGAACCAACTGTACTCAAGACCAGTCCTCTCATTGAAGAAATCAGGGAGGAGAAAAAGGATGGCCAGAAGAAGATCTGCTCAAAGAAAAAAGAAGAAAGGCATCCACCCCCAACCTCAGGATGAGTCAGAGCATCCTGAGGAATTGCATGAAGAGGTCTCTCAACAAACTCCAATCATAGTATAGCATCTTGTTATTGGAAGACAAATTCTATCCTAGACTTATGCTGAAAATCCAGACATATGGTATGTCACAAGAGATCAGGGAGAACAGCATGTCTACTTCACAAATGACATGCTTGAACTTCCTCTGCATGATCTATTGACATGGGAGGTTCTAGTAATCCTGAAGGATCCAGATCTATGATGAAGAAAGGTCTGCTGAATCCTGATATGGGACTATCAAATCTGAAGAACTTCTTTGTTTTGGTAGCATCAGCCTAGGGGGAGTTTGTAAGGAACATCTGAAGATTAAAGGCTGATGCAACCAAGGATACCAAAACAACCAAGTCTTTCCTGCATGCACTAAGAAACAAAGAGAACTAGCTTCAAAAGTTTTACACTCACAATAAGTCTAAGTGTAAAATCTTCCGAAGCCAACAGTTCAGAAGAAGTTACTTCGGAAGTTTCACACTTATCATAAAATTATACAAGTGTGAAATCTTTCGAAGCCAAAGACTCATTTCTTCCGAAGCCAAAGATGAAGTCTTCCGCGAGCTTCAAAAGACAAAGTCTTCTGAAGCCATTTTGCTGTGAAGACAGATTTCTTTTGAAAACAGAGAAAAGATGCTTTCTCTGAGTTACTTTTTGATAAAACTGATATACTTTCCGCTGCTGCTCTGAATACTCACCTGCTAACATTAGGTGTGAACTTCCATACTTTATCAAATAGCAGAAAAAGTCTTTGACTGTAACTTCCCACTTTGTTCCTGTAGACTTGTCTGTATTAGATTAAGTCAGTGAGCTATGGCATTTCATAGTCACTAGTCAAAAGGCAATCTGCCTTTTGACTGTAGATTGATCTTGTTGTCTAGATTAGTCAAAATTCCAACTGTCTTTTTGCATATTGACGGTTGTAGGTTGTAGTATAAATAGTCTCCGGTTCTTGTAATTTGATATATTTGCAAACACTTGTAATAGAACTAAAGAATCAATATACGACTTCCTTGAAACTTAATCTTGTGTTCTTGTGACTTTGTTCTTGTTCTTATAGTTCTTCTTTTAATATTACTTGTGTAGTTTGTATCTTCAGTGAGTTACCAGTTCCCTATTTGAGTGGTTAAGTGATTTAAGATCCTCCTCTTGTGAAGCTAATTGCACTCTTAAGTACCCTTACCGTCCAGCACATACCCAGAACATTTGACTATTTTTCTTCCTATCATGGTTGTACTTTGCTCATTGTTTTTTGCATACTTGTGCTACAAATTTTGCAAGGATACTGAGAAGAAAGTCTAGCAAGAAACAAAAAAAGCATGGAGATATGTGCTCGGTATTGAATTACGATGGAACAATTGCGTCCAGTTTTCCAATGCTATGGTAGTGTTTATGAAGCCAAATTGCCTGACCGTAAAATATTTTGCTTTGGAAAAACTTCACCGTTTAAAGCCAAGCAACCTGTATTCAACAAGAGTTCTCAAGAATGAAGTCCGAGTGTTAACCAATCTAAGACACAAAAACATTATCAAACATTATGGTTTTTGTCTCCATACAAATGCACTTCCTTGTATATGAATACATGGAAAGGGGAGCCTGTTTTACACCTTAAGTGACTGTGAGTTAGCTATTCAAGTGGACTGGATCACTAGGATGAACATTTTAAAGATGCAGCCCATGCTTAGCATACATGCATCATGATTGCAGCCCTCCTATTGTTCATAGAGACATATCAACCACTAATTTTCTCTTGAACTCAAAAATGGAAGGATTTGTTGCTGATTTTGGATCAGCCAGATTGCTTGAGCCTCGTTCCTCCAACCATACAGTAACCGCAGGAACATGGGGATATATCGCTCCAGGTATTATACATAATTTTTTCTTATTTTGGTCTATATGCTTTTGAACTTTTACTACGATCCTATGGATATATGATCATGTAGAGCTTGCCAATAACATGACTGTGACAGAAAAATGTGATGTGTATAGCTTTGGGGTTATGGCACTTGAGATAATTGGTGGGAATCATCCTAAAGGGCTCCTGTCATCCATAAACTATTTGACTAGCAATGGTATAACACTGGAAAATATATTGGACAAACGACTCCCTTATCCGCCTGATAAGTCGATTGAAAGGAAAATTATGCTTGTTTATAGTGTAGCACGAGCATGCAATATCACAAATCCTAAGTGTCGTCCTACGATGAGAAAGGTGTCTCAGCAGTTATCGTGTTGAGGGCTCATATGTCTTTGAGAACAATCCTTGATTATAGTTGTTCAGGAATGTATTTATATACTATA
The DNA here is from genome assembly GCA_025506505.1 of Flaveria sonorensis. Classification (NCBI taxonomy): domain Eukaryota; kingdom Viridiplantae; phylum Streptophyta; class Magnoliopsida; order Asterales; family Asteraceae; genus Flaveria; species Flaveria sonorensis. The sequence continues at coordinate 46,506,422 of CM046438.1, forward strand.
CATAAGTTACTCTCTTTTGTATTACTATGTTGGTGAAAAATGGAACCGTCAAATTGTCCCAACCGGCCAAAACAAGACGAGTCAGTTGGGGATAACCAAAACCAATGTTGGTGAAAAATTTTAAAACCAATCTTGTACCCCGTGTATACCAGATCAGTCGAGCATTGGTTTTTTTTGCCATCCCTGTTCATTAGACATTGTTTTGTGATGTACGTATGATTAATGGTCCGGTCGTCCGGGTTTGTAAACAATATAGTTTTACACATGCTGTGTTTATTGCTTGATTTAATTGTGCCAGACCACAAAATCAAGTGAGTAAAAGCACACACGAATGCTATTAGATACGAGTTATATTTTATAAACAATCAATGAAAACAACATTATACAAAATACATTACCTCATTGGTTCAATCTCTGACAAATGTTTTAACTCCAATTCTTGTACATGTCATAAAGGCAGCAGACTTATATGTCAACATTTTCATGTGAGCCCTCCATAAACAATTTGAGTTGCATACAGAAGTTCTCCTTTATGAATCATAGTCATTTCTTTGCTGCAACAGTGCTTGGCTGCAAAAAGAAAAGAAGAAAATCAATTATTTCCATAACAACAATCGTGACATACTTTCTAGCATGGTAGATAATTCTAATTTTTGATGTGTAACCATACAACTAAATCATGGCAATTTTCAGGTGATTTACGTATTAGAAATCTCAAATTGTGTTTGGAATAATCTTTGCTTACATTGACTTGTAGGTTGGATGCAGAGCGGGGAACACCATACCTACTCTTATTTATTTATTCAAGAAACTAATAAAATAGTTATAAGTGACAATGAATTCAAATGATCTACCTCACCAACATATTAATCCAACACAGATGGCCCCACATGATTTGCATTTTGGTTTTGTCTCACTCAGCTCATCATCTCATGAGACTATGGCTATGGAAATAAGATTAGCTAATTTCGAGTTTCATAAAAAAATGCATTTGTCTGTATTCAAAAGCAAAGGACATAATAAAGCAAAACTCATGACTAACTGAAAATAAAATGCTTCCTCCACTATTAATAATAGTGCCAACAGTCTAGATTCAAGGAGAAAAGAGTGTTACAAACAAAGAACAAAAGAATCACATCTAGTGGAAAGAGAACTAAGACAAGATTTAGGGGCTGTTTGTTTCAGCCTCTTAATAGTTCAGATGTCTGTATGATTCAGCACTTAATGGTTCAGACTGTTTGTTTCGCGAGCAAATGTCTGAATAGTTCAGATATCTGTATGATTCAGCACTTAATGGTTCAGACTGTTTGTTTCGCGAGCAAATTTGCCTCTGAATGGTTAAGCATTATACTAATCTACATTGTTAAGACCTCTTACTGGACTGGTCAGACATTTGCCTTTAAATAGTTAATCGATATACTAGCTCTTAATGGTTCAGACCTTTAATGGTTCAGCACTTAATGGTTCAAACTTATTATTGGTTCGGCATTAATCATTCAGAAATTGCCAAACAGTCCATTAGTGGCAATCCCCTTCACCCTACCATGTGGGATTTTTAAATTAAACAACACACATTTCATAGTAAAAGAGGTCATGAGATGATGTGAGATTCAAATATTCACTACATAGATTAAAATATCAATTCAATAACAACTAGGTTTTTCCCACCCGCGCTTTGCGCGGGAATTTCGACATGGACTCGAGGCTAACTATAGTAAAGTTCCACCAAATAACTTGCATGAGGAATTGAGGATTATACGCCTACATAACATGTAGCAACATTTAAAAGTGACCTTTATTACACCAAATCAAACAACACAACCCAGGCTTGACGTGTAGTTACATGTGATTAACAAACAATTATTCAACCACCTGATGTAATGATCAACTGAGGTATACCTAAGATTTTGACAACACATACAATTATTCTACCACCTGAATCAATTCAACTAAGGAATACATAAGATTTTTACAACACATACCATACATCCATGATTACTTGGTTTTGTATTTCATTTTTTCTTTCTCAAATCCGATTGTTGAGAATTGTTTGTATACTCCTCCATGTCATGACATAAAGACATTCTTGCTCCTAATTCAAGAAAACAACACCACTTCACATTTAATTACAATGATGAATACAGAAGTATGAATGTGTATACATTGGGTTCCACCCTTGGTTTTGATAACCAATTCTTATGGTGAGATCAATAAAATTAGTAACTTAACTAATATGATTCCTGAATTCTAAAATAAGATTATGAATTAGATTATGAAGATGCAAAATTAGTTATAAGAAGTAAACATTGTTTGCTTATATGTACATTTAATAATATAATGGACCATTAGGATTTGTTAAATTAAGTATTTTTTTTGTCAAACCACCAACATTAAAAATTGAAGTAATCATTACTTTGTGTTAACTTCTAATTGCTAATGCAAGTAATATTGTTCAGATTTGAATTTTGCTTCTTGGTTTATCAGTAAGACAAACCTCTAACATTACATTTTATACACTTCTGTTTTTGCTAGTGAAATATGTACACAAAGTCCATACTTCTAATTTCGGGTCCAATTAACTATTGCTCAAATTAGACTTTGATTTCTTGGTTTATCAATCAATCATACACATACATATTACATATTACATATTCAAGACAAAGAGACAACAGTCAAAGCAATAGAAGAAAACAAAAATCAGGTCCAAACTAAAGCTGAAAGCAAAACAAAGATGGATAGATGGAGACTGAAGCTACCCAAACAGTAACAGAGACGAAGCATAAAAAGGAAGCATATCTGTAGCAATCAGACCCGAAAAGAAGCTGGACCTGCAACAAAAATCGAGAAAATTAGAAATTACCTAGAAAATTAGAAATTACCTCAGGTAGCAAGACACACCGAACTTCGTTTTATATCTCCAAACTGCAAAGATTTTAACAATCAAATAATGATACAATACGTAGGTAATGAAACCGCTTATCATCATCAAGAACCTAAAAGTGTCCCATACTTTGACACACACACACACACATATATATTGTCAAACATAAATTGAAACCAAAAACATGTCGAAGGATGAATTGTGCATCATTATAGCAGATGAAAAACTTTATTTACCTACGAAAAGGCGGATACCCATGAGTGCAAGTCTCTTTACAGTTTACACTCTTGAGCACAAATGCAAACCTAACCTAAATTAGAAACACTTAACAAGCTCAATATAAATTAGTTATACAAATCATTCATTAGTGCTTCGATTATATAAGGTAATTGGTGAAGACCACATCAACGGTACACGCATCAGAAATCGCTACATTTCACAAGATTAACCATTCTAGTAATATAATGTTAAATTTCCCATGAATATATAAAACTAAAATCAACAAAGAAGAAAGAACACATCAAAATTCGAACTTCAATTTTACAAAACTCCAAAACAAAAAACTCCATAAAGCGCAATCAAAATGATTAATCGAATTTCCTTCTTGGTAGCTCTTGCAGTATTATCTGTCGTTCATCTGCCGAACCATCCCTGCCTTGGTCTTCCCTTTGTCCGTGTCTTCACTCACTTGGCTCGGCTCGATATCCTCCCGGAAGAATACACAGTCTCCTCATTATGAGGTAGGAAGAACGGGACTTTTCCTTAGGTACCATCTTAACAGGTCATCAATGTGCATCTTTGTGATTCTATCATATGTTGAATAGACAAACTCGTTAATTTAAGAGTTGCTGTTAAAAAAAAAAAAGAAGTTAAGAAATTCAATGGCTTTGATTTACAAACTTACTATTCATCCAGTTTGTTTTTAAATATATAAAATATAAATATAGCTAAAAACTAATCTACACATTTACTTTCATCTTTCATAAATTCATTTACAGATACACAAAGTATATCATAAATAGTCCTTTTATAAAGAATAAATGCATTTGTGATAGTTGTATATGTTAAAGATTACAGACTTATAATTCATAGGTACCAATCTAGAAACAATGCACATAGTGCAGAATCCTCTTTAAAAAACATTGAATAAAAAGAATAGCTTCTCAAGGAGTTATCTAAACATAAATATATCCTAAGACACCTCAATGAACCAACAAAGAATGCAAATGAGAACGTTGAACCCACACATATATCAGTTAAATAGACGAACCAATCAAATTAAAGTTCTAAGGTCAAGAAAACCCTAATTTTGATTAAAATTAGAGGATGAAATCGACATACACTGAACCATTGTTCTGCTCCATTAGCGATTGTCGTCCTCCTGCACCGTCATCGTTCCGTCACCCTCTCCGCCGTGACGGTTGCTTCATCCTCCGCCCCTCTACCGTGATTTCTTTATCATCTGTCTCTATTCTCTTTCTGGTTTGATGGTTAATTCGAGAGAAATAAAAATTATATATCTTAAAAACCTGAAGATCGGTGTCTACGGTGTTTATTTGTGATTGGCTGGTTTTTTTTTGTGTGTTATATTTAACTTCTGTTTGATGCCATAGGTTTTTTTTTTGGTCCACTGGTTTAGGTGTAGGTTTATTTTGTGAGTCTTCAGAGGTTCGACTATGCAGCCACACTTGCGGGTTTTTTTTTCCCACCCGGTTCCCTTGTGAGTGCAGTGGTGCACGTGGCGTTTGGTTTGGGCTTCCGCGTGCCTCCTTTTCATGCTTATGTTTTCTTTTCTCTTTGTCATCTGATCTGTTCCATGCAATTTCAAATCATCGGCTGGTCCAGGTAACGCCTTTGCCCTCTTGAGCTTCAATTGCAGTTCGATATGATTTTGGCGGTTGTCGGTACGGGTTAATTTTTGCCCCGCTTTGTAATGGTGTTCGATTTTGGTGGGAGTTTGTTGGTTACGGCTGGAATGCGGCTGCAATAAAACGAATCTCTTTCTGTTTCCTTTGCGTTTCGTTGGTTGTTTCGTATGTGCTTTTCCTTGGCTTTATGTCTGTGAATTGTGTTGAAGACATGACGATTTGAGTTGTGCATTTGCGTTTTTTTGTTTTTTCTTGGGATATTCTGTTTTTGGCTAGGTTTTTGGTGCTAAATGATGACTAACAGAAGCGTTTTGCAGAAGTAATTTTGATCATTTTTAGGCTTGGGTCTATGTTGCTGTCGATTAAGTTTTACTTGTCGACAATGACAGTAACTGTGATGTAACATTTTGGTTACTCTGATTTGTGTTGTTTATTGAATCTAAAATGACCAATTATCAAAGGTTATACCACAGCTGCCTTTATTTTGTTGAGGAAGAAAGGATGATGAATTGTTATTAAAACAGAAATATACTTGTGTGATATATAGATTAGGCATCAGAGTAGGCTGCTGTTGTTTTCGTTTAAGAACAACAAATATATGTTTTGTTGGATCGGCATCGTCTTTGGATCCGTTTATTTCATTTTAAAGCAATTAGTGTTGTAGGAGTGTTTATTTGCATCTGATTATTTCCATGCTGGTTGCTGGATGTTGTGTTTGATGGTATTGAATTGCACCTTTTTTCTGAATTTTTCTTGGTTTTCAGGCTTCGCTTGCTGTACGTTGGTTGTTGTTGCTGCAGTCCAGTTTGCTTTAGTGAAGGTGAGTTTTGTTTGCTTTAGGTTATGTTGAATTATATTAGCTATTTCATTTTGATGCACAGTTGTAGTTTGCAGTCAGCTGATGCATTTTATGTTGACTTAGCAGCTTTGACATGTACTATATCCTTGACAACAATACTTATATACTTACATTTTTCAGTCAAACCGTGACATTTTTCAGCAATTTATATAGTATCTTTCACAATGGTTGTTAATTTTGTGATTACTTGTGTTGTAAAATGATCTGCAACTTTTCATAAATTATTCTAACATACTGATCTGGTTTAAAATGTTCATATTGTTTTATCAATTTGGCTTTCAGCCTTTGCTTGCAAAGTCTCAAACTATGTCTTTAGAGATAAAAGCAGAGTATACAATACTTCATGTTTTAGTTTTAGTCTTGACATATATTTGAAACATACAAAATGGCATTTAAACATACATATGTGTCGATTGCGTTGGGAGAGGAATTTTTGAAATATGAATGGGCGGACTTTGGGTTGCATGTAGGAATAAAAACAAAAACAAGTCTGACGTTATTGCAGTACACATGCCTGTTCTCTTTTTTTTTTTTTCCATTTTTTTTCTTTATATTATATTCTACTTTCTTATTTTTTGTAAGGTTGGATTGCCAAACAGTGGTTGCTGTTGTTCGGTTTGACTTTCTTCTTGCAGAGGTAAGTGTTCTTTGAGTTTGTGTCTATAACTGTGTGTCTTTTTGTGGTCATATGCGGTTTGTTAGTGCCTCTTTTGTGTTTCAATAGTTTTTTTTAAAGCTTCGAGGTTAATGAGAATAGAGTGTTAGCGCCGAATAATCATAAGAAAGCTTTTAAAAATTTAGAAGTAAATTAGAATTGAATGTTCTTGCTAGAGAGTAACAGAAAAAGAAAAGAAAATATTTGGTTTTGTGTTTGTTGTTGTATGTTTTTTGTTGTCGTCATGTGGTGTGTTAGTAGGTTATCTATACTTGTGTAGTGTTTATGAGTATTTTCAAATGAATGCAAAATGAATGCAAGTAGAGTGTCAGGGAAGCGAACCCGAGATGTAACCATGTCGCCTGAGATTGATTATGCAGCACGTTTAGATTCCTCTACGGGCTCACAACAATTCCAACGGATTCCACATCTCACATCCTTTGGTATGCATTTGAGACAATTGTAGGCTGAATCTCGTAGTTTTCAACACCAATTAGTATAGATTAAGTTAACTGCCAATGGACTCAAATACTTATGTAAAAATAATTTTTCAAACTAGAATGGGTCAAAACGGGTAAGACTTGATACACAAATGCGTATGGTTCGAAACCCGCGCAACACGCGGTCCAAACTAGTTTTCTAAAATCCTAACAATTTTTTTTAAACAGTTAACTGTTATTTGAGTATGCAACCCAGATCAGAGAAAACTCACTATATGCGACAGAAAGCCCTTGGTTTAATCTGAAACCTTTTTTTTCACAGGTGGACCTGGAACCAAAACCTCCTATTTTAATGAGATCTTGAGTTACATCACTTCAATCATTTGGGTTAACGATCATTGGTTATTAAAAAAATAAAAAAAAAAGTTATGTTTTTTGAACCCTTTTTTTTGTTTAGTTGGGTTCCGGTTTGGTTGGGTCACTTAATAAAAAAAATAGAACCTGATTAAATTTCAAATACATGATATAAATACGCCAATCTTTTGAAAATAAATAGCTACATTGAAGATTTGTAGTCGTTTAGAATCAGGTTTGAAAAAAAGTGTAACTGTGGACAGAGGGGCGACCGGTGATATGTGCCTCTAACAGCAAGGTTTAGACATAAATAAACAATTGAGGGCTTAGGTCGACAATGACAATCGGATTGTTTAGAATCAGATGAGTGATCAAACTAGTTGTTTATTTAATTACTGCTAATATTATAAACTGTAATTGAATTGATTATTAATTTTTAGGTGGATTGTTTAATAGTTTAGATAATGAAATAATGTGTTTAGTTTTTTAAAATAGTTATTAGGCATTTGGGTAATTGGATTTATAAAAATAATAAAGTAATATTTTTTATATAATTATAGGTTTATAAAGATTTTTTTAAATATGTTTAGTTAGATAATAATAATTTGCATTAGTAGAATTTCTTAAAGGTCGGTGACAAAAAAATTACCGTCTGGTCATTGTCAAAATTCTTAGGGGTCTATGTTAAAATTTCATGGAGTCGATGTCAACATTCAATGGAGTCAATCGGATCAGATCGTGTGCATCACACACACACCCCAATATGGTATAGATGATTAAAAATTAACGATAAGAGAAAAGTAATAAAAGTAATTATAAAATGTAAAAAAGTAAAAAATAAAAAGTAACCGTAAAAAATAACAGTAAAAAGTAACAGTAAAAATTAAAAAATTAAAGGTAAGAGTAAGACTTACAGATAATAGTAGCAGAAGACAGATAAGGTAATAAAAGAATCTTCACCTAATACGTAGGTTTATGTACAATGTCGGAGGTGAAGAAATGTAAAAAAGACTCTTTTTTTAACACAAGGTAAATGAAATATAATATGAAGAACGAGGAAACTAAGGACTGAAGGATAATGCTAAGAAGTATAGGAAGGGATTTAGTGTGCTATGAGATAATAAGAAAGCATACATTTTTTATTGAGTTCTCTTGGTGTGTGTTACAATGAAGAAAATGCCTTCTATTTATAGGGCAGATACAATTACTATTCTATATTCAAAAAGAAAAAACAACAACTACAAGTGAAAGTTAATAAGATAAACAAACTAAATTATTTACAATAGAATAAAGGAATCATGTCAGGAGCATTTGTCTCTGAATCATTGATTCCACTAAGGGGCGGTCTTTCATTTTATTTTTGAGTGGATGAATGATTGTCTTCTATTGATTTCACTAGGGGCTGTCTTCCATGTGAGTTTATTTTCCATCCCTATGAGTATTGTCTATGAAAACTGATATACCTGGATTGTTATTCTCTCTTTATCAGAATGTACTAGGTTTATAATATGTTTTAATTTGATCAGGTCATTTTTCCCTACAAATGGTAGAAGCATACTCGTATTTTGTTTATTATACAATGGGCCTCTTTCACGGAAGCCTCGTTTGCTAAGCTTGGTAAGAAACTGTTGATTGCCACATTTTGCATATCTGTTGCAAGAAAAAAATATTAAAGTATTTATTTAAAGACATGTTTAATGTGGTCATCATATGTACTTTTTAGATATAATACTATATTCATAAGGATATTGTTATTATAAAATTAAAGTAACAAAATGATGGATCTATTCAAGTAGACCGTAAACAATTCTGTAAGGATATAAGCTTTCTGTTCTTTTGGCCTTATAATTTGAAGAATATGCAAGACGTAATAGTTAGTTCCGATTCAAGGTAAAAATATGACCGGTAAAACATAATATTTAGCTCATATACTTGTATTACATGAAACAACATGGGTGATCAAAACATGGGATGATCCTCCTTGCTATTGATAGAAGTTGCAAAATGGATGGGTCTCGAGTCATAGGTCAACCAGATTCATATCAAAACAGATCAATATATATATATATATATATATATATATATATATATAGTCTCTGTCATAACAAATACCCCAACCCCCACCTCTGCAACTCCAACTCCCACCCTTCCCACTCCGGCGACTGGCGGACGGCACTGCCTCCGCCCATCTCCGACGGAACCACATCCAACTACCACCATAACCACCCTTCTCTCTCTCTCTCTCTCCTCTTCTTCTCCACCATCGGTGGTGATCGTTGCAGGTGGCGGCGGTCGGCGTTGATGTAGTTGGTGCGATGATGTAGATGGTGGTGGTTGCGATGATGTAGGCGGGGAAACAAGGTGAGGGTGGTCGGTGTGTTGGCGTTGCCGATGATGGTGACAGTGGTCGTGTTGGCTGTGGTCGTCGGATTTTTGTGGTGGTTGGAAGATTCTATCTGTTGGATTTGGGTGGTGTGGTCAAGCGGTGGTGGTGCGCCGGGGACAGCGATGTGGACTGTGTGTATATATTATTAAAATATTATATATATAAATATATTTAATTAATTATTTAATAAAGTGAATCCTACATATATAGAGATTATTAAATTATGTTCGGGGTATTTTGGCCTTTTCACATCTATTTAACTGAGAAACTTAAGAAAAGTTAGTGGTAGGGATCAATATTGTTACGGTTTGATAAACAGTTGAGGTCAAACCTGTAATTTTTCAAAAGTTGATACCAATATTACAAGATGAGTAAATTACAGGGACCAATTGTGTAATTAACTCTTAATATTATTTTTAGGTGTTGCTTGACTTGCACTAATCTAGCACCCTTTCAATGACTTTGCTATAAATGATATTTATCGGAGTTAGTCATAGTCATGACTTGACTTGCACTCAAGGTGCAAAAGGGGGCTACTTCCTCGATAGCTTTTTCTACAAAGCTAACAATTAAATAGTTTGTCTATATACTTATGTTGTGATATTAGTTTTACTCTTTTTCAAAGAAACCTACGAGACATTCATTTTATTTACGGTTTGCGGTGTCGTTACTCGTACAAGTATAATACCGATATGAATTTAATGGAGATATATGTTGATAATAGGGTCCGCTACATTTAATAATAAAAGGAAATAAAGATTATAGGTTGCCTTGAGAAAAGGTAAGCCAAAAACCATCAACATTAATCATTAAAATTCTATAGACCAAAAAGGTTGAATTGAATTCAATAGGAGGCAACATCAAACACATCACTAGAACACTTTATATACATTATTACTATATTAGAAATTTAATGTATTACACAGGTTACAAGGTCATATAAATACAAAGCTGTATATTATAGTAATAAGTATTCATATATCAAATATTTATATATTACTAATTTGCAAGTGGTTTATGGTGTTGTAAATCATGTTTATCAAATGTGTTGTGCGTTAAGAAGTATTTTTAGGTTTAATGGGTTGTTAACTACAAGTGCTAAATCATACAATTATTTATGTGTGTTGTACGGGTAATGATTGTGTTTTTTTCTTTTTGTTTTAACTATTTCATCAAAAAGAGTAAAAGAACATCTGAACCATCTTCTTCCTAAGTTTACTTTTTTAAACTAAATATTTGATAATTACTTCCTAAGTTTTAAACATATGTTTTCAAGCATACTCTTGCGGTATGATTTCTTATTCATGTTTCCATTCATTCAAATTAACAAACGTATATACTAATGAGCATACTGATATTTTTAACATATGTGCTTCCAGCAGCATAGAACGGGTTAAATTTGCTATTATATTCTAATTACCAAGTTGTAAGTACACATTTTAATGAATAAAGTGCTTACCATCCAATTCTTTTATTTTTTATTTAAACGCAATACTTTTACATCTTTTACAATTTAACCATTTTAATTTTTTACTTTCAACTTTAGTCTCTTACACTTTTCATCTTTTACAAATTTTTCGTTTTATTTTCGTTCTAAATTTTTTGAGTTAACATGCCGTATAGTGCGTGTGTGATTTAACGTTGTTACGCTTATTCTTTTCCCATTTAACGGCCCGTCACAACTTACAGGTCTTAGATCGACTTATTTATTGTTCTTAATGTTTTATGTATCACGTGTGTGGTTTAACAACGTCACATCTACTTTTTGTTCATATTTTTGGTTTTTATTTTATTTTTTTCTACGAGATTTTCTGATATTGGTGGATACTGAAAATGGTGCTACTTGACATAGTTTTATGCCTTCCATCGCAACGCGAGGGGCTTAATACTAATATATAACATATTACATAGTTTTTAATTCAAAATTCTAATAATGTTATATAGTAATTATTTAAAAAGGTTTTATATAAATAATTAAATCCGTGTTCAAATTATAAAAATGTTTAATGACAAACCTATCTTTTTTGAAATAGAAAACGTTTTACAAAAATAATTATAGAAATCGCTATTATTTAATAGGAGGCAACTATATTATTTTACACTTTCATATGCTATCTCAAAACACCCTACAAAAAACTCTCTAAAAAATATTATTTGTAAATGAATCCAGGTAAAGGGAGGGGAAAAGGGCAAACTCCTGGGGGTAGCCAACGAAAAAAACCCACCCATGGCAACGTGTCATCCCAATGTATATTTTTATTAGTTTTAATAACATGTGTATTATATAGGTTAAATAAATAAAATATTAAACATAATAAAATTCATTAATAATAATACAACATTTTAAAATAATATATGATTGAAATGACGTATGAGTAAGGACTATAAGTAAAAAAAATTAATGATATCAACTTTTTAAACTTTTTTTTTGTTTTTTCAAAAGAAAATAATTTGTTTCAAAACAAGCAATGTTAAAAAATGTTATTTTTAAATTTTCATTATTATAACTCCAAGATAAATAATTTTTGGTTTATAAAAAAATTACTTTTTAAAACCATCAATTTTAAAATATTTTGTATTTTTTAAAAAGTCTGATGTTTTAAAAAGTTTCTTATTTTATATGAATTTGTTTTTTTTTTAAATAATATTAATAAATAGACCCCTTTTTAATCAATTAACATTTTTGTAATCTAAAAAAAAGTTAAATAATATTATTAGTAATTATTGTAGTTATTTAACAGGAGAGATAATAGGAAAATTTTGATTAGAATAAACTAGTATTGCGCTCTCCTGTGTTGCAGCGGGAGGCGTAAAATCGTGTCAAGTAGCACCAATGACACATTACCGTCAATGATCATCAAAATAAAAAAGCTCGTATGAGAAAAAAATAACAATGAAAAAATACATCAAACGAAAAGTAGACGTTAAAACGTTGAACCACACAGATAAAACGTAAACATATAAAACAAGTAAGTCGATCTAGGAAAAATGTTTTGCACGGAGTCATTAAACGGGAAAAAAAACGTAAAAACGTTGAACCACAAACACACCTGTGACGTGTTAACACGCAAAATTTAGACCGAAACGTAAAACGAAAATTTTATAGAATATGAAAAGTATATAGACCAAATTTGAAAGTAAAATAATATTAGGGCTAAATTATAAAAATGTAAAACTATTTAGTTTAAATAAAAAGTTAAAGATTAAAAACAATACAAAAGATGGTACAACCCACTAATACATATGATACAATAAATAAGTCACATCAAGTTAATAATTATATATAAATTATTTTAAAAGGTTGACTCAATACTTAAGAATTCTTTGACAAAACAGAAATTAAGAGCACAACATTTGAAGCTTATTGTACAATCATAATGCATAAATTAAGTTGATAATTAGTATTATATTAATGTGATGCTGAAGCGTGTTCCCATTAGTTACTTTTTTATTAAAATAAGAAGATTGGTACTTGTATTTTTTTTTATTTTATGCTGTTACAATTATTTTATTTTATTGTGTAATTTTTTGAAGTTATAATTGTAGTTTTTATTTTAAAAAATTTTACTTTAATTTTTTAGAAAAACTTTAAAAATGAATGAAAGATGCATTTAGCACTTTACGATTGGTTTATGATTAGTTGAGGGAGGGTTGGATGATGTAACGCATATGTAGAGCAAAAAGAGTTGAAAATTGGGTTGTGGGAAAGATGGACTTACCTCACCCTTATCACAAGCATACATTGTATAAACTTAGTTTCCTCTCTTGGGTTGTACAACTAAGTGTCATTACATTATTCCTAACATCTAGTATTTAAAGCTTCCCTCAAATTTTAAATTATAGAATCAGATGTCTAGTCCAAAACAGCATGTTTATGCCCAAATAACGTCCCAAAATGAGTCTTGATCATTATTGAGATAGATGCAACTGTTGCTACTCTCGAAACTCTCATCCGATTCATGTTTAAATTCATCGGAAAATTGTGGGGATAACGATTGTGTAGATTGGCACTTATCATTGGAAACCATGGCGGCGTGCTGGCATTTCATGTTGAATATCTCAGCTTTAGCTTTGGCTAGTTGTGCTTGAAGTTCATTTACTTGGTTTTGAAGTTGAAATATGGTCCCGACACTTCCATAAATGGGATTTATGATTCTTGCATTAGCCTCGTATACCATGCTACTAACTGCATCAGCTCTTTCAGATTCTTCTAATTCCTGTAAATTTGAACATAAGTTAGATAATTTTATATATAGTTAGTAAACTCAATCTCTGCTCAAGTTACTTGAATGTTATTAATTTTGTTTTCAAATAATAATTCATTTTTAACTTATTTATGCATTTTACATTTAACATAAATATATTTCATTTATATATTAATATTAAATCCATAGACAATTTAAATACAAACTAAAAACTTTCTTTTCATATGAATAAATCTTCAAACATGCGTTTTTCTTTTGTTAAGTTTCAAGATTATAGAGATTTACTTATGTAAAAATAAAGTTAAGATATATTCTAAATACATCTGAAGGTTATATGTTTAATTACATTTTATTTTATTATAATATAATTGAAGAGAAGAATTATACACCCGACAAATTATATTGTACACCATTAAGTATTGTGTCTGATTTGTTGAAAGCAAACGTAATATTGAATATATATCAACTGAAATTTTTAGTCACTAGAAAATACAAGAATAGAGAAAAATAATAAACCTTATGTACTAAATCAATAATATTCCATATGCCATAACCATTAACGACAAATAGATAATATAAACATTACATTCATTTTTTAATGATAAGGAAATTAAGATTAAAAAAATCCATGAAAACTTTATTTAATTAATAAAATCATTAGTTTTTTTTAATGACAACTGCCATATTTGTCTAACATAGATTTTACACAACAACTAATCCATCACTCTAACTTTATATCAAATAGTTAAAGGACTTTAATACAAGCAATGATTTCCTAGCCTTTGATCGATCTAAGAAAATCAGTTCTCTCAAAAGAAGATCCGAGTACAATTCAAGAAAATAGCATATAAACAATCTTATTACCTGTAATAACTTGATTATGTTGCTAGCACCGAAAACACGATGAGCCATAGTGAATTTATGAGGTTCATTCGGTGGAAAATGAGGCGCCAAAATGCATTTATCCACGCACTTTCTTCTCAGTATCTTACAAGCAGCACAAGGAGTAGCTACAACTACATCAACAGAAGGTAGTGATGGATGTCGTGGTGGCTTTGAACCATTGTGATAGCGTCTCGCCATATTCTTGTTTGTAGATGGTGAGAGAGAGATCCACTTTTTGATATTAGGGATACAGGGTTTGTTGTGATATATATAGATGAAGAATGACAGATAATTGGAAATATATAAAAAAATTAAAATAAACAATAATATATAAGTTAAAATTTAAACTTGGCCAAACTTTTGGGACATTGACAAGTTTGCATTATGATTGTATTATTATGAAATACCAAGAAATTAATTTGGATGGCTGGAAAAAGATAATCTTTGACTGGTCTGGCTGAAAGTTGTTTGGCCGTTGGGTGGAGGAGTTATGATACGATCACTCACTTGCCAAGTGTCCAACAAATCTATCTACCACACTTTGACTTGATAATGATACGTTCAAGTGTTCAACAAAAGAAAAATATTATAGTTTTTCAATTTGCACCATATTATGTAAAATAAGTTTGGATAGGTAATGATAATAATTTATATCTTAATGTCAAATATATCGAGAAAGACAACCTTTGTTTTTATTAGAGAGATTACTTGGTAAACATTAATCACATGTACATATACAAATATCCGAGTACTCCTATCATAGTGTGTAGTAAATGTTTTATTTTTAAAATGATCATGATGTGTAGTAAATGTTTTCATTCTCAAGTGATTGAGTTCTATTGTCATGATGAAAATTTATATAGATTTAAGAGTATTTTTAGAGAGTATTTGAGTTAACCGTTCTACAAACAATATACAAATACTATATGTAACTCACGTGAAATCACAAATAGAAGATTTATGGTGTATTCCATTTGTTAGTAATAATCATTTGTAACACTTTATGTCAGACAAATTACCGTCTAATATACCCTATTAATAATATACTTAAGGATGATACTAAATTGGTACGTTAAGATTTAGAAAATAAATCTATGTTATGGACCAGCTATGTCGTCTCATTAAAAAATATACTGACAAAACTTGGTTGGACAAAACTTAATCAATTGGAAAAATAGTACGGTTAGTTGAATGTTTTAATTTACATCTTTCAATATGTGAGTCTCATGTTTTATGACAACTGCTTGACTTGATCTTTAATGCAAGACTATGTGAAATGCATTGTTTGATATAAATGTTAGGTCTTTCTTGATTTTATAAAAACTGCATACTTCATGTATGTGCCGGATAATCAATATTAGATGCATGCATTCTTAATTGTATTATATATTGTTGCATGTTTGCCATGATTTTATAGTGTTGTTGATGCAGTTTGCTTTGTTGACCTCTAATAAACCATTGTGTCATCTTATGCGAACACATAACCTAACTAAGATCATACTTCATGATATATATATATATATATATATATATATATATATATATATATATATATATATATATATATATATATATATATATATATATATATATATGAGAAATACCGTGATAAATTGAGACTTGCGAAACGCTATCAGATTGAAACTATTTGGGTTCACACCAAATTTCCAATCAGATAAAACTCAATTCGAAGAACAAGTATGGATATGAGTGTGAGAATTCGTGAATTAGAGAAAAACGAGAGTGACCATGAATTGATTCGAAATTAGCATTTGCAGGGAAGGAATGAAACTGCAGGAGGCAACGACATGTCATCGCCTTAGGGTGACCTATAACGACAAAAAAAGTCCTCGCCATAGGTGTAGAAAAGTCGTCACCATAGGTTTATTTTTTGCATTTTGATTTATTTAAAATAATGCTAGAATTTTAAAAATTATGTGTGAACCTAAGGCAACGACATGTCGTCGCCATAGGTAAAAATATTTTTTCTTTTTTTTTTCTTCTGAAATAACTAGGAGGGAAATAGTCCCGCTATTATGAGAACTCTATGGCGACAACTCTATGGGTAGGACTTGTCGTCGCCACAGGTAAAAATATTTGTTTTCTTTTTTTTCTCGAAATAACTAAAAGGGAAATAGTCCCGTCATTATGAAAACTCTATGACGACGCCATAGGGCTATATGATTTCCTTAAATATGATATTAATAAAAGTAATAATTATAACTATTAATAATAATAATAATAATAATAATAATAATAATAATAATAATAATAATAATAATAATAGTAATAATATAATAATAATAATAATATTATTATTATTATTATTATTATTATTATTATTATTAATTATGTACATGTTCATGTTATTGTTATTGTTATTATAAGTATTATTATTATTATAAGTAATAATAATAATAATAATATAATAAATATTATTATTTACAATTATAGTCATTAACAATTAGTGTCAATCTGGTCAAATATGTTCGATTATAATAGTTAGAATCGATTGAATATGTCAAAGTTTAGCTATGATATATAAACATCACTGTTTAATTATACACATTAATGGTAATTTACGAGAAATTATGCTTGTTAAAGATAAGTTAAGTTTTTTTTATATTTAGTTATCATAATTGAGTGTTAAACAAAGTCAAATATGTTCGGTTATGATGATCCGGGGTCAATTACATACGTCATAGATTAGCTATAATCCAATTATGATAATTGGTGTTGCAGGACCGTTGAAGGGTAGTCGATGCAACCGTTTCACAAGGTGGAGAGATTTAGAACACTTAGCAGATCAAATAGAGAACCGGTTAGGATAAAACAATGAACATAAGTAACAAGAACAATAAACAAAAACACTCAAATATGGTTTTCAAGAATGATGTATATTACTCTCAAGTTTTTGTAAGTGTTACAAAGCTTAAATCTAAATACAAGTACTTGAGATACTTTATACTACATCCTACAACCAGCCATACTTTGAAGGCTAGCTGTAAGCACTAATCTAGACAACAAGATCAATGTAGAGTCAAAAGGCAGATTGCCTTTTGACTAGTGACTATGACATGCCATAGCTCACATCCTAATATATTACAAAAATGATAAAAGTATAAGAGTAGAAAGTTATAGACAAAAGACCTTAATCTACAGTTGACAAAAGCATGGATATTTTACCAACTCATATAAGTTGGTGAGTCGTCAGAAGTGGCAGCGGAAAGTTGTTAGCTTTTGTCAAAGGTGATTCAGAAAAAGCATGTATTCTTAGTCTTTGGAAGAAATCAGTCTTTGGCTTCGGAAGACTTTGTCTTTGAAGCTTCGGAAGACTTCATCTTTGGCTTTGGAAGACTTTGTCTTTGAAGCTTCGAAAGACTTCATCTTTGGATTTGGAAGACTTTGTCTTTGAAGCTTCAGAATTGGCAGCTAAAAGTTGTTCAGTTTTTGTCAAAAGGTAATTCAGAAAAAGCATGTGTTCTTTATCTTCGAAGAAATCAGTCTTTGGCTTCGAAAGACTTTGTATTTGAAGCTTCGAAAGACTTCATCTTTGGCTTTGGAAGATATGGTCTTTTGGCTTTGGAAGATTTGATACTTAGCATAATTCACTGAGTTATATCAAATCTTCCGAAGTAACTTCCTTGTACTTCACATGTGTTTGTTGAGAGCTCTTTGGTTGTTCTTTAGTTGTATCAGCCTTTAAGTGTATTCCTTACAAACTCACCCTAGGATGATGCTACCATAACTGAAGAGACCTTGAGTCTTGATCTTCATCTGTTGACAGTCCTTACTAGAATCAAGACCATTCCCTTTATCATTAGTTGGTTAGGATTCCTCAGACTCTCAAAGTATCTCCTCATGTCATAAAGATCATGCTGAGGGACGTCAATTATGTCTTGCCAGAAGTACATGTCTTGACCCCCTTGATCTCTAGTGACATACCATCTGTCTGGATTGGTGGCAAACATCCAAGACACAATAGGTCTCTTAGTAGTAAGAGGCTCTACTTGAATAGGAGTTTATTAGCCTCTTCTTGATCACCCTCAGGATGTTCTAACCCATCCTGAGGTGTAGAGGTGGATGCCTTGGACTTCTTCTTTTTCTTCTGTCCCTTCTTATGGCTATCCTTTTTCTCTTTTTGTACTTTAACTGAGGAGACTGGCCTACAGTACTAGATTGTTCTTGCTTGTCTTCCTTAGTTGGGTCCTTGTCCTTCACAGGTTCAGAAGGAGAAGGATCAGACCTTGCTGTGGATCAGAAGATGAAGCTGGTTGTGATGCAGCACTAGGTCCAAGTTGTGTTGTCTCTTGGGGTTCAACCTTGACCTCAACTTCAGGTGCAACCTGACTTGGTAGAGAATGCAAGTCAACCAGCTCACCTTTTTTAACCTTCTGCTTGATCACTCTAATTTGCTCATCCATAGTGGATAGAGACATTGAACCAAGTATTCTTCGGAGAATCCATACAGTTTAAAGAAGCTCACCATCTTATGTCTATCATCAGACTTCTTTAGATTTGCTCTGATGGTGGCTCTTGACCTTGCAGCCTCTTCCCTCATCATCCTCTTTGTAGCTTTTTACTCTTTTTGCACTTGTTGTTCAAGCTGCTTGAGGTATTCAAACTCAATGTAGTCATATGGTAAGGGAAGTAGGTCTGCTGCCTGATAGAGACCTGTGGCACTTAGGTAGGTTATCTGTTTTGCCTTTCTTGTTCTCTACCTTCCTATGTTTGTTGCTTAGTAGCAACAACCTCTATCTTAGGACTTTCCTGAACTGGGGAGAGGGTAGGAGCTTTGTAGAGTCTTTTTCTCCTTCTTTCTTCCTTGATCTTAAGAAGCAATTCTACATTCTCAGCTTCCTTCCTCTCTTTTTGACACTTACATATCAGCCAGTTCATTTAATTCCTCCAAGGGGAGAGAGATGAGTTCATCAATGTTGTAGTTCAGTTCCTGGACCCCAGATAGTTCAATCTGGCTGCCCTTGACTTATCATCTTGAGTGCTTGCCTAGGGGCAGCTCTGATTGCAGCTTCCATGAAGTCAGGGGTCTTACTTGAACTCTTTCCCCTTGCCTTCCTCTTCCTCTCTCTTTTCTTCTCCTTAATCTCCTCAGAGGTCATCTTCCTCTTCCTTTTGTCACTCACAGGCCTGTGTGACTCAGGGTGGAGAGAGCTTTGGCCTTTATTGCTAGGTGGCACTTGAGCTCTGGCCAGAGAGAGGCTGTGAGACAACTTCACCAGCTGGTGCCTCACTGAGGGTAATGGGTGCTGAAGCAGCTCCTGTCTCAAGGTTTAAAGGCTCAACTACTGGGCCTTCAGCCAAGTTTCCCCTTCGAAGCTAATCTTAGGGTCCACCTCAGCATCCAGTTGACCAACAGTCTTGCCTACTAGCCTTTGTCTATATAGTTTGGATCTGTTCTTGAACTCTTCAAGCACCCTTTTCTTGAATTCTCTTAGCTAACCTTGCAGCTTGCCTGGATTGACTTGGGTTGGCAAGAGGCAAGTCAACTAGATAGAAGTTCTCATAGTATCTCAGGTTGTAAAAGTTGAAGACTTCTTGCTATCCTTGAGACCTAGAGATTACCGGGGCTCTCCTATCAGCATCATACCTCTATCCCATAATTTGATTTTTAGCAGGGTGGGATAGGGTAGACATTGCCCTTGGTATACCCTCCTCAAACAGGCTTTAAATTAGTGAATCCACATCAATATGAGACTGAGGAGGTTGTTGAGTATGACAACTGCAAGTGAGGGTGGTGAATCCTCCATGTCCATACTCTGGGCAAAACTCCCAGGTTCTGTGATTGTAGGTAGGACTTTCTCCCCCTTTTTGGTAGCATCACCCTGTTACCAGGGGAGCTAAGGGTTAACTACAAGGCCTTCAGCCAAGGTTTCCCATTTAAAGCTAATCTTAGGGTCCACCTCAGCATACAATTGACCAACAATCTTGCCTTCTAGCCTCTGTCTATATAATCTGGTTCTCAGTTAGAACCCTTCAAGCACCCTTTGTTGAATCCTATCAGTTAACCTTGCAGCTTGCCTGTTTTGACTTGGGTTGGCAAGTGAGAGGTCAACTAAATAGTGCTCTTATAGTATATCAGGTTGTAGAAGTTGAAGATTTTTTGTTGTCGCTGAGACCTAGAGATTACCAGGGCTCTTTTTTCATCATCATACCTCCATCTCACTATTGGATTCTCAGCAGGGTGAAATGGAGCAGGCATAGCCCTTGGTATACCCTCATCAAACAAGCTTTGAATGAGTGAGTCCATATCAATATGGACCTGAGAAGGTGTTGAGTATGAACAACTGCAAGTGAGGGTGGTGAGTCCTCCATGTCCATACTCTGAAGGAACTCCTGGGTTCTATGATTGTAAGTAAGACTTTCTCTCCCTTTTTGGTAGCATCACCCTTTTTCACAAAGGAGCTAAGAGTTAGGTCCATCACATCCACAAGTTCTTGTGGGGCTGGTTGAGTCCTCTGGATGTGTCTCTCAGCTAACTTGCCCTTGAGATCAGTAATCTCAAGTTGCTGGTCATTTGACCCTTCCTTGTAAGATAGCCACTTGAGATTCTAGGTGACTAACCTTGAAAACCAAATAGGTGCAAAGTTTGGACAGTTTGTGCATCTTTAGTTGCAGACTCCCCTCATCTTCATCAGAAGAATCATGGGGGGATGAGAGAATAGGACCAAGGTCTTCTTTCTCATCACTAGCTTGTTTTCTTGGCTGCTGGATTTTCCCTGCACACTGACAGCTTCAAAGGAAGTGTCAATGGGCTGGGTTGCATGGTTGAGGTCTTAAAAATGTAATCACTTGCAAAAGTGAGAGTCTCTTCCATATAGGCCTCCTAAACAGGTTCAAGAAGGTCCACCTCAGTTGAGGGTGGATTATGTGGGCTAGATATGGGTGATTCAGTAGCACTCATCTCTCCTTGAGCTGGGTGGAGAGAAAGAATCATGGTACTCACTGAAACCTATATCTTCATCATCATAGAAATCAAGGTTTAGGATTGGTTGGTTGAGGTCTAGTGGCTAGGGATGTAACTTTCCCCTGAAGGTTGATAACAGATTTTGAGACTCTAAGTGAAGGCTTAAGGCTGGTGGTTGTGAGCTCATCAGGCTGAGCATGAGGAACCTCAGCACTGATTAAAGAAATAATAGGAATGGTCTACTCCTCAGGAGAAATGGGAGCTCCAGTGTCTACTTTTTCCTACATGGTTGGTGATTTGGAGGCCTGCTCAACCTGAGTAGACTGAGCAAGGGTTAGTTTGGATTTTCTTTGGTAGGTGATGGTGTTTTGTGGCTGTGTGGATGGTGCAAATGTAGAAGGTGTTGGTTCAACATTGGCTGGTACTGCAAAGTTATCGCCTTGAGCAATGAACTCTATCATTTTTGGGATCAGGGCTGTTTCTACCCCTGAGAAGCCAACGGTGGGCTTTCTCATTGTCTTGAAGATGCTGGGCTTCATCTGTCCCAGTTTAAGAATATTACATGTTCCCTTTAACTGTGAGCCTAGTTCACTGTTAAGAATGTATTGAACATTTCTAGTGAACATACAATATTCTAAGGAGTCCAAGTTTGCAAGTAAGTTTGTATAAACAAATTGAGAGTACCTGAACTTGACCCCTTGTACCATCCCATGGACTATGTAGGAAAGGTCCATAGGAATTTGGTCCCAACCTCCATGTTTGTTAGACAAAGAATGGATGACCACATGGAGGAGGTACTTCCATTTGGAGGAAACCTTACCCTTTTTGAAGGTTCTTATGGAGTAGTCCCCTTCACAGCCTAGCCCTTGATGAGAGTTGATGGTGGCTGGAGTGATGAGTACTGTCCTCCCTTGCATTGTGGCAGACAGTGCCTTTCCACCGTCCAAGATGACCTCTTGGATGGTCCTCCAAAACCCTAGAAGTTGATCTTTATACAATGGAGGGTCTATTGTGAGGGAAATGAGGTAGTTGGATAGAGATAAGAAGCGACAAACATCTGAGAAACCAGGATCTTTCTTAAATTATACCATAGAACTTGATTGTGTTGCCTATGTAACTGCATGGAAAAATCGAGTTGGTTTTGGGGATCAGGGTTGGCCATTTTGAGTAGCTTTGAAGTGAAGAAAGGTAAGAACAAGGTTGGTTTATGGGTGAATTTAGGGTTTGATTTTCTGCAGATGAAAGAGAAAGTGAAAGAGGGGGAACCGTTGTACGAATATATATATATAGTAAGGAATTGAGACAAAGTTAATGCAAACAGATAAACATTGAAATCCAGATGTTGGTCCCCCCTCTGAAAAAGTGCTCAAAAAGGTAGTTTTCTTGGAAGTCTAAAATCTTTCGAAGGTAATTTGTCTTCGGGAGGTTTGAGAAAACTTCCAAAGCCAATTTGGCTTCGGAAGATATCCCTTAGTCTTTCAAGAATTTTGCTTTGGAAGAAAAATACTCTGGAGTAATTTTACTTCCTAGATAAAATTTGCTTTGGAAGATATCAAATATTCAAAACTTTATTCAATGAGAGAAGAAAGCTTTCGAGACTTAATTGCTTTCGGAAGAAAATAGTCCTTTAATGCATATAAGTACTTGATGACAACCATAAGCTTTGGAAGATATATCAAAATTTCTTCTGTAGGTTAATTTCTCAGAAATAGTTATTTGTTTTGAATATATAACTTTCTTTCGAAGACAATTTGATGTCTTCCAAAATAAAACATATCCAAAAATTTTCAAAATTTTAGGGAATATTATTTTGAAAAGTTCCTTCCAAAACAAATTGGGCTTATATGATGATGATATAGACAACTTAAGACACACATATTAAAAATAGTCTTGAGTTTTGTTTAAGAAAATCTACTCAAATTTAATCATTCCAATAGCTGATACAAGATACTTAAATCTCTGCTCAGCAAACGCTTTGGTGAACATATCAACATATTGTTTATTTGTGTTAACTTTGACTAGTTTTATTGACCCTTTTTTAAAATTATCTCTAATCAAATGGTACCTGATGTTGATGTGCTTTGTCTTTGAGTGCTGGACAGGATTCTCTGTAATAAAGATAGCATTGTTGTTGTTTATGTAGATGGGAGCCTCCTTGAAGTTGAATCCATAGTCTAGTATCTGATTCTGAATCCAAAGCACTTGAGCATAGCAGCTTGCAGCAGCAATGTATTCAGCTTCAACAGTTGATGCAGATACACAGGATTGTTTATTGCATTGCCAAGAGACTATCCTTCCACCAAGAGATTGGCATCCCCTAGATTTAGACTTTGCAGTCATATTACAGCCACCGTAGTCACTATCTGTATAGTCATACAGATTGAAGTCAGAATTCTTTGGATACCAAAGTCTTAGTTTGGGAGCACCTTTGAGATATCTGAGAATTCTCTTGATAGCAACCAGGTGTGACATTTTAGGGTTGGCTTGATATCTTGCACAAATACATGTAGCAAACATGATTTCTGGCCTGCTGGCTATGAGGTACATAAGAGACCCAATCGTAACCCTATATAGATGTTTATCAACACACTCCCCCTCAAGATTTGGTCCTAGAGAGTGATTTCTGGCTATGGGTGTCTTAGCAACCTTGCACTCAGTCATATGAAATCTGGTAAGTATGTCTTGCACATAGTTTGACTGGTTTATGAAGATTCCATTATCAACCTGCTTCACTTGAAGAGAAACTTGATCCAATGAGTGTGTTGCATCATTGATGTTGTCTTCGATGGAGTGGTTATCAGCGTCAAGAAATTCTTGATCACTATCATACCTCCATCTCCTCCTACATTGGAAATTCCTTCATTTGAGTTTTATGCCTCAGTGCTGGAATTTATAGGCACCTCAGATATATCAGCTGAAGAATTTGTCATGGTTGTGCTGATAGGATTTCCAACTACAGAGCTAGTACCATTGGTGCTGAAGTAATTTGAACACTTAGTCTTCTTAGTTCAAATATTGGATTAGAATTTTCTATTGATAAGGTACTTATAAATCCTGAAACATCTTCACAAGATTTGTTAAAACAGTTGGTAACTATATCAAGATCAAGCAGCCAATCAGGACCAGAACCTTTCACACTGGGTGAGCTCATTGAAGGTCACATTGGCTAACTTCTCAACTACTCTAGTTCTGAGATTGTATACTTTATAAGCCTTAGCTTAGGAAGAGTATCTAATGAAATGTCCATCATCTAATTTCTCAGCAAATTTAGCTATTTGATCTTTGGTATTCAAGATGGTGCAAGGACATTCAACTGATCTGAGGAAACCAATGAAAGGTCTCTTTTTGTGCCACAGTTCATAAGGAGTTTTACCATGAGTCTTTACTACTGAAACACTATTCTGCACATAGCAGGTAGTGTTAACTGCCTCTGTCCAGAAGGCGATGGGCAGTTTACAGTCAGATAACATGGTTCTTGCAGCTTCAATAAGTGTCATGTTTCTTCTCTCAGCAACACCATTTTGCTGAGGAGTCCTGGGAGCACTATATTGTCTTGTAATACCTTTTTCATCACAAAATGCATCAAGGATTTGATTCTTGAATTCAGTTCCTTGATCACATATTTTGATCTTGACCTTATGATCACATGGATTCTTAATTTTCAGAATGAAGCTCTTCAAGATTTTAGGGGTCTCATCCTTAGTTCTAAGGAAGAAGACCCAAGAATATCTTATGAAGTCATCTATGATCACCAAGCAATAAGAGGTCCTTCCTAGACTCATTACACTGGTGGGGCCAAAGAGATCCATATGTAATAACTGTAGGGGAGTAGTGATGGAGTTCATTTCCTTTGGCTTGTGACACACCTTGTGTTGCTTCCCTTTCAGGCATGCAATGCAATGGTCATCACTTGTAAACTCTTTCTTTGGCATTCTATTTGCCAGATCATTTTTAATTAGTTTATTCATGTTCTTAAAGTTTACATGGCATATTATTTTATGCTAGAGGAAAGACTCATCACTATTGGCTTTAGATATAAGGCAAGAAACTTCTCCTGAAAGGAATATTTCCTACAAGTCCATCTTGTACATGTTCCCTTTCCTGGGGCTCTGAGCAGGATATGCTCTTGAGGAATGACCACCCCGAGCTTGAGAACAATGCACTCATGCTTAGTAAAGAGCATGTTGTGTCTCTGATCACAAAATTAGGATACACTCAGAAGATTGTACCCAAGCTCCTTGAAAAAGTTTACCTTCTCTATGCTGAGCTTACCATTTATGACCCTGCCCCTTCTAGTAATGTAACCACTTGATTCTCCTCCAAAAGCAACTGGCCCTCCATCAATTTTCTCAAAGTTCTAAAGCAAAGAGCCATTGCCTGTCATATGCCTAGAACAGCCACTATCAATGATCCACATGTTCTTTTTGGTCTTTAGTTGTTCTTTCACATAAAGAGATGATTTGTTACATTTGGAAACCCAAGCCTCATTGGTCTTGGGCTTGTCAAAGTGAATAGAAGATAATGCAACAGTAATAGATCCTATATGCAAGCTCTGAGGATCATTTGCTATTGTTGATAAAGAACTTTCAGTCACATGGCCTTTGTTTATCTTCCATACCATCTTTGGAAGACTAGACTTGGCCTTCAATACTTTGAAAGTTTTTATGACTTCAAAAGTTTTGGAGACTGGACATTCAAAAGCTTTTGCATCCACTGAAGCAGACTTTAGTACTTCGGAAGCATTCCTTTCTTCCAAGACCAACTTTTCTTCCGAAGGTAAGTTTTCACTGATCTTCTTCTTCACTTTGGAGCTTCCGAAAGGAAGAGATTTTCCTTCCGAAGCTATTTTCTTCTTCTTCTTCTCAGAAGTTTTCTTCTTGGTCATGTGGATAGTACTTTTGGGATTATAGATGCAATACTTGGCAAAGTGAGAAGTACTACCACACATGATACATTCAATTGGCATCCTTCTGAGAGTCGTCTTTTGAGTGGGATGCTGAGCTTGATCACTTCCCACTTTCTTCTTCATCTTTTCAGATGATGCAATAGGCTTCTTGGGATTAGGCTTGCTCTTGGAATGGATGGTTCAGGCTATGCAGTAATAGTACACATTTTATGAGCCTTCTTCTCTTGACCAGGATGATTTGGACATGAACTAGAACTTCTGGTACTAGAGTTCATTGTTGAGTCTTCAGTCTTTACCAATTCAAATCTAGCAAAAATAAAAACTTGCTTTTGCTTGGAGTTGAAAGTGGCTTTGATCTCTTGGGCTTTCTTTGACTTTTTTTTGGCTTCCCTGATCAAGTTCTTCTTTGCAGACTTGGTCATCCTTGGTTCTTTATTCTCTTAAGGAGAATAGTGTCCCTTCTTAGGATAACCCTTGTCACTCACCTCAGGTTCATTCTTCACTATCTCCTCTTCATCTTCATCCTTCTCTTGGATAGGATCAATAGAAGGCAACTCATCTTGACAAGTTCCACACCTTGGAGATCTAATAGATAGGAGTATGTGTAGAGGAGCTATCTCACTTGATCCTAGACCCTGCCTGTTTTGGTAACAAACTTTTGCATGCAAAGATGAGGATATTATGTTCTTGAAGGTTTCTCTTCAAGAACACATTTTTTGCCTTGGCTTTGCTGATCACAAGCTCAGCCTGTAACTTGGTTATGAGATCTTTGATTTGAGTCCTGTAGTTTGTATGCTCATGCTTAAGAGTAGAAATGGTTTTCACTAAATCTTCAATTTTAAGTTTGTAATCATTTTCTGCTCTTTTAAAATCAGCTTTTAAAATGTTTAAGGACTCAAGATCAGATCTCACTTCCAAGTTGTAAGACCTGTACATGTTAACTTTAGCAATGCATTCAGGAGTACAAAGATGTTCTGATACCTTGGCTTTTTCATTATCAGCCATCAATGCTTGGTTTGGAGAAGCATCTTCTCCCTGAAAGCTCCAGTTAAAGCCTCCTTCTTCAACAACAACATCGACATGTTGTTTTGGTTGGCTTAGCTTCTCAGTTCTTGGAGCTGCATCAGTGTAGTTTGGTCTGGATTGTGCTTGGACAGCATTTGTCCTTGGTGCCTTACACTCTCTAGCAAAGTGTCCCATTTGATTACAGTTGTAACACTTTACCTTGCTTTTATCCAGGCCAAAATTTCCACTGGCCATATTGCTTGGAAACTTCCTTCTTGTTTTCTTGTAGAACTTCTTGGCTCTATGAGTGAGAAGAGCCATCTGTTGAACTATCTCCATGTACTCCAAATCGTCTGGATAGATGCAGTCCAAGTCTTCAAGAGTGAAAAGAAAGTTTCCACAACTTTCATCAATAGACACAAAGGCTTGAGTAGAGCATGTCTCTTGGAATGGGCTTTCTTGGATGTAGCTCTCCCTTGGTGTCTTAGAGAAGGTGATGAAAGGACCCTTTTATGAGTTTTCTGGGAAGCAGATGAGATGAGGTTATGGTTTTTTGCTGTCCCTTTCAACCACATAAAGTGCTAAACTCTGCTGATTGTTGGAATAGCTGCTTGACAGATGTTGCAAGTTCATCTCCATCTGGTAGCCACTAAGAATACCATACAACTCTGTGAGAGTAAGAGTAAAGAGGTTCTCAGTTCTCTTGATGGTTACATAGTAGTGAGTCCATTGTCTGGGAAGAGAGAACATGAACTTCCTCACTATGTCTCCATTCTCAAGCTTTACTCCAACATCCATTAGAGTATCCACAATCTCAACATTTCTGAAGTATTGTTGAGTCATGGTTTCACCTGTCTTGTAGGTGAAGTTCTCAAACTACTGCTTCATAATGTCTTTCTTGTTCTCCTTGGCTTCCTCAGACCCTTTATACATGAGCTTTATGCATCCCAGAGCTGCTTAGCAGTCTTGTACTTCTTGAAGCCTCTGTATATGGAGTTTGGAAGAGAAGTTTGAAGATCGGTCATGGCTTTCTGATCTACATCTATTTTCTTCCAGTCTTCTTTAGAGTAGTCAGCCATTTCCTTTGGTATCATCCTACCTCCAATAGTGGCTGAAGAGGTGGTTGGGATGTGAGGTCCTTCAACAATATATCTCCACATCCTACTGTCTTGAGACTTGATGAACCCTTCCATATGTTGGTACCAAGTATCAAAGTCATCAGGAGTGATTAGTGGAGACGTTGTCATGGTGTCGGTTTCCATATCAGCCTTAGAGATAGCTGCCATTTGAGTTGATAAGTGTTTTGTGAAACTGAAGGGATTTAACATGGTGAGATCTTACAATCAAGAGCCTAAAATGCTCTGATACCAATTGCAGGTCTGTTGAAGGGTGGTCAATGCAACAGCTTCACAAGGTGGAGAGATTTAGAACACTTAGCAGATCAAATAGGGAACCGGTTAGGATGAAACAATGAACACAAGTAATAAAAACAATAAAGAATACTCAAATATGGTTTTCAAAAATAATGTATACTACTCTCAAGTTTTTACAAGTGTTATAATGCTTAAATCGAAATTCAAGTACTTGAGATACTATATACTACATCCTACAGCCGACCATACTTTGAAGGCCAGCCAGCTGGAAACACTAATCTAGACAACAAGATAATGTAGAGTCAAAAGGCAGATTGCCTTTTGACTAGTGACTATGACATGCCATAGCTCACATCCTAACATATTACAAAAATGATAAAAGTACAAGAGTAGAAGGTTACAGACAAAAGACCTTAATCTACAGTTGATAAAAGAATGGACTTTTTACCAACTCATATAAGTTAGGGAGTCTTCAAAAGTGGCAGTGGAAAGTTGTTCAATTTTGTCAAAAGGTGATTTAGAAAAAGCATATCTTCTCTGTATTCGGAAGAAATCAGTCTTTGGCTTCAGAAGACTTTGTCTTTAAAGCTTCGGAAAACTTCATCTTTAGCTTCAGAAGATATGGTCTTTTGGCTTTGGAAGATTTGATACTTAGCATAATTCACTGAGTTATATCAAATCTTTCGAAGTAACTTCCTTGTACTTCACATGTGCCTGCTAAGAGCTCTTTGGTTGTTCTTTGGTTGCATCAGCCTTTAAGTGTATTCCTTACAGGTGTTAAATTAAACATGATGTTGGTAATTTACAAGAAATTATCCTTATTAATGGTAAGTTAAGTTTGTTTATTCTTAGTTATCATTAATGAGTGTAAAAAAAGATCAAATATGTTAGGTTATGATGATCGGGGTCGATTAAATACATTAAAGGTTAGCTATGATCGAATTATGATGATCAATGTTAAATTATACAATTCGATGGTAATTTACGGGAAATGATGCTTATTAACGATAAGTTATTTTTGTTTACACTTAATTATAATCAATGAGTGTTAAACAATGCCATATATTTTTGGTTATGATGATTAGGGCTGATTACATATGTGAAAGGTTAGTTGTGATCCAATTATGATCATTGGTGTTAAATTAAGCATGATGTTGGTAATTTACGAGAAATTATGCTTGTTAATGGTAATTTAAGTTCATTTATGCTTAGTTATCATCAATGAGTGTCAAAAAAATCAAATATGTTCAGTTATAATGATTAGGGTTGATCAAATACATTAAAGGTTAGCTATGATTGAATTAAGATGATCAGTGTTAAATTATATGATTCGATGGTAATTTATGAGAAATGATTCTTATTAATAATAAGTTATTGTTGTTTACGCTTAATTATCATCAATGAGTGTCAAAAGGCCAAATATGGTCGGATATGATGATTAGGGCCGATTACATATGTCAAAGGTTAGCTATGATCCAATTATGATCACTGATGTTAAATTAAACACAATGTTGGTAATTTACGAGAAATTATGCTTGTTAATGATAAGTTAAGTTTATTTAAGCTTACTTATCATCAATGAGTGTAAAAAAAGGTAAAATATGTTCGGTTATGATGATTAGGCTCAATTACATATGTCAGATGCTTGCTATGATCTAATTATGATCATTGGTGTTCAATTATACATATTGATGGTAATTGACAGAAAATTAGGCATAATACTGGTAAATTAAGTTTTTTTATTCTTAATTATCATCAAAGAGTGTCAAAAAACCTCAAACATGATCGGTTATGATAATTAAGGTTGATTATATATGCCAAAGGTTAGTTAAGACATACAAGTATTATTATACATATAGTAATATGTTTATAATAGTAATAATCATAATCATAATCATAATCATAATCATAATCATAATAACTATTATAATAATTATAATAAATTAATAATAATAATAATAACCATTATATTAATAATTGTAACAATTATTATAAAATAATAATAATAATAATAATAATAATAATAATAATAACAATAACATTAATTATCATAATAATAATAATATAATAATAATATTTATAATAATAACATTATTAAAAATAATAAAAAAATAAAAAATCAGAAAACACCCTATGGCGAAGACATCACCATAGGTGTTTCATGTGCCCGCGTGATTATCCCGTCATTAATTTGGGAAAACATTAAAAAAAAAATAAAAACCCTATGGCGACGACATGTCGTCGCAATAGGGTGCAGTATCTTTTAAACTAGTGATTACAACCTTATCACTTTCACTTTCCCAAACCCAAATCCCACCGACGACCAACCTTTATCTCCGACGAAAACAACCAAAATCCGACCACCACCACCATTTCTAGGCACCGCCACCATTCCTAGCCACCACCACCATTTCCATCACCCCTATTACCCCTCCCATCGCACCCTACCACCAAAATATACCCGTGCTACCCCCCAACCGATCTTAAGTACCACTACCAGCATCATGTCTACCACCACCACCATCATTTTTTTTGTCCCCACCACTCACTTCATATAAACCTCTTAAGAAAGAGTACCAAGAATGAAGCATCTTTAGGTTGCACCACCACCATTGTTCCTACCACCATGACTACCACTCCTACCACCACCACCATTCATGTCTCTCTAGGCTGCTGTATCATTATCTCACCACCACCGTCACCAACAACATCTCATTATCATCGTTTTTTTAGATTTTAAGGTGTGTACATTATCTATTTCATAAGTTATTTAAATAGTTTAATTTGGTTTTTGTTTATTAGAATGATATAATAATATGTTGATTGATTTAATTTTTGGTTTGATTTTGTTCTTGTTTTTATTTGGTTAATGATATGTTTTAAATTATGTATGTATGTATGCATAATATGTGATGAAATATATTGTAGTTTGATTTGGTTATTGTTTTAATTGATAAACATGTGATGAAATTGAATATGTGTGCAAGATGATTTTTGTTGTTAGAAGTTTAAGGTATGTATGTTACCTTCTTTTGTTAATTAGTTAAAATAAAAAGTTGAATTATTGTTATAGATGATTTATATTTTTAGAATGATATAAATTGTTTGATTTGGTTATTGGTTTATGTTGATAGAATGATATGATGGATTATGTTTTGTAACATGTTTTAGGATTAATGTTATGCAGGATTGATGTTGGTTTCACAACACAAGTTTATCTCACACACTCACTTAATCTCACTTGGTTTGATGAAGCAGAATCTCTAACTATGTTCACAAGTAATATAATAAGTTAATGAAAACAAATGAATGCAAGAGTAGTTTTTCAAGATACTTGTATATATTACTTCTCAACTTAGTATTACAAGACTCTTACAAGCATGGTTACAAATTTACAATGAGAAACTATATGTACTACTATCTACAGCTGGTTATACTTGGATAACCAGCTGGAATCTACAACTAGACAAATACTACATTGCTAGAAGTAAAGTATCTAAGATAAAATACTATCCTAGATTAGGTAGTCATGACAAGTCCATGACTTACCTTTCGTCACCAATTAAAAATGGCAACTGTACTAACTGATAATGGGTGAACAGTGAATTAAAGTATGGACAACTACATGGGCATGGGAAAGCGCCATGCAGTATATCAGAGGTTGAAACAGATGTCAGACAGACCATACTTATGTCCACTGGTTCATAGTTGGTTCTTCCGAAAGAATCAACTTCTTTCGAGTCTTCTACAAGTCTTTAGGACTTTATTCTTCGGAAGACTTTGTCCTTAGGATCTTCTAAGTTGTATACTTCAGAAGGAGAGCTACTTAGTCTCGGAAGGCTGAGTTCTCACTTTGGAAGTTCTTTAACCTTGAGCTTTGGAAGATCTTTGACTTGTATTCGGAAGAGCAGCTTTGTCTTTGGAAGACCACTTCAATTGTACATCAAAATCTTCTAAGTGTTGTTTTGGTTGCACTAGCCTCATATGATCCAACAAACTCCCCTTAGGCTGATTCTACCAAAACTTCACTTCCTTCTATTCCTCAATGTCTTCGACACCAGTGAGAGAAGATATTTGTCTGTCTCTTTATTCTTCCCTGATGTAGTAGTGAGGAGCTTGTACAAATCATTCGTAGATGAAAAATCCAATCGGTTGCTCTGGATGATGTGTACCCTTTACTGCGTCCCTCTGAAGAGAGTTAGTTGATGAGAATTGTAGTCATATTCCCATCTAACTATAGGATCTGAAGTTGGACCTTCAACCATCTGCAAGAATGTTCATCCTTTTCTTGTTGCACCTTCTTCTTTTTCCTTTGCTGTCTTTTTCAACTTTTCTTCAGTCTTGGATTTCTTTGTAAGCTTTTCAACATGAAGACTGCTCAGATGATTCCTGATATGAGCAGCTATCTGAGAGTTGGAGGGATTGGAGAATGGTCTCTCTGCTAACTCAGCAATGTCAAACTTGCTTGAGTGTAGCAGAGCAGATGTATCAAGTCTGTTCACATGACCATTCTCCCTTTCTATAGCAAAGTTGTGTGTAGCTTCATTGAACCTCCACTGGATAATTTGGCTTCTAGGATTGAGGGGATTGGTTGGCAGCTTGTCCCTTTTTCTTATGTCCAGCAGACTCACCAGTCTCCTTCTCAACTTCTTCTCTTCTTCATTAAGTGTGTCTAAGTTGGTTGCAAGAAGTTGGAGAGCTTGGTCCAGTGTTCCCCTTGGCAGATCAAGGAGTGCATCTCTTGTGAGGGAATAGGAAGAGCCATCAGCGTATTTTAGCTTAATTGACTCTTCCTCACAAGAGATTTCGCTCAATGTTGTGCAGTTGATGAGCTTCCTCTTGATCTCCTTGAATTCTTCTAAGGTCAGGGACTTAGAAGGTTCAAAAGATGGTTTGGGTATAGATTGGGTTCTAGGTTGTGTTTTGGGTTTAAGGATAGGTGGTGGTGGTTGTTGTTGGGAAGTAGTGGGTGAGGGTGTGGGTAAGGCTGATGGTGTGGGTTCAAGGGTGTAAGGCTTAGTGGTTGGTTCAGTTTTGATGGGGAAGGGAAAAGATGTGGGTGTAGGTTGTGGTTTGGGTGCTGGTTTAAGTGTTGGTGTTGGTTTGGGTGCCATCCTCTAAACA
Organism: Flaveria sonorensis; assembly: GCA_025506505.1. Lineage (NCBI taxonomy): Eukaryota > Viridiplantae > Streptophyta > Magnoliopsida > Asterales > Asteraceae > Flaveria > Flaveria sonorensis. Next base: position 46,540,288 of record CM046438.1, read on the forward strand.
CTTGGCCTTTGAATTACCTCCTGCCTTCTTCCTAAGTGAATGTCAGCCTTGATGTCACTAAAATGTCGTTGTAGGGTCTTCTCTGACATAGGACCCACTTGCCTGCCGGTGAAGCCATGGGCTTTGAGATAAGCTTTCATCCATTCCTTATCTCCTTCATTCTTGGCAGCTGCAAGCTTTGCCTCTTCCTCCTCCTTCTTCTTCTCCCTTAGCTTCTCCCTGGCAGTCCTCTTCCTTTTTTTTTGATTTGATCTTGCTCTTTTTGAAAAATAAACAAGATCGTATCATAATCTTGAGGTGCCAGCTCCTCTTAAGAATAGCCTCTAGAGTAGAGAAAGGCTATCTTCTCCCTTTCCTTAGCCTCCTCCTTCCTTTTCCTCTTCTCCTCCTCTACGGCCAACCTTGCTGCTTCCTCCTTTTCTTTTTGTAGCAAGGTTTCCTTCTCCAGCTTTACAAGCTCATCAAGTGGGAGTAGAAGGATATCTTCATTGACTACTTCCAGGCTGATGAGTCTGTTTATAACCTCCACTCTCCTCTTGTTGTTGATACTTTCTTAAATGGCTGCTGCCGCTTTTCTGCTTGCAGCCAACAGCTTCCAAGTATCAATTCTTCCTTTCTTCTTGAGCTTTTCCAACCTTTCCTCCTCTAGAAGCTCCTCAGCAGTGAGCTTCTCTTCCCCTTAGGATCATAGGAAGATTCAGCCTTTAGAGACTCAGGTTTAGAGGATTTAGGTTGGGGAGAGTGGGGTTGGACTTGTGGTGTTTGAGATAGAGGGGTTGTAAGAAAGTCCTCACTGTTTACCTCAGAGGCTAGGTCAAGAATGGCCTCTGTGATGAACAGATCATCGAAAAAGGAAGACAGTTCAATAATTCCTTCTGTAGCTTGGATTTCTTCTTTGGAAGAAACTTGAACTACACTACCTATCCCTTCTAAATTGGTTGTTGGGCCATGAGTCTGTATATCCCCTTCGAAGTTAATCTCAGGTTCAATAGAGACCTTCGGTTGACCAACTTCCTCTTCAGAGATAGGTGGTGTACTCATCCTTTGAAGCTCTTCAGCTCCAAAGTAGGCAACGGCTACATTAGGGGAATGCTGTTCAAGGGAGGAGCTTATCAGAAATGTGGTTAAAAAGGTCGATAAGCATACTTGGGTCCACTTGAATAGTAATAGGAGCTGGTTGAGGGAAGATGGTTGCAGGGTGTTGCTGTGTAGGATAAAAGAAGATATGTCATTAAGGGAAGTTGTTCTGATGGAAAAGCTGGGTTCCACATGTCTTTGTTTTTGTACATTCTCCCCCTTTTTGGTAGCATCATCTTGAGAAGTAGATGAGCTAGAGGAAGAACTTAAAGAAACCTAAGTATGTACATGCCTAACAGACTTCTCAATCTGTGTCTTAGCTAGTTGAGCCTTGAGATGTTCAATCTCAAGTTGCTGAGTGGCAGACCTGTCATCTGAAGTCTTAACCTTTAATTCAAGGTTTGAGACTTTAGAAAGCAGGTCTCTGAAAATGAGTTTCAGACTACCCTCATCTTCTTTTAAAGAATCATTAAGAGATGAGATAACATACCTAGTATGTTCATCATCACCACCAGTAGTGGTTTCTTGGGGCCCTGGATACTCTTGCTTAGTGATGTGTCTTTCAAAGACATCAATTGGCAAGGTTGTCATAAACTCAGTCTCAGTGATGTTACCACTGTCCTTAGAGGTTAGGGAAACCCTCTCAGTAGCGGCAGCTGAGCCTACACGAGTCACCTCCACACCAGTTTGACTCACCTCAGTTAGGTTTATCTGATGTGGGCTAGACATTTGAGGTTCCCTGGGGCTCAGTTGATCTTGAGAGTGGTGTGGTAGATCAACATCATGGCCCAGATGAAATATAATGTCCTCATCAGGTCGGGTTAATAGGTCAATAAAGGATAAAGAGGTTATATCTAGTGACCCGGGACCTTGGTCAGCACCTAATGGCCCCTCTGCAATAGCAGTTGAGCCAATGATATGGCTATCCCTTTTTGGCTGCTCAAAGGAGTGTTGAGACTCACCCTGAGGGCTAATGGCTTGGGTTGTGGGCTCATCAGGTTGAGACTGAGGAGACTCAACGCTGACATTAAGGTCAATAATGGAGGATGGTTGGACCTCTAGCTAAGTAGGAGCCCTGAGTTCCACTCTAGCCTTTTTGGATTGAACAGAGAGGACCTGATCAAGCAGAGTAAATTAATCAGGGGTTCATTTGGGGCGTCTTGTGTAGGTGATCTTGATTGGGTGGGAAGAAGTAATTGGCATTGGAGTGGTGGTGTCTTGTGTGGGTTCATCACCTGCTGGGCTTGCAAGGATGTCACCAGGAGCCGTTGGCTCAAGCATACCTGGAAGAAGATCCGTGAATCTTCCAGTGAAGTTGGTGGACACCTTCTTTAGAATTTTGAAGATGCCAGGCCTTATGTGAGGGACCAGTAGAACATCTGTATATTGTAGTCTGTCTTGGTCTAGCTCACAATTGATGATGTGCTGAATGAACCGGGGATACATGTAGAATGGATCCCGAGTGAGATTGCCACTTAAGTTGTTCAGCACAAATTTTGAGTAGTTGAAGCGCAGGCCCTTTACCAACCCATGGACTAGGCAGCCCAAATCATATGGGATTTGATCCCATCCCCCAAACTTGTTGGATAGGCAGTGTAGGATGATGTGCAGCAAGAACTTCCAATTGTAGTAGAAGTTAAACTTATACACTGTAGATCTGCTCACATCGCCACCATATCCCATCTGAGTGTAGGTATTCTCCAACTTAGATTTGGGGAATTCAATAAGGGCGCCCTCATGATAAAGCTCCAAATGCTCCTTGATGGTTGATTCAGTGATTGTGATCTCCTGCCCGCAGATCCTCGATCTGATGACCCTTTCATCGTTAATCATCTAGCTTCGACCATTGGCCTAGAATTCAGCCATATGGTTTGAATAGATGGTGGGGTTAACAGTGAGGGCAATAAAGTATGGCGATTATGACAGGAATTTGACAATAGGGGTAAAATCAACATCCTTTGAAGAATCAAGGATGGCGACCTGGTTATGTTGAGGATTCAAGGTCATTGTTTAAGGGAGTACTATTAGATTGAAGGAATTTGAGAGTGAGTGAAGAAGATAATGGAAATTTAGGGCTTTTACAGTGGTAAAAAATAAAGAAAGAGAGGCGGAAGTTTTTAAATAGAGGTTAAAAAGCCAAACCAATAAGGTGAAAGGATTGTTTGGGTTTCGATTTGACAAGGGCGGTAAGATAGACCATTTAAAATATTCCGACAATCATCAATAAAATGTTACTTTTTACAGAGTGGGGCCCAAAGATTTCCGTTACACAGTATAAGTTTTCTTCTGAAGGTAAGATTGCTTCCGAGAGAAAACACTTGTGTTTTTCAGTATTGTCTTCCGAAGCCATTTTTACTTCCGAAAGCAAACCATGTCTCAATGACAAGTTTGCTTCCAAGAGTACAGTCTTCTTTCGAGAAAAGAAGTTAGTAAGCTTCGGAAGTAGATTTTATCTATGATTAAATGTTCTTCCGAGGCTAAAAACTCTTCGGAAGAGAATATTTATGCAGAGGAATTTGCCTTCGGAAGATAGATAAAGATCTCTTCCGAGGGTAAATTTCTCTTTGGAAGAATTCATACTTAGAAAATTTTTAAAGAAAACCTTCTTGTAACAGGGCTTAGATTGTTTATAGACAACATAGTCAAGACACATTTAAAGAGGTTTTTCAGAAGGGAAAGATTAGTCAATGTTAATCATCCCAATAGCTGTAATTAAATACTTGAATCTTCGTTCATCAAAGGCTTTAGTGAACAAATCAGCATATTGTTCATTTGAATTGACTTTGACTAGTTTGATTAGATTTTTCTCATGAATATCTTGAATGAAATGGTACCTAATGTCAATATGCTTTGTCTTTGAGTGCTTGACTGGATTTTATGTGATAGATATGGCACTCTTGTTGTCTATGTGGATAGGGATCTCCATCAGGTTGAAACCATAATCCAGCATCTGATTTTGAATCCAAAGCAGTTGAGCACAACAACTTGTAGTGGCAATGTACTCAACTTTAGCAGTAGATGTGGATACACATGATTGCTTCTTGCATTTCCAGGAGATGATCCTTCCACCAAGAAATTGGCATCCTTCAGATGTAGATTTCTTATTGATGTTGTAGCCACCATAATCACTGTCCGTGTAACCATAAATGTTAAAATCCTTATTCTTGGGATACCAGAGACCCAGTTTGAGAGCTCCTTTGAGGTATCTAAGGATTCTCTTGGCAGTAATCTCATGAGACACCTTTAGAGTAGCCTGATATCTTGCATAGATGCAAGTTGCAAACATGATATCAGGTCTACTTGCGGTGACATACATTAGTGTTAGAACTAGATCAAATGTATAGGTTTAGTTGACTTGTCAACTCTTGTAATTAATCATTGTAATTCTCTTTTTGATAATATAATGTAATGCATGAATTATATGGTAACCCATATTCTTGTGTGTGTTAGTTTATGTTATTACAGGAAACATCAGACTTGGTCAATTTGATAAAATTGACTAAGTGTTAGAACAACCTATGGATGAATAAGTGTTCTTTTGTAGATGTTCTCAGGAGCATAACTGAAGTTTGTGCTTCCGTAGATCTCCTACGGAAGAACAACAACTGCTGAACAAGACCAAAGATCAAGTGGAGCTGTTGAAGGAGAGCTTGCTGTTGAAGAACAAGTACAAGAACTCCTGCAGAAGTACAACCACTAAAGAACAAATGCTGAAGACAAAGTGTTGCTGCTGAAGACTAGTTGCTGCGGAAGAAGAACTTCCTACGGAAGGCCAATTCCTACGGAAGATTAACAAACTTGTATTGTTTCAAATCATCAAGTACATAACAAAAAGTCAACAAGTCAACATGTCAGAGCAATATCTTCAAATCAATGTAGGTGAAGGATAATTAAGTCAACAGAATAATCCACGTGACATCAACAATATTCTTTATGTAATTTACAATTTCCTATGTAAATTGCGAACTCCTATGCCGATAAACAAGGCAAGGATGCACACATATAGAAATAGAATAGCGAGATATTGGCAAGAAAATAGGAACAAAATAGAGAGAGATTGAGAGATATCGATACTCAAATAGGTGCATATATTGATAGAAACGATATCAATCAAGAATAACAAAAGAACATTTAACAAGATAGCAATATCAAGCATCAAGAACATATAGCATTATAATCAGTTGTAATCGATTGATTGTGAATGAAGAGCAATTGAAAACAATCTGTGTATTGCTTTATTACGTTTAGTTTTTCTAGTTGTTCTTCTTGTTCATCGATTTCAACTTTTGATAAACAATCCATTAAAAGGCAGGTATTGATAACTTCACGATCAATACTTGTTAAAATCAAATTGATAATTCTTGTAACGATCCTAGGATTATCAATCAGAGACCTAATAATTTCCCTATACTGATGCTGATCAGTATCCTCCTCGGAATCAAGACAAAGATTGTGATCTTTGGGTATAGGTGCTTGGCTGGCTTATAATCTTTCATCTCAAATCTCTCTAAGATATCCTTGACATACTTAGATTGATTGATGAAGAACCCTTCTTCCATCTGCTTCATTTGAATTCCAAGGAAAAAATACAAATTTCCATGGAAATCATCTCAAACTTCTTTCTCATGATGCCTTCAAAGTCTTTACACATTTGGTCATTTGAGGATCCAAATATGATGTCATCAACATAGACTTGAATAAGCAACATGTCTTTCCCAAAATTCTTTATGAACAATGTCTTGTCTGTGGTCCCTCTGGTGTAGCCATTCTTCAGAAGAAACTGAGACAGTGTCTCATACCACAGTCTAGGTGCCTGATGCAACTCATAAAGAGCTTTATCTAGTTTACACACATAGTTGGGGTGCTTTGGGTCTTCAAATCCAGGTGGCTGGCACACGTAGACTTCTCTATCAATATCCCTATACAAAAATGCACATTTGACATCAAGTTGATAGACTGTGAAGTTCTTTGATGCGGCAAAAGCAAGGAAGATTCGCACAACGTCAAGTCTTGCAACAGGTGCAAAGACATCAGTGTAATCTATGCCTTCCTCCTGTGTGTATCCTTAAACAAAAAGTCTTGCTTTGTTCTTGATGATCAAACCTCTATCATCTCTTTTGCTTCTGAACACCCACTTAGTGCCAATAGGGACTTGGCCAGGTGGCAATAGACATAAGTTTCATACCTTTTGCCTCTTGTACTGAAGCAACTCCTCTTGCATTGCTTCAACCCAATTGTTGTCCTTGAGTGCTTCTTCCACCTTCTTGGGTTCCACTTAGAAACCATGAGTACATGTAGACATATTCCCATTATGGGTCTGACTTCTTATTCTCACACCTTCTGAGACATCCCCAATGATGTTCTTAGTTGGATGAGTGGTGTGTATCCTGAGCCTAGGAATCACATCTAGTTGCATAGATAGATCCAGATTTGAGACCATGACCAGTTGATGTCTCACACTCATTCAATGAGGATTGATTGAATGAATGTGTGACACCATCAATGGTCTTTTGCTGTGAAGTAGTATCAATAGTTGTCTATTCCTCTAGATTTCTATCTTTATCAGCTTGGTGTTGAATGCTAGAGTTCTCAGCTGTTGAGTTATTAGGCTCAGTTGGCTGACAACTTGTTGATGCTCCCTTGTTTCCTGAGATATTCATGCTTTCAAGAATTCCAGTTGAAGGAGCTTGATCTTCAATTCTTCTTGGAGAACTAGGAATATGTCTGGGTAACTCAAACAGTTGATCTTTATAGGGGTCACTTTGAGTTCCTGTTCTAATTGAAACATTCTCACAAGATGGTTTAGAATAGTTTGGAAACAATTCTAAATTGAAGATATGATCAGGACCATTTCCCTTAACACAAGGAGTGTGCTTATTGACAACAATGTTGGATGTTTCCTCAAATTGTTGATTTTTAACATTATACACTCTATAAGCAATAGAGGTTGAGGAATATCCAACAAAGATAGCATCATCCGACTTTTCAGCAAATTTTGCTAAATTGTCTTTTATGTTAAGTATGGCGCACCTGCTGCCAAAGGACCTAAGAAAGCCAATGAACGGTGGCCTCTTGTTCCATAGCTCATAGGGGGTCTTTCCATGGGGCTTAATAATGAGAACCCTGTTCTGTACATAACATGCAGTGCTGACTGCCTCTGCCTAGAAAGTTAGAGGCTGCTTTGAATCAGCTAACATAGTTCTTGCAACCTCAATAAGTGTCCTGATCCTCCTCTCAGTAACACCATTTTGTTGAGGAGTTCTAGGAGCACTGTATTGTCTGGCAATCCCCTTTGAGTTACAGAATGAGTCAAGAGCTTGATTTTTAAACTCAATCCCTTGATCACTTCTAATGATTTTTACTTTGTGAACCTTCTGATTTTCAATTCTAAGAATAAAAGATTTTAAAGTTTTAGCAGTTTCATCTTTAGTTCTTAAAAAGAAAACCCATGTAAATCTTGTAAAATCATCAATAATCACAAGACAATATGATTTCCTTCCAATGCACATTATACTTGTGGGACCAAAAAGATCCATGTGCAATAAGTGTAATGAGGTGGTTATAGAGTTAACCTCTTTGGATTTGTGAGTGACCTTGTGTTGCTTACCTTTCAGAAAAGCAATACAATTATCTTTACAGAAAAATTTCTTTTTAGGAACACTATGTACCAAATTATTTTTAACCAATTTATTCATTGTTCTAAACTTAACATGGCACATTCTTTTGTGCCAAAGAGTTGACTAATCACTATTAGCTTTGGAAAGAAAGCTTGATACTTCTCCCAGTGGGGAAGCATTGTTCATATCCAACTTGTATATATCCCCTTTCCTGGGAGATCTAAGAAGCACCAATTCCTGAGGAATTGTCATCCTAGGTTTGAGGATAATGCACTCATGCTCTGTGAAAAGCATTTGGTGCTTTTGATCATAGAATTGAGAAACACTTAAGAGATTGTGTTCAAGCTGTTTGACAAAATTTACTTTGTAAACTTTTAACTTACCATTGGATACACTACCTCTACCAGAAATGTATCCTCCGGCTTCACCTTCAAACTGAACAGGACCTCCATCAAAATGTTCAAATTGTCGTAGGAGAGATGTGTTCCCTGTCATGTGCCTGGAGCATCCACTGTCCACAATCCATATATTTCTATTCTTTTCATATGGATGTCCCTGCACATAAGGTGAAAAGATTAGTTACTATTGGAAACCCAAGCCTTAATGGTCTTGGGCTCTTCCAATATAGATGATATAATTGAACCAAATGTATGCATGGGTTTCAATCATAGTTTGTGAAGAAGAGACTTTGGCTGTAGCATCTTTTCTGATCTTCCATTCCATCCTTTGGTTGATTAGTGTAGATGAGCCTGATGAGGCTTGAGCAACATGACTTGCTTCTGAGGCTTCTTTCTTTTCGGAAGAAGTTTTCACCACCTTTTCTTCCAAAGTAGTTTTCTTCTCGGAAGGTTTCAAAGAATTCTTTTTGTTTCTTTGTTTGTTCTTTAGCTTTTCTTTCGAAGCTATTTTCCTCTCGAAAGGATAAGTTTCTTCTGAAAGTAACTTGGCTTCGAAAACAAGCTTTCCTTTCCTTAGCACTTGGACTATATGGTAAGGTCCAAATGTGAAACCATCCTTGACTCCTTCTTTCTTAACATTGGTAGCAAAATGTGTGCTTGCTGGATTGTAGTAACAACCTTTGGCCATGTGCTATGCAGACCATAGATTATGCACTCAATGTTATTCTTTATGGGGTATGAGGGCTGTTGTTTCTTGCACTTCTTTTCTTCTTCAACAACCTTCCCCTTTAATTTCTGATCCTCCAGCTGGATAGGAGTGCTGGTAGTACACTTTTTTCCTGAATCAGAACTTCCAACCAGTTGGAATCCAGCTGAAATGAATACACCCTTTTGCCTTGAGTCTATCTTCAACTTAGTCTCAGTCACCTTCTTGGTAGTTTTTTTTGCTGCCTTGATTTTGTTCTTTCTGGCTTTGGTGGTTAGGGGTTGATCAATAGCTGTGGGAATGAGGTTTTCTACCTTATCCTTCCTTGTGGTGTTTACCATTGTTGCATCATTCTTCTGCTCATTTGGTTGTGGGTCGGCTGTTGGAGCCTCTTGCTCATCAGTACCATATCTTGGCTGTCTAACAGACACATAAGAGTGTGGTGGAGCAATTTCATTGGTTCCCAACCCATTTTTGTTTTGATAGCACACCATTGAGTGGAAGGATGATGCAATGATGGTGTTGAAGTTATGTTCTTAAATGACATACTTCTTTGCTTTAGCCTTAACTATTACTAGCTGGACTTGAGCCTCAGTCAACTTAGATATTAAATATTTTATTTGAGCCCTATAGTTAGAATGTTCATATTTTAAAAAGGACATAGTTTTCTCTAACTCTTTAATTTTGAGTTTGTAGTTAGATTCTGCTCTCTTAAAATCACATTTTAATATGTTTAAGGACTCAATATCAGATTCAATCTCCATGTTGTAGTCCTGATACAACTTAACCTTAGCAATACAGGCTGGAGTACAAAGATGTTCATATACCTTACTGTCTTCAGTTCCAGCCATGAGAGCTTGAGCAGGAGTGACATCTTGTACCATGAAGCTCCAATCAACTTCTTGAGCAACAGCTGCAGTCTGTTGTTTAGTAGGTTTGCCTGCAGCTTTTGGGGTAGCAGGGTGTTAGGAGGCTTGAGCTGCTCTAGGATTAGATCTAGGAGCCTTGCATTCCCTTGCAAAGTGACCAACCTGGTTGCAGTTATAGCACTTGGCCTTTGATTTGTCAAACCCAAATTTGCTGTTAGTTAGGTTTTGAGGGATTTCCCTTCCAGTACTTTTAAAGAACTTCTTTGCTCTGTAGGTCAAAAGAGCCATCTGCTAGACAATGTCCATACTCAACAAGCATGGGTACAAAGTTACAATGAGAAACTATATATACTACTATCCACAGCCGGTTATACTTAGATAACCAGCTGGAATCTACAACTAAACAAATACTATATTTCTAGAAGTAAAGTATCTAAGATAAAATACTATCCTAGATTAGGTAGTCATGATAGGTCCATGACTTACCTTTTGTCACCAACTAAAAGTAGCAACTGTACTAACTAATAATGGGTGAACAGTGGATTAAAGTATGGTCAACTACATGGGCGTGGGAAAGCGCCATGCAGTATATCAGAGGTTGTAGCGGATGTCAGATAGACCATACTTATGTCCACTGGTTAATAGTTGTTTCTTCCGAAGAATCAACTTCTTCCGAGGCCATTTATACTTCGGAAGAATCAACTTCTTCCGAGTCTTCTGCAAGTCTTCAGGACTTTATTCTTCGGAAGACTTTGTCTTTTGGATCTTCTAAGTTGTATACTTCGAAAGGAGGTCTGCTTAGTCTCGAAAGACCGAGTTTTCACTTCGGATGTTCTTCAACCTTCAGCTTTGGAAGATCTTTGACTTCTCTTCGGAAGAGCAGCTTTGTCTTCGGAAGACCACTTCAATTGTATATCAAAATTTTCTAAGTATTGTTTTGGTTTCACCAGCCTCATATGATCCAACATGTTAATTAATTCAGAACCTAATTCATGCACATATGATGAATTGCATTTTAAAACATGTTTTAGGATTTTATTATGCTTTGGAAAATGTTTTAAGTTTTCATTTGTGTTTTATAACTTGTATTTATATTTATGCCATGTTTATGTACGAGTCCATGTGTGTATGTATGCCATGTTTATGTATATGTAACGTGTATATGTATATGTGTATGTTTGACTAGGAAAATATTGTAGGATTTCATTTGTGTTTTATAATTTGTATTTATATTTTTGCCATGTTAATATATGTGTCGATGTATGTATGTCATGTTTATGTATATGTATAAGTAATCTTATAAATATTATTTATTTATTGTTTAAAGGAACAATAAACGTAAAGGAGGACACATTATAGGGAAGTGTTTGGATGGATTAACTCGTGGGCAAAAGAAGATTAGGTAAATTTAAAACTTTTGCTTCTATTATATGTTAAATATGTTGTTATCATGTGTTTATATGTTGTTAGTACTTTAATTTAATTTATTATGATATTAGTATCTTGTTGATTTAGTATATTGTTTTGTTTAAAGTTGGATATTATCAAGTTAAATCACTCGAACACATTTATAGACTGAAGTTGGATATTATTACTTGCATTGTTGATTTATTAAAACTTAAAACTGTTATCTTTTATTATTTATAATTGGACATGATGGATTTTTTTATTTTATAACAGTTATGCTATCAAATTTTCATAAAAATATTAATAAGCATATCTTGTTATGAACTATCAGGTGGGTCATCATCACATGAGATGAGAAATGAATGCACTTAGGAAACATGCATGAAATGCAAGAATAAATGAATGAATTTAAAAAAGAAATCAAATCCTAATGACGATGAAGATGATCAAGATGACAACAATTAGAACTTGTTTGTTTTATAAAAGATTAAAGATGTTTACGTTGGTTGTTTTGTTTAAATGTACATGTAACTTGAATTGTAAAATTATTTTCTTTTGGGTATTAGTAATATTAGCTTTCGTTTGGTGTAAAAATATGTTCCCGAAAACTGCAATATTGAGATAAACCTGGAAAATGTAAAAACAATTTAAAAATTAAAAATTAAAAGAGTAGGGTCTATGGCGACGACATGTCGTCGCCATAGGGCTTTCCAATTTTATTTTATTTAGTTTTTTTATTAAAATTAAAAAAATTAGTTATAGACTGAAAAAAATTATTTTTAATTAAAATACAACATATAATTTGTTTTGCTGACAACTCTATGGCGACAACTTGTCATCGGGATAGACCTCTACGGCGACCAGGGTTTTGGCGAGGACTCAAAATGGCTATAGCGACAAGGCTGTGACGACTAGGCCTATGGCGACGACAAACCGACCCTATCGCGACGACAAATGTCTTTGCCATAGCCCTTATTTCTTGTAGTGAGTCAAGTGTACATATCGGGTGGTAGTATAGTTTTTTTGGTTAGAACCAACTATCGATCCATGAACATGAGAGCTCCTGATACTAAGTATTTATTATTATTTAGCCGATAAGTGATTGGTTGTGAATATTATGATTAATTAAATTAGCTAACGATAGTCTAGTTAAAGTAAATGAATAAAGATGATGATAATTAATCATAGAAATATATCACTTAGATTTCGACTCTGCTTAGCAAAACCATGACAAAATGCATGAACCTATGGTGAGATCATTTTCTACACATGAAACATAGAAGTAAATTAGACTCCTGTTAAGGTTATCTAATTTTATAACTTTTTAGAAAGTTAGAACGATAAACACATAATAGTCGCATAAAGTTATGCCATGAAAAACCGATGATATAATTAAGTTAATGTTAAGATGGTTTGGACTCTCGTCAAGGATACCAAACCCATAAAACTTTGGAAAGTTAACACGATGTATACATGGTAACCTCCTAAATTCGCATAATGTAACAATAGTTATGTAAATCTTTCAACTTGTGAATGTCCTAACAGGATTACATGAACCACACATTTACGCATTATCTATAGTTACACATATATAAAGTTAGGAGAGATTCACAACAAACATAACGATTTTTTCAAACATTTGTATAAGGATACACACTTGTTCAACTTTACTAAATAATCAAGCCTCATTTATCATTCCTAGTCATATGTCATAAACCACACACTAATGTATGCAATTCATGAATAAATGTTCTAAAACACAAGGTTTTCCAACATAATGTGGTTATAACATCCACAAGATTCATCATTTCATCAATTTGACAAGCACACACAATCATTGAAGAGCATTCATAACCTTGTTATTAACATTAACCTAATTATAACCATAAGTTACATGTAAAATATCAAAGTACGCTAAGCTTCATCTAATCTAAGTGATAAAGAGTATTTAGCCAATGAGGCTTACAAAAACCAAAACCAAACTCATAACAATGGAAGAAAACATGATGAATCTAGAGATTTTTAAACAAAAAATAAGTAGAGGTGGGTTGTGTGAGGTTGAATCTTTCTTTGAAATGCTTGATCTTTAATCTTAACTCAAACTCTTGGGAAACTTCTTCAAAAATCACCACAAGATTAGAGAAAACTAGGGTTTTTTTCTCCAAAATTCCACCCCTTCAAGTGAGGAAGAAGAAGGGCTTATAAGGGATCCTGATGCGTGTTATGGTCATTACGGAATCTGTCATGGCCATAATGCGCAGAAAAGGGAGACCTGATGCTTGTTATGGTCACGACAAAACTAGTCATGGTCATAACAGTCTCTAAACTTCCAAAATCTTCATTAATTTCTTGTCTTTTTCTTTTGATATCACCAAGAAACCATCCAAAACTACAAAATTGAAAGTAATCACAATTAAGTATCAATAAAGATGAATTTGTAACAAAAGCGCTCAAAATGGAAAATGATATGCATTATTAACATGTATATTTATTCACATATCATTAGATCATAGGCATCATTATGATTATGGTGAACTTTTAAGAGTAAAATTTTGATGAATATAATTGAAAAATCTACAACATATATACTCAAATTGCATACTGACACAAATTATAGTTATCAGCCGTTGTCTTTCATTTTAAGTTCTCTCTGTTCTACGGAATCTATTTCTCATTAGAAGACTTCATGATAATAAGATGTTTTAGGGAAAAACGCAAAGGAAAGGTGGTTGTTAAGGGACCACTACAAAGGTTTTGGCTATTAACGGTGGCATTCGTCATCGCAAAAAAGGTACTTTGTCGCCGTTAATAGTATCAGCAACTACTTGTCACCACTACTATGTCGCCGTTAATTATTTGTCGTTAATATAAATCAAATATTACCACTAATAGATACAAAAATAATGGAATTTGTCGCCATTAAAGATACAATTTAACAATGGAAAAAATAAATTATAGAAAGAGTATTAGCGGACGACACAATCACCGTTATCAATCACTATTTCATTTTTTATATATTTTTTTTCTATATGTGGTTATTCCTAATTTCACAAACCAAACATACATGCATAAAAATACATCTAGATTTCTTATCAAACACAAAATACACAATAAAAAACTTCAAAGTACATGATATAAACATACAATGTGCATAAACGGTAAGTATTTCAACATCTTTTGTACTGTTAAATAAAACTAACAAAAGCAAGCATAAAGTATTTATTTGATAAACTAATTGTTACTCTCGTCCGGATCATCTTCGTTAGCTTATTTGAAGCCATATTCAAATCCATAAACTATGTAAGTTGTATTAAAAAGCCTACAAAATAAAGTATAAATTGTAAGCTATTGCATTTTGACAAGTTTAAACTCAAAGTAAGATGTTTTTAAGTTTATCAAGTGTTTTCGGCTCATTTTGACCCATTTAAACTATAACCGAGATCGTTTGAGTCTATCTTAGTTCCAACAGGTTAAAATGACACGAACACACTTGATAAACTTAAAAAAAAATCCTAATTTAACTTTAATGAACTTTAATAGACTTAAAGTTGATGTGAGCGTATCAGAGTGGGTTTCTATCGACCCACCGACTCTCATTGCAAACAAGACATTTTTACAACGAGAGGTTTTTTTATGTGACCCAACCCAAATCCATGCAATCCAAGTCGTTTAAGAAGACAAGTTTAGCCATACAAGTCGGGTCAATGGGATTTGAAGGTGTTGAGCCAAGCAACGTAATGGTGGACTACTTTAATTGCATCTTCTTATATTTTCAAATTAATTATGTGGCTAGTTTGTGAATTAGAATAAAGGAGATAATGGGGGATGGAATTTGTTTCCACGTGATGTATCTTTTTAAAAGTTTTGAGGATTTTGTTGATATTGTTAGTTTTGATCTCCTTTAAAGGAGAAGCTTTTCTATAGAGAAATACATTAAAAAATTGTCTCAGATCTTCTCCTATTTTCTTCTCCAGCTTCTCTCTTTTTTCTCATTTAAGCTACTCGATCCACATTAGTTGTATTAGTGACAGCCTTGATTCTGTGGAAACTTGTAGGAAATCTCTTGAACAATTTCAAAAGGAAATATAAGATAACTTTCAGAAATTCACTGCTATGTTTGAGCAAATGATGATGGATGTTCAGTCCCTCTAAGAGAAGAGCCCAACCAGTCCTTCGGGTTCTAGTGGGGAGTACTGGTCATGACCGGCGGCGAGATGAAGCCCTATTTAAAGCACCATTTTCCCCCGTTCAATGGCGATGGTCCTATGGGGTGGATCTACCGGGCCAAGCAGTATTTTGAATTTGAAAAGGTTACGCACGGTGGCCGATCAGGTTCAATTAGCTTCATTTCATTTAGAGTGTATCACTCTTCAATGGCATCGTTGGTTCACGAAGAATAAGTGATACGGATCTAGACTCATTTGAAGAACCACCCGGAAGTGCTACTTCACAACCCGACCCGTTGACCCGTGACTAAAAAAGGGGCTGCCGGTTTTAGTCCACCCCATCCAACCATTTCTTCAAGTTTATCTCTTTATTCAATTTAGTTGATCTCTTATTTATCGTAATTTTGTTTTCATATTTATCTTATTCTAATTTCTTATTTAAGGATTTGTAATCCTAGGTTGGATGGTATGTTTCTGTGAAAATAAAAGTTTTCTTTTGAACAATATTTGTTCTTTGTCATTCGGTTGGCCGGAGACGCATTATCACGCTAGGGCTTCTAGCGTCCACTCGTATACGAATCCATATCAAGTGGTATCAGCAGCACCAGGTAACTCAGGATGTCCGGACGTGAGGGAGATCGTCGTCATCACCGTCGATACGCCGCCGGAGGCAACGGTTTTGAACAACATGACCCATGGGATGTTGCTGAGATTGAACGTCTACAACAACGGGTTTGTGAGCTTAAACTAAATCAGTTTGTGCAGGAAGACAATTCCGCTACGGAGTCCATTATTTGGGATGACGATGGCGATTACAATGTTTTTGCATGAGGGCCACATCGCCATCCATCAACACCGCAACCCTCGGTGGATCCTTTGCGATCATTAGGAATTCGGACACAGATCCCAGAGTTTGAAGGCCACCTGCAACCCAACGATTTCATCCATTGGCTTCAAACCGTTGAGCGCATCTTTGATCTTCAACAAATTCGGGAAAACATAAAGGTAAAAGTTGTCGCTATTCGTTTACGGAAATATGCTTCTTTATGGTGGGAACATGTGCAAAAACAACGTTATCGGGACGGTAAACGTAAAGTAGAAACATGGGACAAGATGAAACGTTTAATGCTTTCCAAATTTCTACCAATTAATCACAAAGAGGATTCTTTTATTGACTACCACAATTTTAAACAAAGTTTACTCTCTGTTGAAGAATTCATAGTGGAATTTGAACAGCTACGTATGAGATGTGGAGTTGAGGAAAATGACGAACAGGTTATAGCCCATTTTTTGGGGGCGTTGCGGCCGGAAATATCGAACGTAGTAATGTTGCAACAATATTGGTCCTTTTTTGATTTGTGCAGGTTGGCGCAACGGGTATAAAAAAAGTTGGCGACCAAGCACCGACCGGCGTCGTCGCGTTTTGCAGGCCGTTCACAGGCTATTTCAACCACCCCACCGGGACTGGCCCAAACAAAGCCGATTCAGCTACTCTCGTTGTTCAATCCAGGTCGAGTTCTAATGCACTCCGTTGTTTCAAGTGTCAAGGATTTGGTCATTTAAGATTAACGAGATTGTCTGAATAAGCAAGTTATGGCTTTCGTTGATGACACGTTACCTACATATGACACTGATGACGACCACGACACCGACCCCACAGAAATCCTTTATCCCGATCGTAGTGAGTCGCTTGTGGTCCAACGTATTCTCAACACGGCCGTCCATAAAATGGCTGATGACACAGTGGCTTCGCAACAATATTTTTCGTGCCAAGTGCACCTCCAAAGGAAAAGTTTGTACCGTCGTTATTGATGGTGGGAGCTGTGAAAATATTGTGGCTACCTCCATGGTGGAGAAACCCAATTTACCACTACAACCCCACCCCGAGCCATACCAACTTACATGGCTTAAAAAGGGCAACCTCATCAAGGTTATGCATCGATGTTTGGTTCAGTTTTCTATTGGTAATAAATATGCAGATGAGTTATGGTGTGAAGTACTTTTAATGGATGCCTGTCACCTCTTGTTGGGGCTTCCATGGCAATACGACAGGCATGCCAAACATGACGGGTTCCGGAACACATATTCATTCAAGAAGGACGGTGTTAATATTACCCTCGCACCACTCGATCCACATGATGAAGGACCCGAATCTATGTTGGTCTCTGGACTTGCTTTCACCGGCCTTAATAAAATAGCTTCAACTAGTCCGGGTCATATCATCTTTGGCCACTTGATTATAGAGGAGAACCCAATTATGCAGGATGTCTCACCAGAGGTTCAACCACTCATATCCGAATTCGCATGCGACCCGGTAATGAGTGGAAAACAACGTTTAAAACACGTGATGGGTTGTACAAATGGATGGTTATGCCATTCGGGTTGTCAAATGCCCCGAGCACTTTCTTGAGGTTAATGAATTATATTTTTAAACCTTTCATTGGTCATTATGTTGTCATTTACTTTGACGAAATTTTGGTATTTAGTAAGGATGTCGCACAACATTTACTCCACCTTCGAGATATTTTCTTGGTCCTACGACAACAGAAATTATACGCCAATAAAAAAATGCCACTTCTTGACGTCCAAAGTCATCTTTCTGGGGTATTTAGTTTCGGGAACAGGCATTCGGATGGATGAATCAAAAATCTCGGCAATTACAACTTGCCCACAGCCTAAATCACTTCATGATGTTCGTAGCTTTCACGGGCTTGCGTCGTTTTACCGGTGATTCATTCGTAATTTTAGCACGATCGTCGCCCCTATTACCAAGTTCTTAAAAAGTATTAAGTTTACGTGGTCCTCATCCGCACAACAATCTTTTGAAGCACTATAGGTTGCCGTAACACAAGCTCCCGTTTTAGCCCCTCCCAACTTTGAACATGTCTTCCAAGTCGAATGCGTTGGTGGGGTTTTGAGTCAACAACATCGGTTCATTGCTTTTTTTAGTGAAGATTTGAGTGACACAAGGCGTCGGTATAGTAACTATGATAAGGAATTCTATGCTATTGTTCGAAGTCTTGAATATTGGCGACACTATCTACTACCCGGCGAATTTATTTTATATTCGACCATCAAGCCCTTAAATTTATTCAGGGCCAAACGAAGCTTAACCCGTGACATGCCAAATGGGTGGAGATGCTACAGGATTTCACCTTCGTCATTTGCCACAAGTTGGGTTCCGCCAACTCAGTTGCCGACGCTTTGAGCCGTCGACCTTCTTTGTAAGGCCCTATTCCAGGAAACCTCACGGTTGGATTTGGACATCAGAAACACAAGTTTTCGAACAACAAATTTCATTAATATAAGCAGCGGAACATACAAAATTTTCATCGTTAAACATTTACATCAAAAGCTCACTTTAGCTATCTATCTAAAATTCTATGCCAGGATGCCAGTCTTGACCAAATGCCAGGTAGCTTCCTAATCCATGCCAAGCTCACCTCTTATTTCTATAGCATACCTACCAATCTAATATGCATACAAAAGTCAGCGAGACTAAGTGAGCTCTAGGTTTACTTTTGTGAATTACTTTAATGAAACTTTATCATGAATATACACTTTAACATACTTTAACCATACATATACTTTAGCTTTACTTTATTATTTCTTTATCAGTTACTTTATCTTTACTTTTTCTGTACTTTAGCTTTATTCTTTTACTTTATCTGTACTATAGCTTTACTCTTTTACTTTATTTTTGAGCTTAGTTCAAATGCTTAGCTCTTTTATCAGGTGAGAATGCAACAAATGCCATTCTCTTTTAGTAGATGAGAACACCCAAAGTGTAGCTCCTATGTGAGAATGCACCAAGCATAACTCCTTTAGCAGGTGAGCACACCCAAAGTGTAGCTCCTATGTGAGAATGCACCAAGCATAACTCCTTTAGTAGGCGAGCACACCCAAAGTGTAGCTCCTATGTGAGAAAGCACCAAGCATAACTCCTTTAGAAGGTGAGCACACCCAAAGTGTAGCTCCTATGTGAGAATGCACGAAGCATAACTCCTTTAGCAGGTGAGCACACCCAAAGTGTAGCTCTTATGTGAGAATGCAATGATGCAATTCTCCTATAGCAGGTGAGCACACCCAAAGTGTAGCTCGTATGTGAGAATGCAACGAATACAATTCTCCTTTTGCAATGCTTGCAAGACTTCTTTAGCGCACTTTAACGTTTTCACAGCCGTGCTTTACCGGGTAAATGTTCTTGAATTATTGTTCAAGTTCTTTAACGTTTCACATGTGACTTTACTATCTTTCTTTAACCTTTAACTGTAATAATATATATAAATACATTATTTCTTTAGCAATAAGTTCATCATTAAACTATCTTTATCACATGCTATACGGGGGTATCTATACACGTAACTATCTAAGGTTTCGCACAAGAACATCAACACCAGAACACTATGACTCGCGCGAGAACTCCTCCTTTCATGCGAGAACTCACCAAGGCACGACAACTTGCCAAGAAAGTTATCTCAGTCGCGCGAGAACTTTTGAAAGATAATTGTTTGCTGCTAGAACCTACTATTAGCGCGAGAACTCATTCTCCGCGCGATAACTTTTCTGCTGTACGAAACTTCATCCCTAAGTTATCGATTCTTTTGCCATTTCAATGCCCAAAAATGTGCTATAACAGTCTATACTACTATACTTTATCAAAACATTCATTAAGGTATGCATATTAGCCCTAAAACATGGAAAACACATAAAAAGAGGGGTCTAGAACTCACCTTATGATATCTTTGCACACGAACAACACTAAATCGAGGGTGTTTTGATCAGAAGCTTAGACACCACCTAGCACCGATTTCTCTCTTCTTAAGCACAACAGCAGGAGCTTTCGCATGAAGTGGAAAAGATTAGGTGCCTGTGCCTATTTATAGTGTCTCTCTCTCCTCGCAGCGGTTCTCACGCAAAAAACTCCAGTCACGCGATAACTGCCTTCCGTGCCAGAACTTTACTCATCCTGCGAGAACTCTCTCCCCGCGCGAGAACTTCACTTCCTTGAAAATTCGATGTGTTACAAGTCTATCACCCTTATTTGGGTTTCTTCCTTGAAACCTGCTATTCATCAAACAATTGAGGGTAATGTTGTCTCATTTCATCTTTGGTTTCCCACATGGATTCTGACCCCTTTCTATGCTTCCACTATACTCGAACAAGTGGAACTACTTTATTCCTCAATTGTTTCTTCTTCCTGTCTATTATAGCTATGGGCTGTTCCATGTAGTTCAGTCTGTCATCAATCTCTACATCCTCCAATGGAACATGAGTGTCTTCGTCTGCTAGACACCTATGCAGATGTGATACGTGGAAGGTAGAATGAATTCCACTTAACTCGTCTGGTAGTTCCAGCCTATATGCCACTTCCCCTACATGGGCTATGATTTTGAAAGGCCTAATAAATGGAGGGCTTAAATTTCCTCTCTTTCTGAATTGAATGAGTCCTCTCCAAGGTGAAACCTTTAGCATCACTTTATCACCGATGTTAAACTCAATAGGTCTTCGGCGTTTGTCGGCATAGGACTTCTGCCTGTCTTTAGCGGCTTTCACGTAAGCTTTGATTTTGCCTAGCTTCTCATTAGTAGTCTCTATAACCTCAATACTCCCCAACTCCTTCTATCTGATCTCTCCCCAACAGACAGGGGTCCTATACTTCCGACCATAAAGTAAGCACCTTTCGTCAGTCTATCTACTATGACCTATATGGCATCATAACCTTTAGCTATACGAGGTAGCTTCATTATGAAATCCATAGTAATATGCTCCCACTTCCATTCGGGAATCTCCAAGGGTTGGATTTTCCCATATGGCTTCTGATGCTTAGCCTTAACCTAGAGACAGGTCAAGCACCTTTCTACATACATTGCCACGTCGGCTTTTATCCCCGGCCACCAATAGTTCTTCTTTAGGTCTTGGTACATTTTGTTGGTTCCCGAATGAATTGAGTAGCGAGTCTTGTGAAGGCTTAAGGCTGGTGTTGTGAGCTCATCAGGCTGAGCATGAGGAACCTCAGCACTGATTAAAGAAATAATAGGAATGGTCTACTCCTCAGGAGAAATGGGAGCTCCAGTGTCTACTTTTTCCTACATGGTTGGTGATTTGGAGGCCTGCTCAACCTGAGTAGACTGAGCAAGGGTTAGTTTGGATTTTCTTTGGTAGGTGATGGTGTTTTGTGGCTGTGTGGATGGTGCAAATGTAGAAGGTGTTGGTTCAACATTGGCTGGTACTGCAAAGTTATCGCCTTGAGCAATGAACTCTATCATTTTTGGGATCAGGGCTGTTTCTACCCCTGAGAAGCCAACGGTGGGCTTTCTCATTGTCTTGAAGATGCTGGGCTTCATCTGTCCCAGTTTAAGAATATTACATGTTCCCTTTAACTGTGAGCCTAGTTCACTGTTAAGAATGTATTGAACATTTCTAGTGAACATACAATATTCTAAGGAGTCCAAGTTTGCAAGTAAGTTTGTATAAACAAATTGAGAGTACCTGAACTTGACCCCTTGTACCATCCCATGGACTATGTAGGAAAGGTCCATAGGAATTTGGTCCCAACCTCCATGTTTGTTAGACAAAGAATGGATGACCACATGGAGGAGGTACTTCCATTTGGAGGAAACCTTACCCTTTTTGAAGGTTCTTATGGAGTAGTCCCCTTCACAGCCTAGCCCTTGATGAGAGTTGATGGTGGCTGGAGTGATGAGTACTGTCCTCCCTTGCATTGTGGCAGACAGTGCCTTTCCACCGTCCAAGATGACCTCTTGGATGGTCCTCCAAAACCCTAGAAGTTGATCTTTATACAATGGAGGGTCTATTGTGAGGGAAATGAGGTAGTTGGATAGAGATAAGAAGCGACAAACATCTGAGAAACCAGGATCTTTCTTAAATTATACCATAGAACTTGATTGTGTTGCCTATGTAACTGCATGGAAAAATCGAGTTGGTTTTGGGGATCAGGGTTGGCCATTTTGAGTAGCTTTGAAGTGAAGAAAGGTAAGAACAAGGTTGGTTTATGGGTGAATTTAGGGTTTGATTTTCTGCAGATGAAAGAGAAAGTGAAAGAGGGGGAACCGTTGTACGAATATATATATATAGTAAGGAATTGAGACAAAGTTAATGCAAACAGATAAACATTGAAATCCAGATGTTGGTCCCCCCTCTGAAAAAGTGCTCAAAAAGGTAGTTTTCTTGGAAGTCTAAAATCTTTCGAAGGTAATTTGTCTTCGGGAGGTTTGAGAAAACTTCCAAAGCCAATTTGGCTTCGGAAGATATCCCTTAGTCTTTCAAGAATTTTGCTTTGGAAGAAAAATACTCTGGAGTAATTTTACTTCCTAGATAAAATTTGCTTTGGAAGATATCAAATATTCAAAACTTTATTCAATGAGAGAAGAAAGCTTTCGAGACTTAATTGCTTTCGGAAGAAAATAGTCCTTTAATGCATATAAGTACTTGATGACAACCATAAGCTTTGGAAGATATATCAAAATTTCTTCTGTAGGTTAATTTCTCAGAAATAGTTATTTGTTTTGAATATATAACTTTCTTTCGAAGACAATTTGATGTCTTCCAAAATAAAACATATCCAAAAATTTTCAAAATTTTAGGGAATATTATTTTGAAAAGTTCCTTCCAAAACAAATTGGGCTTATATGATGATGATATAGACAACTTAAGACACACATATTAAAAATAGTCTTGAGTTTTGTTTAAGAAAATCTACTCAAATTTAATCATTCCAATAGCTGATACAAGATACTTAAATCTCTGCTCAGCAAACGCTTTGGTGAACATATCAACATATTGTTTATTTGTGTTAACTTTGACTAGTTTTGTTGACCCTTTTTTAAAATTATCTCTAATCAAATGGTACCTGATGTTGATGTGCTTTGTCTTTGAGTGCTGGACAGGATTCTCTGTAATAAAGATAGCATTGTTGTTGTTTATGTAGATGGGAGCCTCCTTGAAGTTGAATCCATAGTCTAGTATCTGATTCTGAATCCAAAGCACTTGAGCATAGCAGCTTGCAGCAGCAATGTATTCAGCTTCAACAGTTGATGCAGATACACAAGATTGTTTATTGCATTGCCAAGAGACTATCCTTCCACCAAGAGATTGGCATCCCCTAGATTTAGACTTTGCAGTCATATTACAGCCACCGTAGTCACTATCTGTATAGTCATACAAATTGAAGTCAGAATTCTTTGGATACCAAAGTCTTAGTTTGGGAGCACCTTTGAGATATCTGAGAATTCTCTTGATAGCAACCAGGTGTGACATTTTAGGGTTGGCTTGATATCTTGCACAAATACATGTAGCAAACATGATTTCTGGCCTGCTGGCTATGAGGTACATAAGAGACCCAATCGTAACCCTATATAGATGTTTATCAACACACTCCCCCTCAAGATTTGGTCCTAGAGAGTGATTTCTGGCTATGGGTGTCTTAGCAACCTTGCACTCAGTCATATGAAATCTGGTAAGTATGTCTTGCACATAGTTTGACTGGTTTATGAAGATTCCATTATCAACCTGCTTCACTTGAAGAGAAACTTGATCCAATGAGTGTGTTGCATCATTGATGTTGTCTTCGATGGAGTGGTTATCAGCGTCAAGAAATTCTTGATCACTATCATACCTCCATCTCCTCCTACATTGGAAATTCCTTCATTTGAGTTTTATGCCTCAGTGCTGGAATTTATAGGCACCTCAGATATATCAGCTGAAGAATTTGTCATGGTTGTGCTGATAGGATTTCCAACTACAGAGCTAGTACCATTGGTGCTGAAGTAATTTGAACACTTAGTCTTCTTAGTTCAAATATTGGATTAGAATTTTCTATTGATAAGGTACTTATAAATCCTGAAACATCTTCACAAGATTTGTTAAAACAGTTGGTAACTATATCAAGATCAAGCAGCCAATCAGGACCAGAACCTTTCACACTGGGTGAGCTCATTGAAGGTCACATTGGCTAACTTCTCAACTACTCTAGTTCTGAGATTGTATACTTTATAAGCCTTAGCTTAGGAAGAGTATCTAATGAAATGTCCATCATCTAATTTCTCAGCAAATTTAGCTATTTGATCTTTGGTATTCAAGATGGTGCAAGGACATTCAACTGATCTGAGGAAACCAATGAAAGGTCTCTTTTTGTGCCACAGTTCATAAGGAGTTTTACCATGAGTCTTTACTACTGAAACACTATTCTGCACATAGCAGGTAGTGTTAACTGCCTCTGTCCAGAAGGCGATGGGCAGTTTACAGTCAGATAACATGGTTCTTGCAGCTTCAATAAGTGTCATGTTTCTTCTCTCAGCAACACCATTTTGCTGAGGAGTCCTGGGAGCACTATATTGTCTTGTAATACCTTTTCATCACAAAATGCATCAAGGATTTGATTCTTGAATTCAGTTCCTTGATCACATATTTTGATCTTGACCTTATGATCACATGGATTCTTAATTTTCAGAATGAAGCTCTTCAAGATTTTAGGGGTCTCATCCTTAGTTCTAAGGAAGAAGACCCAAGAATATCTTATGAAGTCATCTATGATCACCAAGCAATAAGAGGTCCTTCCTAGACTCATTACACTGGTGGGGCCAAAGAGATCCATATGTAATAACTGTAGGGGAGTAGTGATGGAGTTCATTTCCTTTGGCTTGTGACACACCTTGTGTTGCTTCCCTTTCAGGCATGCAATGCAATGGTCATCACTTGTAAACTCTTTCTTTGGCATTCTATTTGCCAGATCATTTTTAATTAGTTTATTCATGTTCTTAAAGTTTACATGGCATATTATTTTATGCTAGAGGAAAGACTCATCACTATTGGCTTTAGATATAAGGCAAGAAACTTCTCCTGAAAGGAATATTTCCTACAAGTCCATCTTGTACATGTTCCCTTTCCTGGGGCTCTGAGCAGGATATGCTCTTGAGGAATGACCACCCCGAGCTTGAGAACAATGCACTCATGCTTAGTAAAGAGCATGTTGTGTCTCTGATCACAAAATTAGGATACACTCAGAAGATTGTACCCAAGCTCCTTGAAAAAGTTTACCTTCTCTATGCTGAGCTTACCATTTATGACCCTGCCCCTTCTAGTAATGTAACCACTTGATTCTCCTCCAAAAGCAACTGGCCCTCCATCAATTTTCTCAAAGTTCTAAAGCAAAGAGCCATTGCCTGTCATATGCCTAGAACAGCCACTATCAATGATCCACATGTTCTTTTTGGTCTTTAGTTGTTCTTTCACATAAAGAGATGATTTGTTACATTTGGAAACCCAAGCCTCATTGGTCTTGGGCTTGTCAAAGTGAATAGAAGATAATGCAACAGTAATAGATCCTATATGCAAGCTCTGAGGATCATTTGCTATTGTTGATAAAGAACTTTCAGTCACATGGCCTTTGTTTATCTTCCATACCATCTTTGGAAGACTAGACTTGGCCTTCAATACTTTGAAAGTTTTTATGACTTCAAAAGTTTTGGAGACTGGACATTCAAAAGCTTTTGCATCCACTGAAGCAGACTTTAGTACTTCGGAAGCATTCCTTTCTTCCAAGACCAACTTTTCTTCCGAAGGTAAGTTTTCACTGATCTTCTTCTTCACTTTGGAGCTTCCGAAAGGAAGAGATTTTCCTTCCGAAGCTATTTTCTTCTTCTTCTTCTCAGAAGTTTTCTTCTTGGTCATGTGGATAGTACTTTTGGGATTATAGATGCAATACTTGGCAAAGTGAGAAGTACTACCACACATGATACATTCAATTGGCATCCTTCTGAGAGTCGTCTTTTGAGTGGGATGCTGAGCTTGATCACTTCCCACTTTCTTCTTCATCTTTTCAGATGATGCAATAGGCTTCTTGGGATTAGGCTTGCTCTTGGAATGGATGGTTCAGGCTATGCAGTAATAGTACACATTTTATGAGCCTTCTTCTCTTGACCAGGATGATTTGGACATGAACTAGAACTTCTGGTACTAGAGTTCATTGTTGAGTCTTCAGTCTTTACCAATTCAAATCTAGCAAAAATAAAAACTTGCTTTTGCTTGGAGTTGAAAGTGGCTTTGATCTCTTGGGCTTTCTTTGACTTTTTTTTGGCTTCCCTGATCAAGTTCTTCTTTGCAGACTTGGTCATCCTTGGTTCTTTATTCTCTTAAGGAGAATAGTGTCCCTTCTTAGGATAACCCTTGTCACTCACCTCAGGTTCATTCTTCACTATCTCCTCTTCATCTTCATCCTTCTCTTGGATAGGATCAATAGAAGGCAACTCATCTTGACAAGTTCCACACCTTGGAGATCTAATAGATAGGAGTATGTGTAGAGGAGCTATCTCACTTGATCCTAGACCCTGCCTGTTTTGGTAACAAACTTTTGCATGCAAAGATGAGGATATTATGTTCTTGAAGGTTTCTCTTCAAGAACACATTTTTTGCCTTGGCTTTGCTGATCACAAGCTCAGCCTGTAACTTGGTTATGAGATCTTTGATTTGAGTCCTGTAGTTTGTATGCTCATGCTTAAGAGTAGAAATGGTTTTCACTAAATCTTCAATTTTAAGTTTGTAATCATTTTCTGCTCTTTTAAAATCAGCTTTTAAAATGTTTAAGGACTCAAGATCAGATCTCACTTCCAAGTTGTAAGACCTGTACATGTTAACTTTAGCAATGCATTCAGGAGTACAAAGATGTTCTGATACCTTGGCTTTTTCATTATCAGCCATCAATGCTTGGTTTGGAGAAGCATCTTCTCCCTGAAAGCTCCAGTTAAAGCCTCCTTCTTCAACAACAACATCGACATGTTGTTTTGGTTGGCTTAGCTTCTCAGTTCTTGGAGCTGCATCAGTGTAGTTTGGTCTGGATTGTGCTTGGACAGCATTTGTCCTTGGTGCCTTACACTCTCTAGCAAAGTGTCCCATTTGATTACAGTTGTAACACTTTACCTTGCTTTTATCCAGGCCAAAATTTCCACTGGCCATATTGCTTGGAAACTTCCTTCTTGTTTTCTTGTAGAACTTCTTGGCTCTATGAGTGAGAAGAGCCATCTGTTGAACTATCTCCATGTACTCCAAATCGTCTGGATAGATGCAGTCCAAGTCTTCAAGAGTGAAAAGAAAGTTTCCACAACTTTCATCAATAGACACAAAGGCTTGAGTAGAGCATGTCTCTTGGAATGGGCTTTCTTGGATGTAGCTCTCCCTTGGTGTCTTAGAGAAGGTGATGAAAGGACCCTTTTATGAGTTTTCTGGGAAGCAGATGAGATGAGGTTATGGTTTTTTGCTGTCCCTTTCAACCACATAAAGTGCTAAACTCTGCTGATTGTTGGAATAGCTGCTTGACAGATGTTGCAAGTTCATCTCCATCTGGTAGCCACTAAGAATACCATACAACTCTGTGAGAGTAAGAGTAAAGAGGTTCTCAGTTCTCTTGATGGTTACATAGTAGTGAGTCCATTGTCTGGGAAGAGAGAACATGAACTTCCTCACTATGTCTCCATTCTCAAGCTTTACTCCAACATCCATTAGAGTATCCACAATCTCAACATTTCTGAAGTATTGTTGAGTCATGGTTTCACCTGTCTTGTAGGTGAAGTTCTCAAACTACTGCTTCATAATGTCTTTCTTGTTCTCCTTGGCTTCCTCAGACCCTTTATACATGAGCTTTATGCATCCCAGAGCTGCTTAGCAGTCTTGTACTTCTTGAAGCCTCTGTATATGGAGTTTGGAAGAGAAGTTTGAAGATCGTCATGGCTTTCTGATCTACATCTATTTTCTTCCAGTCTTCTTTAGAGTAGTCAGCCATTTCCTTTGTATCATCCTACCTCCAATAGTGGCTGAAGAGGGGGTGGGATGTGAGGTTCAACAATATATCTCCACATCCTACTGTCTTGAGACTTGATGAACCCTTCCATATTTGGTACCAAGTATCAAAGTCATCAGGAGTGATTAGTGGAGACGTTGTCATGGTGTCGGTTTCCATATCAGCCTTAGAGATAGCTGCCATTTGAGTTGATAAGTGTTTTGTGAAACTGAAGGGATTTAACATGGTGAGATCTTACAATCAAGAGCCTAAAATGCTCTGATACCAATTGCAGGTCTGTTGAAGGGTGGTCAATGCAACAGCTTCACAAGGTGGAGAGATTTAGAACACTTAGCAGATCAAATAGGGAACCGGTTAGGATGAAACAATGAACACAAGTAACAAAAACAATAAAGAATACTCAAATATGGTTTTCAAAAATAATGTATACTACTCTCAAGTTTTTACAAGTGTTATAATGCTTAAATCGAAATTCAAGTACTTGAGATACTATATCACTACATCCTACAGCCGACCATACTTTGAAGGCCAGCCAGCTGGAAACACTAAATAGAAGTAATTCACATGTGCCAGCCAGAGATTCACTGGTTATATCAAAATCTTTCGAAGTAACTTCCTTGTACTTCACATGTGCCTGCTAAGAGCTCTTGGGTTGTTCTTTGGTTGCATCAGCCTTTAAGTGTATTTTACAGGTGTTAAATTAAACATGATGTTGGTAATTTACAAGAAATTATCCTTATTAATGGTAAGTTAAGTTTGTTTTTCTTAGTTATCATAATGAGTGTAAAAAAAGATCAAATATGTTAGGTTATGATGATCGGGGTCGATTAAATACATTAAAGGTTAGCTATGATCGACTTATGATGATCAATGTTAAATTATACAATTCGATGGTAATTTACGGGGAAATGATGCTTATTAACGATAAGTTATTTTTGTTTACACTTAATTATAATCAATGAGTGTTAAAACAATGCCATATATTTTTGGTTATGATGATTAGGGCTGATTACATATGTGAAAGGTTAGTTGTGATCAATTATGATCATTGGTGTTAAATTAAGCATGATGTTGGTAATTTACGAGAAATATGCTTGTTAATGGTAATTTAAGTTCATTTATGCTTAGTTATCATCAATGAGTGTCAAAAAAATCAAAATGTTCGGTTATAATGATTAGGGTTGATCAAATACATTAAAGGTTAGCTATGATTGAATTAAGATGATCAGTGTTAAATTATATGATTCGATGGTAATTTTGAGAAATGATTCTTATAATAATAAGTTATTGTTGTTTACGCTTAATTATCATCAATGAGTGTCAAAAGGCCAAATATGTCGGATATGATGATTAGGGCCGATTACATATGTCAAAGGTTAGCTATGATCAAATTATGATCACTGATGTTAAATTAAACACAATGTTGGTAATTTACGAGAAATTATGCTTGTTAATGATAAGTTAAGTTTATTTAAGCTTACTTATCATCAATGAGTGTAAAAAAGGTAAAATATGTTCGGTTATGATGATTAGGCTCAATTACATATGTCAGATGCTTGCTATGATCTAATTATGATCATTGGTGTTCAATTATACATATTGATGGTAATTGACAGAAAATTAGGCATAATACTGGTAAATTAAGTTTTTTTATTCTTAATTATCATCAAGAGTGTCAAAAACCTCAAACATGATCGGTTATGATAATTAAGTTGATTATATATGCCAAAGGTTAGTTAAGACATACAAGTATATATACATATAGTAATAGTTTTAATAGTAATAATCATAATCATTAATCATAATCATAATCATAATAACTTTTATAATATAATAAATTATAATAAAATAATAACCATTATATTATAATTGTAACAATTATTATAAAATATAATAATAATATAATAATAATAATAATAATAATAACAATAACATTAATTATCATAATAATAATATAATAATAATATTTATAATAACATTATTATTAAAATAATAAAAAAAAAAAATCAGAAAACACCTATGGCGAAGACATCACCATAGGTGTTCATGTGCCGCGTGATTATCCCGTCATTAATTTGGAAAACATTAAAAAAAAATAAAAACCCTATGGCGACGACATGTCGTCGCAATAGGGTGCAATATCTTTTAAACTAGTGATTACAACCTTATCACTTTCACTTTCCAAACCCAAATCCACCGACGACCAACCTTTATCTCCGACGAAAACGTCAAAATCCGACCACCACCACCATTTCTAGGCACCGCCACCATCCTAGCCACCACCACCATTTCATCACCCCTATTACCCTCCCATCGCACCCTACCACCAAAATATACCCGTGCTACCCCCCAACCGATCTTAAGTACCACTTCCAGCATCATGTCTACCACCACCACCATCATTTTTTTTGTCCCCACCACTCACTTCACTTATAAAAACCTCTTAAGAAAGAGTACCAAGAATGAAGCATCTTTAGGTTGCAACACCACCATTGTTCCTACCACCATGACTACCACCTACCACCACCACCATTCATGTCTCTCTAGGCTGCTGTATCATTATCTCACCACCACCGTCACCAACAACATCTTATATCGTTTTTTTAGATTTAAGGTGTGTACATTATCTATTTCATAAGTTATTTAAATAGTTTAATTTGGTTTTTGTTTATTAGAATGATATAATAATATGTTGATTGATTTAATTTGGTTGATTTGTTCTGTTTTTATTTGGTTAATGATATGTTTTTAATTATGATGTATGTATGCATAATATGTGATGAATAAAATATAGTTTGATTTGGTTATTGTTTTAATTGATAAACATGTGATGAAATTGAAATGTGTGCAAGATGATTTTGTTTTAGAAGTTTAAGGTATGTATTTACCCTTTTGTTAATTAGTTAAAATAAAAAGTTGAATTATTGTTAGATGATTTATATTTTAGAAGATATAAATTGTTTGATTTGGTTATTGGTTTATGTTGATAGAATGATATGATGGATTATGTTTTGTAACATGTTTTAGGATTAATGTTATGCAGGATTGATGTTGGTTTCACAACACAAGTTATCTCACACACTCACTTAATCTCACTGGTTTGATGAAGCAGAATCTCTAACTATGTTCACAAGTAATATAATAAGTTAATGAAAACAATGACGCAAGAGTAGTTTTCAAGATACTTGTATATATTACTCTCAACTTAGTATTACAAGACTCTTACAAGCATGGTACAAATTTCAATGAGAAACATATGTACACTATCTACAGCTGGTTATACTGGATAACCAGCTGGAATCTAAAATAGACAAATACTACATTGCTAGAAGTAAAGTATCTAAGATAAAATACTATCCTAGATTAGGTAGTCATGACAAGTCCATGACTTACTTTCGTCACCAATTAAAATGGCAACTGTACTAACTGATAATGGGTGAACAGTGAATTAAAGTATGGACAACTACATGGGCATGGGAAAGCGCCATGCAGTATATCAGAGGTTGAAACAGATGTCAGACAGACCATACTTATGTCCACTGGTTCATAGTTGTTCTTCCGAAAGAATCAACTCTTTCGAGTCTTCTACAAGTCTTTAGGACTTTATTCTTCGGAAGACTTTGTCCTTAGGATCTTCTAAGTGTATACTTCAGAAGGAGAGCTACTTAGTCTCGGAAGGCTGAGTTCTCACTTTGGAAGTTCTTTAACCTTGAGCTTTGGAAGATCTTTGACTTGTATTCGGAAGAGCAGCTTTGTCTTTGGAAGACCACTTCAATTGTACATCAAAATCTTCTAAGTGTTGTTTTGGTTGCACTAGCCTCATATGATCCAACAAACTCCCTTAGGCTGATTCTACCAAAACTTCACTTCCTTCTATTCCTCAATGTCTTCAACACCAGCGAGAGAAGATATTTGTCTGTCTCTTTATTCTTCCCTGATGTAGTAGTGAGGAGCTTGTACAAATCATTCGTAGATAAAAAATCCAATCGGTTGCTCTGGATGATGTGTACCCTTTACTGCGTCCCTCTGAAGAGAGTTAGTTGATGAGAATTGTAGTCATTCCCATCTAACTATAGGATCTGAAGTTGGACCTTCAACCATCTGCAAGAATGTTCATCCTTTTCTTGTTGCACCTTCTTCTTTTTCCTTTGCTGTCTTTTTCAACTTTTCTTCAGTCTTGGATTCTTTGTAAGCTTTTCAACATGAAGACTGCTCAGATGATTCCTGATATGAGCAGCTATCTGAGAGTTGGAGGGATTGGAGAATGGTCTCTCTGCTAACTCAGCAATGTCAAACTTGCTTGAGTGTAGCAGAGCAGATGTATCAAGTCTGTTCACATGACCATTCTCCCTTTCTATAGCAAAGTTGTGTGTAGCTTCATTGAACCTCCACTGGATAATTTGGCTTCTAGGATTGAGGGGATTGGTTGGCAGCTTGTCCCTTTTTCTTATGTCCAGCAGACTCACCAGTCTCCTTCTCAACTTCTTCTCTTCTTCATTAAGTGTGTCTAAGTTGGTTGCAAGAAGTTGGAGAGCTTGGTCCAGTGTTCCCTTGGCAGATCAAGGAGTGCATCTCTTGTGAGGGAATAGGAAGAGCCATCAGCGTATTTTAGCTTAATTGACTCTTCCTCACAAGAGATTTCGCTCAATGTTGTGCAGTTGATGAGCTTCCTCTGATCTCCTTGAATTCTTCTAAGGTCAGGGACTTAGAAGGTTCAAAAGATGGTTTGGGTATAGATTGGGTTCTAGGTTGTGTTTTGGGTTTAAGGATAGGTGGTGGTGGTTGTTGTTGGGAAGTAGTGGGTGAGGGTGTGGGTAAGGCTGATGGTGTGGGTTCAAGGGTGTAAGGCTTAGTGGTTGGTTCAGTTTTGATGGGGAAGGGAAAAGATGGGGGTAGGTTGTGGTTTGGGTGCTGGTTTAAGTGTTGGTGTTGGTTTGGGTGCCATCCTCTAAACACTTGGCCTTTGAATTACCTCCTGCCTTCTTCCTAAGTGAATGTCAGCCTTGATGTCACTAAAATGTCGTTGTAGGGTCTTCTCTGACATAGGACCCACTTGCCTGCCGGTGAAGCCATGGGCTTTGAGATAAGCTTCATCCATTCCTTATCTCCTCATTCTTGGCAGCTGCAAGCTTTGCCTCTTCCTCCTCCTTCTTCTTCTCCCTTAGCTTCTCCCTGGCAGTCCTCTCCTTTTTTTTGATTTGATCTTGCTCTTTTTGAAAAAGAAACAAGATCGTATCATAATCTTGAGGTGCGGTGCTCCTCTTAAGAATAGCCTCTAGAGTAGAGAAAGGCTATCTTCTCCCTTTCCTTAGCCTCCTCCTTCCTTTTCCTCTTCTCCTCCTCTACGGCCAACCTTGCTGCTTCCTCCTTTTCTTTTTGTAGCAAGGTTTCCTTCTCCAGCTTTACAAGCTCATCAAGTGGGAGTAGAAGGATATCTTCATTGACTACTTCCAGGCTGATGAGTCGTTTATAACCTCCACTCTCCTCTTGTTGTTGATACTTTCTAAATGGCTGCTGCCGCTTTTCTGCTTGCAGCCAACAGCTTCCAAGTATCAATTCTTCCTTTCTTCTTGAGCTTTTCCAACCTTTCCTCCTCTAGAAGCTCCTCAGCAGTGAGCTTCTCTTCCCCTTAGGATCATAGGAAGATTCAGCCTTTAGAGACTCAGGTTTAGAGGATTTAGGTTGGGGAGAGTGGGGTTGGACTTGTGGTGTTTGAGATAGAGGGGTTGTAAGAAAGTCCTCACTGTTTACCTCAGAGGCTAGGTCAAGAATGGCCTCTGTGATGAACAGATCATCGGAAAAGGAAGACAGTTCAATAATTCCTTCTGTAGCTTGGATTTCTTCTTTGGAAGAAACTTGAACTACACTACCTATCCCTTCTAAATTGGTTGTTGGGCCATGAGTCTGTATATCCCCTTCGAAGTTAATCTCAGGTTCAATAGAGACCTTCGGTTGACCAACTTCCTCTTCAGAGATAGGTGGTGTACTCATCCTTTGAAGCTCTTCAGCTCCAAAGTAGGCAACGGCTACATTAGGGGAATGCTGTTCAAGGGAGGAGCTTATCAGAAATGTGGTTAAAAAGGTCGATAAGCATACTTGGGTCCACTTGAATAGTAATAGGAGCTGGTTGAGGGAAGATGGTTGCAGGGTGTTGCTGTGTAGGATAAAAGAAGATATGTCATTAAGGGAAGTTGTTCTGATGGAAAAGCTGGGTTCCACATGTCTTGTTTTTGTACATTCTCCCCCTTTTTGGTAGCATCATTGAGAAGTAGATGAGCTAGAGGAAGAACTTAAAGAAACCTAAGTATGTACATGCATAACAGACTTCTCAATCTGTGTCTTAGCTAGTTGAGCCTTGAGATGTTCAATCTCAAGTTGCTGAGTGGCAGACCTGTCATCTGAAGTCTTAACCTTTAATTCAAGGTTTGAGACTTTAGAAAGCAGGTCTCTGAAAATGAGTTTCAGACTCCTCATTCTTTTAAAGAATCATAAGAGATGAGATAAAATACCTAGTATGTTCATCATCACCACCAGTAGTGGTTTCTTGGGGCCCTGGATACTCTTGCTTAGTGATGTGTCTTTCAAAGACATCATTGGCAAGGTTGTCATAAACTCAGTCTCAGTGATGTTACCACTGTCCTTAGAGGTTAGGGAAACCCTCTCAGTAGCGGCAGCTGAGCCTACACGAGTCACCTCCACACCAGTTTGACTCACCTCAGTTAGGTTTATCTGATGTGGGCTAGACATTTGAGGTTCCCTGGGGCTCAGTTGATCTTGAGAGTGGTGTGGTAGATCAACATCATGGCCCAGATGAAATATAATGTCCTCATCAGGTCGGTGTTAATAGGCAATAAAGGATAAAGAGGTTATATCTAGTGACCCGGGACTTGGTCAGCACCTAATGGCCCCTCTGCAATAGCAGTTTAGCCAATGATATGGCTATCCCTTTTTGGCTGCTCAAAGGAGTGTGAGACTCACCTGAGGGCTAATGGCTTGGGTTGTGGGCTCATCAGTTGAGACTGAGGAGACTCAACGCTGACATTAAGGTCAATATGGAGGATGGTTGGACCTCTAGCTAAGTAGGAGCCCTGAGTTCCACTCTAGCCTTTTTGGATTGAACAGAGAGGACCTGATCAAGCAGAGTAATTGATCAGGGGTTCATTGGGGCGTCTTGTGTAGGTGATCTTGATGGGTGGGAGAAGTATTGGCATTGGAGTGGTGGGGTCTTGTGTGGGTTCATCACCTGCTGGGCTTGCAAGGATGTCACCAGGAGCCGTTGGCTCAAGCATACCTGGAAGAAGATCCGTGAATCTTCCAGTGAAGTTGGTGGACACCTTCTTCAGAATTTTGAAGATGCCAGGCCTTATGTGAGGACCAGTAGAACATCTGTATATTGTAGTCTGTCTTGGTCTAGCCACAATTGATGATGTGCTGAATGAACCGGGGATACATGTAGAATGGATCCCGAGTGAGATTACACTTAAGTTGTTCAGCACAAATTTTGAGTAGTTGAAGCACAGCCCTTTACCAAACCATGGACTAGGCAGCCCAAATCATATGGATTTGATCCCATCCCCCAAACTTGTTGGATAGGCAGTGTAGGATGATGTGCAGCAAGAACTTCCAATTGTAGTAGAAGTTAAACTTTATACACTGTAGATCTACTCACATCGCCACCATATCCTTCCAAGAGTACAGTCTTCTTTCGAGAAAGAAGTTAGTAAGCTTCGGAAGTAGATTTATCTATGATTAAATGTTCTTCCGAGGCTAAAAACTCTTCGGAAGAGAATATTTATGCAGAGGAATTTGCCTTCGGAAGATGGATAAAGATCTCTTCCGAGGGTAAATTTCTCTTTGGAAGAATCATACTTAGAAAATTTTTAAGAAAACCTTCTTGTAACAGGGCTTAGATTGTTATAGACAACATAGTCAAGACACATTTAAGAGGTTTTTCAGAAGGGAAAGATTAGTCAATGTTAATCATCCCAATAGCTGTAATTAAAATACTTGAATCTTCGTTCATCAAAGGCTTTAGTGAACACAATCAGCATATTGTTCATTTGAATTGACTTGACTAGTTTGATTAGATTTTCTCATGAATATCTTGAATGAAATGGTACCTAATGTCAATATGCTTTTGTCTTTGAGTGCTTGACTGGATTTTATGTGATAGATATGGCACTCTTGTTGTCTATGTGGATAGGGATCCATCAGGTTGAAACCATAATCCAGCATCTGATTTTGAATCCAAAGCAGTTGAGCACAACAACTTGTAGTGGCAATGTACTCAACTTTAGCAGTAGATGTGGATACACATGATTGCTTCTTGCATTTCCAGGAGATGATCCTTCCACCAAGAAATTGGCATCCTTCAGATGTAGATTTCATCAGGTTGAAACCATAATCCAGCATCGGATTTTGAATCAAAGCAGTTGAGCACAACAACTTGTAGTGGCAATGTACTCAACTTTAGCAGTAGATGTGGATAACATGATTGCTTCTTGCATTTCCAGGAGATGATCCTTCCACCAAGAATTGGCATCTTCAGATGTCGATTTCTTGTTGAGTGTTGTAGCCACCATAATCACTGTCCGTGTAACCATAAATGTTAAAAACCTTATTCTTGGGATACCAGAGACCCAGTTTGAGAGCTCCTTTGAGGTATCTAAGGATTCTCTTGGCAGTAATCTCATGAGACACCTTTAGAGTAGCCTGATATCTTGCATGATGCAAGTTGCAAACATGTATCAGGTCTACTTGCGGTGACATACATTAGTGTTAGAACTAGATCAAATGTATAGGTTTAGTTGACTTGTCAACTCTTGTAATTAATCATGGTAATTCTCTTTTTGATAATATAATGTATGCATGGATTATATGGTAACCCATATTCTTGTGTGTGTTAGTTTATGTTATTACAGGGGAAATCAGACTTGGTCAATTTGAAAAATTGACTAAGTGTTAGAACAAACTATGGATGAATAAGTGTTCTTTTGTAGATGTTCTCAGGAGCATAACTGAAGTTTGTGCTTCCGTAGATCTCCGGAAAAACCAACAACTGCTGAACAAGACCAAAGATCAAGTGGAGCTGTTGAAGGAGAGCTTGCTGTTGAAGAACAAGTACAAGAACTCCTGCAGAAGTACAACCACTAAAGAACAAATGCTGAAGAAAAAGTGTTGCTGCTGAAGACTAGTTGCTGCGGAAGAGAAGACTCCCCCGAAGGCCAATTCCTACGGAAGATTAACAAACTTGTATTGTTTCAAATCATCAAGTACATAACAAAAAGTCAACAAGTCAACATGTCAGAGCAATATCTTCAAATCAATGTAGGTGAAGGATAATTAAGTCAACAGAATATCCAGTCACTATCAACAATATTCTTTATGTAATTTACAATTTCCTATGTAAATTGCGACTCCTATGCGATACAACGGCAGGATGCCCACATATAGAAATAGAATAGCGAGATATTGGCAAGAAAATAGGAACAGAATAGAGAGAGATGAGAGCTATCGATACTCAAATAGGTGATATATTGATAGAAAGATATCAATCAAGAATAACAAAAGAAATTAACAAGATAGCAATATCAAGCATCAAGAACATATCGCATTATAATCATCAGTTGTAATCGATTGATTGTGAATGAAGAGCAATTGAAAAATCTGTGTGTATTGCTTTATTACGTTTAGTTTTTCTAGTTGTTCTTCTTGTTCATCGATTTCATTCTTTGATAAACAATCCATTAAAGGCAGGTATTGATAACTTCACACGATCAAATACTTGTTAAAATCAAATTGATAATTCTTGTAACGATCCTAGGATTATCAATCAGAGACTAATAATTTCCCTGTACTGATGCTGATCAGTATCCTCCTCGGAATCAAGACAAAGATTGTGATCTTTGGGTATAGGTGCTGGCTGGCTTATAATCTTTCATCTCAAATCTCTTAGATATCCTGACATACTTAGATTGATTGATGAAGAACCTTCTTCCATCTGCTTCATTTGAATTCCAAGGAAAAAATAATCTTTCCATGGAAATCATCTCAAACTCTTTCTCATGATGCCTTCAAAGTCTTTACACATTTGGTCATTTGAGGATCCAATATGATGTCATCAACATAGACTTGAATAAGACATGTCGTTCCCAA
This sequence comes from Flaveria sonorensis, assembly GCA_025506505.1. Taxonomy (NCBI): domain Eukaryota; kingdom Viridiplantae; phylum Streptophyta; class Magnoliopsida; order Asterales; family Asteraceae; genus Flaveria; species Flaveria sonorensis. Next base: position 46,578,497 of record CM046438.1, read on the forward strand.
AATTCTTTATGAACAAGTCTTGTCTGTGGTCCATCTGGTGTAGCCATTCTTCAGAAGAAACTGGACAGTGTCTCATACCACAGTCTAGGTGCCTGATACAACTCATAAAGAGCTTTATCTAGTTTACACACATAGTTGGGGTGCTGTGGGGCTTCAAATCCAGGTGGCTGGCACACGTAGACTTCTCTATCAATATCCCTATACAAAAATGCACATGTTGACATCAGTTGATAGACTGTGAAGTTTTGCTGCGGCAAAAGCAAGGAAGATTCGCCACAACGTCAAGTCTTGCAACAGGTGGCAAAGACATCAGTGTAATCTATGCTTCCTCCTGTGTGTATCCTTAAACAAAAAGTCTGCGCTGTTCTTGTCTTGATGAATCACCTCTATCATCTCTTGTTCTGAACACCCACTTAGTGCCAATAGGGACTTGGACAGGTGGCAATAGACATAAGTTTCATACCTTTTGCCTCTTGTACTGAAGCAACTCCTCTTGCATTGCTTCAACCCAATTGTTGTCCTTGAGTGCTTCTTCCACTTCTTGGGTTCCACTTGAGAGAGAAACATGAGTACATGTAGACATATTCCCATTATGGGTCTGACTTCTTATTCTCACACCTTTTGAGACATCCCCAATGATGTTCTTAGTTGGATGAGTGGTGTGTATCCTGAGCCTAGGAATCACATCTAGTTGCATAGATAGATCCAGATTTGAGACCATGACCAGTTGATGTCTCACACTCATTCAATGAGGATTGATTGAATGAATGTGTGACACCATCAATGGTCTTTTCTGTGAAGTAGTATCAATAGTTGTCTGTTCCTCTAGATTTCTATCTTTATCAGCTTGGTGTTGAATGCTAGAGTTCTCAGCTGTTGAGTTATTAGGCTCAGTGGCTGACAACTTGTTGATGCTCCCTTGTTTCCTGAGATATTCATGCTTTCAAGAATTCCAGTTGAAGGAGCTTGATCTTCAATTCTTCTTGAAGAACTAGGAATATGTCTGGGTAACTCAAACAGTTGATCTTTATAGGGGTCACTTGAGTTCTGTTCTAATTGAAACATTCTCACAAGATGGTTAGAATAGTTTGGAAACAATTCTAAATTAAGATATGATCAGGACCATTTCCCTTGACACAAGGAGTGTGCTTATTGACAACAATGTTGGATGTTTCCTCAAATTGTTGATTTTAACATTATACACTCTATAAGCAATAGAGGTTGAGGAATATCCAACAAAGATAGCATCATCCGACTTTTCAGCAAATTTTGCTAAATTGTCTTTTATGTTAAGTATGGCGCACCTGCTGCCAAAGGACCTAAGAAAGCCAATGAACGGTGGCCTCTTGTTCCATAGCTCATAGGGGGTCTTTCCATGGGGCTTAATAATGAGAACCCTGTTCTGTACATAACATGCAGTGCTGACTGCCTCTGCCTAGAAAGTTAGAGGCTGCTTTGAATCAGCTAACATAGTTCTTGCAACCTCAATAAGTGTCCTGATCCTCCTCTCAGTAACACCATTTTGTTGAGGAGTTCTAGGAGCACTGTATTGTCTGGCAATCCCCTTTGAGTTACAGAATGAGTCAAGAGCTTGATTTTTAAACTCAATCCCTTGATCATTCTAATGATTTTTACTTGTGAACCTTCTGATTTTCAATTTAAGAATAAAAGATTTTAAAGTTTTAGCAGTTTCATCTTTGTTCTTAAAAAGAAAACCCATGTAAATCTTGTAAAATCATCAATAATCACAAGACAATATGATTTCCTTCCAATGCACATTATACTTGTGGGACCAAAAGATCCATGTGCAATAAGTGTAATGAGGTGGTTATAGAGTTAACCTCTTTGGATTTGTGAGTGACCTTGTGTTGCTTACCTTTCAGAAAAGCAATACAATTATCTTTACAGAAAAATTTCTTTTTAGGAACACTATGTACCAAATTATTTTTAACCAATTATTCATTGTTCTAAACTTAACATGGCACATTCTTTTGTGCCAAAGAGTTGACTAATCACTATTAGCTTTGGAAAGAAAGCATTGATACTTCTCCCAGTGGGGAAGCATTGTTCATATCCAACTTGTATATATCCCTTTCCTGGGAGATCTAAGAAGCACCAATTCCTGAGGAATTGTCATCCTAGGTTTGAGGATAATGCACTCATGCTCTGTGAAAAGCATTTGGTGCTTTTGATCATAGAATTGAGAAACACTTAAGAGATTGTGTTCAAGCTGTTTGAAAATTTACTTTGTAAACTTTTAACTTACCATTGGATACACTACCTCTACAGAAATGTATCCTCCGGCTTCACCTTCAAACTGAACAGGACCTCCATCAAAATGTTCAATTGTCGTAGGAGAGATCTGTTCCCTGTCATGTGCCTGGAGCATCCACTGTCCACAATCCATATATTTCTATTCTTTCATATGGATGTCCCTGCACATAAGGTGAAAAGATTAGTTACTATTGGAAACCCAAGCCTTAATGGTCTTGGGCTCTTCCAATATAGATGATATAATTGAACCAAATGTATGCATGGGTTTTCAATCATAGTTTGTGAAGAAGAGACTTTGGCTGTAGCATCTTTCTGATCTTCCATTCCATCCTTTGGTGATTAGTGTAGATGAGCCTGATGAGGCTTGAGCAACATGACTTGCTTCTGAGGCTTCTTTCTTTTCGAAGAAGTTTTCACCACCTTTTCTTCCAAAGTAGTTTTCTTCTCGGAAGGTTTCAAAGAATTCTTTTTGTTTCTTTGTTTGTTCTTTAGCTTTTCTTTCGAAGCCAATGTGAAACCATCCTTGACTCCTTCTTTCTTAACATTGGTAGCAAAATGTGTTCTTGCTGGATTGTAGTAACAACCTTTGGCCATGTGCTATGCAGACCATAGATTATGCACTCATGTTATTCTTTGTGGGTATGAGGGCTGTTGTTTCTTGCACTTCTTTTCCTTCTTCAACAACCTTCCCCTTTAATTTTATTATGCTTTGGAAAATGTTTTAAGTTTTCATTTGTGTTTTATAACTTGTATTTATATTTATGCCATGTTTATGTACGAGTCCCATGTGTGTATGTATGCCATGTTTATGTATATGTAACGTGTATATGTATATGTGTATGTTTGACTAGGAAAATATTGTAGGATTTCATTTGTGTTTTATAATTTGTATTTATATTTTTGCCATGTTAATATATGTGTCGATGTATGTATGTCATGTTTATGTATATGTATAAGTAATCTTATAAATATTATTTATTTATTGTTTAAAGGAACAATAAACGTAAAGGAGGACACATTATAGGGAAGTGTTTGGATGGATTAACTCGTGGGCAAAAGAAGATTAGGTAAATTTAAACCTTTTGCTTCTATTATATGTAATATGTTGTTATCAGTGTTTATATGTGTAGTACTTTATTAATTTATTATGATATTAGATTTGTTGATTTAGTATATTGTTTTGTTTAAAGTTGGATATTATCAAGTTAAATCACTCGAACACATTTATAGACTGAAGTTGGATATTATTACTTGCATTGTTGATTTATTAAAACTTAAAACTGTTATCTTTTATTATTTATAAATGGACATGATGGATTTTTTTATTTTATAACAGTTATGCTATCAAATTTTCATAAAAATATTAATAAGCATATCTTGTTATGAACTATTAGGTGGGTCATCATCACATGAGATGAGAAATGAATGCACTTAGGAATACATGCATGAAATGCAAGAATAAATGAATGAATTTAAAAAAGAAATCAAATCCTAATGACGATGAAGATGATCAAGATGACAACAATTAGAACTTGTTTGTTTTATAAAAGATTAAGATGTTTACGTTGGTTTTTGTTTAAATGTACATGTAACTTGAATTGTAAAATTATTTTCTTTTGGGTATTAGTAATATTAGCTTTCGTTTGGTGTAAAAATATGTTCCCGAAAACTGCAATATTGAGATAAACCTGGAAAATGTAAAAACAATTTAAAAATTAAAAATTAAAAGAGTAGGGTCTATGGCGACGACATGTCGTCGCCATAGGGCTTTCCAATTTTATTTTATTTAGTTTTTTTATTAAAATTAAAAAAATTAGTTATAGACTGAAAAAATTATTTTTAATTAAAATACAACATATAATTTGTTTTGCTGACAACTCTGTGGCGACAACTTGTCATCGGGATAGACCTCTACGGCGACCAGGGTTTTGGCGACGACTCAAAATGGCTATAGCGACAAGGCTGTGACGACTAGGCCTATGGCGACGACAAACCGACCCTATCGCGACGACAAATGTCTTTGCCATAGCCCTTATTTCTTGTAGTGAGTCAAGTGTACATATCGGGTGGTAGTATAGTTTTTTTGGTTAGAACCAACTATCGATCCATGAACATGAGAGCTCCTGATACTAAGTATTTATTATTATTTAGCCGATAAGTGATTGGTTGTGAATATTATGATTAATTAAATTAGCTAACGATAGTCTAGTTAAAGTAAATGAATAAAGATGATGATAATTAATCATAGAAATATATCACTTAGATTTCGACTCTGCTTAGCAAAACCATGACAAAATGCATGAACCTATGGTGAGATCATTTTCTACACATGAAACATAGAAGTAAATTAGACTCCTGTTAAGGTTATCTAATTTTATAACTTTTTAGAAAGTTAGAACGATAAACACATGATAGTCGCATAAAGTTATGCCATGAAAAACCGATGATATAATTAAGTTAATGTTAAAGATGGTTTGGACTCTCGTCAAGGATACCAAACCCATAAACTTTGGAAAGTTAACACGATGTATACATGGTAACCTCCTAAATTCGCATAATGTAACAATAGTTATGTAAATCTTTCAACTTGTGAATGTCCTAACAGGATTACATGAACCACACATTTACGCATTATCTATAGTTACACATATATAAATTAGGAGAGATTCACAACAAACATAACGATTTGTTCAAACATTTGTATAAGGATACACACTTGTTCAACTTTACTAAATAATCAAGCCTCATTTATCATTCCTAGTCATATGTCATAAACCACACACTAATGTATGCAATTCATGAATAAATGTTCTAAAACACAAGGTTTTCCAACATAATGTGGTTATAACATCCACAAGATTCATCATTTCATCAATTTGACAAGCACACACAATCATTGAAGAGCATTCATAACCTTGTTATTAACATTAACCTAATTATAACCATAAGTTACATGTAAAATATCAAAGTACGCTAAGCTTCATATAATCTAAGTGATAAAGAGTATTTAGCCAATGAGGCTTACAAAAACCAAAACCAAACTCATAACAATGGAAGAAAACATGATGAATCTAGAGATTTTTAAACAAAAAATAAGTAGAGGTGGGTTGTGTGAGGTTGAATCTTTCTTTGAAATGCTTGATCTTTAATCTTAACTCAAACTCTTGGGAAACTTCTTCAAAAATCACCACAAGATTAGAGAAAACTAGGGTTTTTTTCTCCAAAATTCCACCCCTTCAAGTGAGGAAGAAGAAGGGCTTATAAGGGATCCTGATGCGTGTTATGGTCATTACGGAATCTGTCATGGCCATAATGCGCAGAAAGGGAGACCTGATGCTTGTTATGGTCACGACAAAACTAGTCATGGTCATAACAGTCTCTAAACTTCCAAAATCTTCATTAATTTCTTGTCTTTTTCTTTTGATATCACCAAGAAACCATCCAAAACTACAAAATTGAAAGTAATCACAATTAAGTATCAATAAAGATGAATTTGTAACAAAAGCGCTCAAAATGGAAAATGATATGCATTATTAACATGTATATTTATTCACATATCATTAGATCATAGGCATAATTATGATTATGGTGAACTTTTAAGAGTAAAATTTTGATGAATATAATTGAAAAATCTACAACATATATACTCAAATTGCATACTGACACAAATTATAGTTATCAGCCGTTGTCTTTCATTTTAAGTTCTCTCTGTTCTATGGAATCTATTTCTCATTAGAAGACTTCATGATAATAAGATGTTTTAGGGAAAAACGCAAAGGAAAGGTGGTTGTTAAGGGACCACTACAAAGGTTTTGGCTATTAACGGTGGCATTCGTCATCGCAAAAAGGTACTTTGTCGCCGTTAATAGTATCAGCAACTACTTGTCACCACTACTATGTCGCCGTTAATTATTTGTCGTTAATATAAATCAAATCTTACCACTAATAGATACAAAAATAATGGAATTTGTCGCCATTAAAGATACAATTTAACAATGGAAAAAATAAATTATAGAAAGAGTATTAGCGGACGACACAGTCACCGTTATCAATCACTATTTCATTTTTTATATATTTTTTTTCTATATGTGGTTATTCCTAATTTCACAAACCAAACATACATGCATAAAAATACATCTAGATTTCTTATCAAACACAAAATACACAATAAAAAACTTCAAAGTACATGATATAAACATACAATGTGCATAAACGGTAAGTATTTCAACATCTTTTGTACTGTTAAATAAAACTAACAAAAGCAAGCATAAAGTATTTATTTGATAAACTAATTGTTACTCTCGTCCGGATCATCTTCGTTAGCTTATTTGAAGCCATATTCAAATCCATAAACTATGTAAGTTGTATTAAAAAGCCTACAAAATAAAGTATAATTGTAAGCTATTGCATTTTGACAAGTTTAAACTCAAAGTAAGATGTTTTTAAGTTTATCAAGTGTTTTCGGCTCATTTTGACCCATTTAAACTATAACCGAGATCGTTTGAGTCTATCTTAGTTCCAACAGGTTAAAATGACACGAACACACTTGATAAACTTAAAAAAAAAAATCCTAATTTAACTTTAATGAACTTTAATAGACTTAAAGTTGATGTGAGCGTATCAGAGTGGGTTTCTATCGACCCACCGACTCTCATTGCAAACAAGACATTTTTACAACGAGAGGTTTTTTTATGTGACCCAACCCAAATCCATGCAATCCAAGTCGTTTAAGAAGACAAGTTTAGCCATACAAGTCGGGTCAATGGGATTTGAAGGTGTTGAGCCAAGCAACGTAATGGTGGACTACTTTAATTGCATCTTCTTATATTTTCAAATTAATTATGTGGCTAGTTTGTGAATTAGAATAAAGGAGATAATGGGGGATGGACTTTGTTTCCACGTGATGTATCTTTTTAAAAGTTTTGAGGATTTTGTTGATATTGTTAGTTTTGATCTCCTTTAAAGGAGAAGCTTTTCTATAGAGAAATACATTAAAAAATTGTCTCAGATCTTCTCCTATTTTCTTCTCCAGCTTCTCTCTTTTTTCTCATTTAAGCTACTCGATCCACATTAGTTGTATTAGTGACAGCCTTGATTCTGTGGAAACTTGTAGGAAATCTCTTGAACAATTTCAAAAGGAAATATAAGATAACTTTCAGAAATTCACTGCTATGTTTGAGCAAATGATGATGGATGTTCAGTCCCTCTAAGAGAAGAGCCCAACCAGTCCTTCGGGTTCTAGTGGGGAGTACTGGCCATGACCGGCGGCGAGATGAAGCCCTATTTAAAGCACCATTTTCCCCCGTTCAATGGCGATGGTCCTATGGGGTGGATCTACCGGGCCAAGCAGTATTTTGAATTTGAAAAGGTTGCGCACGGTGGCCGATCAGGTTCAATTAGCTTCATTTCATTTAGAGTGTATCACTCTTCAATGGCATCGTTGGTTCACGAAGAATAAGTGATACGGATCTAGACTCATTTGAAGAACCACCCGGAAGTGCTACTTCACAACCCAACCCGTTGACCCGTGACTAAAAAGGGGCTGCCGGTTTTAGTCCACCCCATCCAACCATTTCTTTAAGTTTATCTCTTTATTCAATTTAGTTGATCTCTTATTTATCGTAATTTCGTTTTCATGTTTATCTTATTCTAGTTTCTTATTTAAAGATTTGTAATCCTTGGTTGAATGGTATGTTTTTATGAAAAGAAAAGTTTTCTTTGAACAATATTTGTTCTTTGTCATTCGGTTGGCCGGAGACGCATTATCACGCTAGGGCTTCTAGCGTCCACTCGTATACGAATCCATATCAAGTGGTATCAGCAGCACCAGGTAACTCAGGATGTCCGGACGTGAGGGAGATCGTCGTCATCACCGTCGATACGCCGCCGGAGGCAACGGTTTTGAACAACATGACCCATGGGATGTTGCTGAGATTGAACGTCTACAACAACGGGTTTGTGAGCTTAAACTAAATCAGTTTGTGCAGGAAGACAATTCCGCTACGGAGTCCATTGTTTGGGATGACGATGGCGATTACAATGTTTTTGCATGAGGGCCACATCGCCATCCATCAACACCGCAACCCTCGGTGGATCCTTTGCGATCATTAGGAATTCGGACACAGATCCCAGAGTTTGAAGGCCACCTGCAACCCGACGATTTCATCCATTGGCTTCAAACCGTTGAGCGCATCTTTGATCTTCAACAAATTCGGGAAAACATAAAGGTAAAAGTTGTCGCTATTCGTTTACGGAAATATGCTTCTTTATGGTGGGAACATGTGCAAAAACAACGTTATCGGGACAATAAACGTAAACTAGAAACGTGGGACAAGATGAAACGTTTAATGCTTTCCAAATGTCTACCAATTAATCACAAAGAGGATTCTTTTATTGACTACCACAATTTTAAACAAAGTTTACTCTCTGTTGAAGAATTCATAGTGGAATTTGAACAGCTACGTATGAGATGTGGAGTTGAGGAAAATGACGAACAGGTTATAGCCCATTTTTTGGGGGCGTTGCGGCCGGAAATATCGAACGTAGTAATGTTGCAACAATATTGGTCCTTTTTTGATTTGTGCAGGTTGGCGCAACGGGTATAAAAAAGTTGGCGACCAAGCACCGACCGGCGTCGTCGCGTTTTGCAGGCCGTTCACAGGCTATTTCAACCACCCCACCGGGACTGGCCCAAACAAAGCCGATTCAGCTACTCTCGTTGTTCAATCCAGGTCGAGTTCTAATGCACTCCGTTGTTTCAAGTGTCAAGGATTTGGTCATTTAAGATTAACGAGATTGTCTGAATAAGCAAGTTATGGCTTTCGTTGATGACACGTTACCTACATATGACACTGATGACGACCACGACACCGACCCCACAGAAATCCTTTATCCCGATCGTAGTGAGTCGCTTGTGGTCCAACGTATTCTCAACAATAAAATGGCCGTCCATAAAATGGCTGATGACACAGTGGCTTCGCAACAATATTTTTCGTGCCAAGTGCACCTCCAAAGGAAAAGTTTGTACCGTCGTTATTGATGGTGGGAGCTGTGAAAATATTGTGGCTACCTCCATGGTGGAGAAACCCAATTTACCACTACAACCCCACCCCGAGCCATACCAACTTACATGGCTTAAAAAGGGCAACCTCATCAAGGTTATGCATCGATGTTTGGTTCAGTTTTCTATTGGTAATAAATATGCAGATGAGTTATGGTGTGAAGTACTTTTAATGGATGCCTGTCACCTCTTGTTGGGGCTTCCATGGCAATACGACAGGCATGCCAAACATGACGGGTTCCGGAACACATATTCATTCAAGAAGGACGGTGTTAATATTACCCTCGCACCACTCGATCCACATGATGAAGGACCCGAATCTATGTTGGTCTCTGGACTTGCTTTCACCGGCCTTAATAAAATAGCTTCAACTAGTCCGGGTCATATCATCTTTGGCCACTTGATTATAGAGGAGAACCCAATTATGCAGGATGTCTCACCAGAGGTTCAACCACTCATATCCGAATTCGCATGCGACCCGGTAATGAGTGGAAAACAACGTTTAAAACACGTGATGGGTTGTACAAATGGATGGTTATGCCATTCGGGTTGTCAAATGCCCCGAGCACTTTCTTGAGGTTAATGAATTATATTTTAAACCTTTCATTGGTCATTATGTTGTCATTTACTTTGACGAAATTTTGGTATTTAGTAAGGATGTCGCACAACATTTACTCCACCTTCGAGATATTTTCTTGGTCCTACGACAACAGAAATTATACGCCAATAAAAAATGCCACTTCTTGACGTCCAAGTCATCTTTCTGGGGTATTTAGTTTCGGGAACAGGCATTCGGATGGATGAATCAAAAATCTCGGCAATTACAACTTGCCCACAACCTAAATCACTTCATGATGTTCGTAGCTTTCATGGGCTTGCGTCGTTTTACCGGTGATTCATTCGTAATTTTAGCACGATCGTCGCCCCTATTACCAAGTGCTTAAAAAGTATTAAGTTTACGTGGTCCTCATCCGCACAACAATCTTTTGAAGCACTATAGGTTGCCGTAACACAAGCTCCCATTTTAGCCCCTCCCAACTTTGAACATGTCTTCCAAGTCGAATGCGTTGGTGGGGTTTTGAGTCAACAACATCGGTTCATTGCTTTTTTTAGTGAAGATTTGAGTGACACAAGGCGTCGGTATAGTAACTATGATAAGGAATTCTATGCTATTGTTCGAAGTCTTGAATATTGGCGACACTATCTACTACCCGGCGAATTTATTTTATATTCGACCATCAAGCCCTTAAATTTATTCAGGGCCAAACGAAGCTTAACCCGTGACATGCCAAATGGGTGGAGATGCTACAGGATTTCACCTTCGTCATTTGCCACAAGTTGGGTTCCGCCAACTCAGTTGCCGACGCTTTGAGCCGTCGACCTTCTTTGTAAGGCCCTATTCCAGGAAACCTCACGGTTGGATTTGGACATCAGAAACACAAGTTTTCGAACAACAAATTTCATTAATATAAGCAGCGGAACATACAAAATTTTCATCGTTAAACATTTACATCAAAAGCTCACTTTAGCTATCTATCTAAAATTCTATGCCAGGATGCCAGTCTTGACCAAATGCCAGGTAGCTTCCTAATCCATGCCAAGCTCACCTCTTATTTCTATAGCATACCTACCAATCTAAAATGCATACAAAAGTCAGCGAGACTAAGTGAGCTCTAGGTTTACTTTTGTGAATTACTTTAATGAAACTTTATCATGAATATACACTTTAACATACTTTAACCATACATATACTTTAACATACTTTAGCTTTACTTTATTATTTCTTTATCAGTTACTTTATCTTTACTTTTTCTGTACTTTAGCTTTATTCTTATATTTTATATTCGACCATCAAGCCCTTAAATTTATTCAGGGCCAAACGAAGCTTAACCCGTGACATGCCAAATGGGTGGAGATGCTACAGGATTTCACCTTCGTCATTTGCCACAAGTTGGGTTCCGCCAACTCAGTTGCCGACGCTTTGAGCCGTCGACCTTCTTTGTAAGGCCCTATTCCAGGAAACCTCACGGTTGGATTTGGACATCAGAAACACAAGTTTTCGAACAACAAATTTCATTAATATAAGCAGCGGAACATACAAAATTTTCATCGTTAAACATTTACATCAAAAGCTCACTTTAGCTATCTATCTAAAATTCTATGCCAGGATGCCAGTCTTGACCAAATGCCAGGTAGCTTCCTAATCCATGCCAAGCTCACCTCTTATTTCTATAGCATACCTACCAATCTAAAATGCATACAAAAGTCAGCGAGACTAAGTGAGCTCTAGGTTTACTTTTGTGAATTACTTTAATGAAACTTTATCATGAATATACACTTTAACATACTTTAACCATACATATACTTTAACATACTTTAGCTTTACTTTATTATTTCTTTATCAGTTACTTTATCTTTACTTTTTCTGTACTTTAGCTTTATTCTTATATTTTATATTCGACCATCAAGCCCTTAAATTTATTCAGGGCCAAACGAAGCTTAACCCGTGACATGCCAAATGGGTGGAGATGCTACAGGATTTCACCTTCGTCATTTGCCACAAGTTGGGTTCCGCCAACTCAGTTGCCGACGCTTTGAGCCGTCGACCTTCTTTGTAAGGCCCTATTCCAGGAAACCTCACGGTTGGATTTGGACATCAGAAACACAAGTTTTCGAACAACAAATTTCATTAATATAGCAGCAGAACATACAAAATTTTCATCGTTAAACATTTACATCAAAAGCTCACTTTAGCTATCTATCTAAAATTCTATGCCAGGATGCCAGTCTTGACCAAATGCCAGGTAGCTTCCTAATCCATGCCAAGCTCACCTCTTATTTCTATAGCATACCTACCAATCTAAAATGCATACAAAAGTCAGCGAGACTAAGTGAGCTCTAGGTTTACTTTTGTGAATTACTTTAATGAAACTTTATCATGAATATACACTTTAACATACTTTAACCATACATATACTTTAACATACTTTAGCTTTACTTTATTATTTCTTTATCAGTTACTTTATCTTTACTTTTTCTGTACTTTAGCTTTATTCTTTTACTTTATCTGTACTATAGCTTTACTCTTTTACTTTATTTTTGAGCTTAGTTCAAATGCTTAGCTCTTTTATCAGGTGAGAATGCAACAAATGCCATTCTCTTTTAGTAGATGAGAACACCCAAAGTGTAGCTCCTATGTGAGAATGCACCAAGCATAACTCCTTTAGCAGGTGAGCACACCCAAAGTGTAGCTCCTATGTGAGAATGCACCAAGCATAACTCCTTTAGTAGGCGAGCACACCCAAAGTGTAGCTCCTATGTGAGAAAGCACCAAGCATAACTCCTTTAGAAGGTGAGCACACCCAAAGTGTAGCTCCTATGTGAGAATGCACGAAGCATAACTCCTTTAGCAGGTGAGTACACCCAAAGTGTAGCTCTTATGTGAGAATGCAATGAATGCAATTCTCCTATAGCAGGTGAGCACACCCAAAGTGTAGCTCGTATGTGAGAATGCAACGAATACAATTCTCCTTTTGCAATGCTTGCAAGACTTCTTTAGCGCACTTTAACGTTTTCACAGCCGTGCTTTACCGGGTAAATGTTCTTGAATTATTGTTCAAGTTCTTTAACGTTTCACATGTGACTTTACTATCTTTCTTTAACCTTTAACTGTAATAATATATATAAATACATTATTTCTTTAGCAATAAGTTCATCATTAAACTATCTTTATCACATGCTATACGGGGGTATCTATACACGTAACTATCTAAGGTTTCGCACAAGAACATCAACACCAGAACACTATGACTCGCGCGAGAACTCCTCCTTTCATGCGAGAACTCACCAAGGCATGACAACTTGCCAAGAAAGTTATCTCAGTCACGCGAGAACTTTTGAAAGATAACTGTTTGCTGCTAGAACCTACTATTAGCGCGAGAACTCATTCTCCGCGCGATAACTTTTCTGCTATACGAAACTTCATCCCTAAGTTATTGATTCTTTTGCCATTTCAATGCCCAAAAATGTGCTATAACAGTCTATACTACTATACTTTATCAAAACATTCATTAAGGTATGCATATTAGCCCTAAAACATGGAAAACACATAAAAAGAGGGGTCTAGAACTCACCTTATGATATCTTTGCACACGAACAACACTAAATCGAGGGTGTTTTGATCAGAAGCTTAGACACCACCTATTTTCACACGAACAACACTAAATCGAGGGTGTTTTGATCAGAAGCTTAGACACCACCTAGCACCGATTTCTCTGTTCTTAAGCACAACAGCAGGAGCTTTCGCATGAAGTGGAGAAGATTAGGTGCCTGTGCCTATTTATAGTGTCTCTCTCTCCTCGCAGCGGTTCTCACGCAAAAAACTCCAGTCACGCGATAACTGCCTTCCGTGCCAGAACTTTACTCATCCTGCGAGAACTCTCTCCCCGCGCGAGAACTTCACTTCCTTGAAAATTCGATGTGTTACAAGTCTATCACCCTTATTTGGGTTTCTTCCTTGAAACCTGCTATTCATCAAACAATTGAGGGTAATGTTGTCTCATTTCATCTTTGGTTTCCCACATGGATTCTGACCCCTTTCTATGCTTCCACTATACTCGAACAAGTGGAACTACTTTATTCCTCAATTGTTTCTTCTTCCTGTCTATTATAGCTATGGGCTGTTCCATGTAGTTCAGTCTGTCATCAATCTCTACATCCTCCAGTGGAACATGAGTGTCTTCGTCTGCTAGACACCTATGCAGATGTGATACGTGGAAGGTAGAATGAATTCCACTTAACTCGTCTGGTAGTTCCAGCCTATATGCCACTTCCCCTACATGGGCTATGATTTTGAAAGGCCCAATAAATGGAGGGCTTAAATTTCCTCTCTTTCTGAATTGAATGAGTCCTCTCCAAGGTGAAACCTTTAGCATCACTTTATCACCGATGTTAAACTCAATAGGTCTTCGGCGTTTGTCGGCATAGGACTTCTGCCTGTCTTTAGCGGCTTTCACGTAAGCTTTGATTTTGCCTAGCTTCTCATTAGTAGTCTCTATAACCTCAATACTCCCCAACTCCTTCTATCTGATCTCTCCCCAACAGACAGGGGTCCTATACTTCCAACCATAAAGTGAGCACCTTTCGTCAGTCTATCTACTATGACCTATATGGCATCATAACCTTTAGCTATACGAGGTAGCTTCATTATGAAATCCATAGTAATATGCTCCCACTTCCATTCGGGAATCTCCAAGGGTTGGATTTTCCCATATGGCTTCTGATGCTTAGCCTTAACCTAGAGACAGGTCAAGCACCTTTCTACATACATTGCCACGTCGGCTTTTATCCCCGGCCACCAATAGTTCTTCTTTAGGTCTTGGTACATTTTGTTGGTTCCCGAATGAATTGAGTAGCGAGTCTTGTGAGTTTCGTCTAACACTTTTTCTCGTAGACCTCCACGACTAGGGATCCACATACGCCCGAATCTAGTTTTGACACCATTGGTGTTTTCTTCCAGATTCACGACCTGCCCTTTCATCCTCTCCTCGTTAATGTGTTTGGGTTCCAGAGCTTCTTTCTGAGCTTCCTAAATTTGCTTTATCACATCATGAGTTACAATCAACTAGTAAAATCTAACCTGAATTGTTTCACGGTTTTCCTTGCGGCTTAGGGCATCAGCTACCACGTTAGCTTTACCCGGGTGATAATGAATCTCACAATCGTAGTCTTTTATGAGCTCCAGCCATCGTCTCTGTCTCATATTGAGATCTTTCTGTTCAAAGAAATACTTTAAGCTTTTGTGGTTCGTGAAAATCGTATATTTGGCACCATATAAGTAGTGTCTTGATGTGGTCAAAATTATCTATATTTTTATGAATATTCTTTACACTTTTGAGTAGAATTTTCTTCTATTTTTACTGATTAGTTCTCCTAATTGGTTAATAGTTGAGTTTTAAAAGTTTTAGGAGATAATGAGTAAAAGTGATGTACTTGAACTAGTTCATACTTCATTAAGTGAACATTCAAATTTTTAATTGTTGTTTATTTTAGATGAAAATTTAATTTGGTTTATAAGTTATTGTGTATGTAAATTGGTCTTGATTCGTTTGTTATTAACATGAGTAGCTAAACTCATAGTACTATCTAGGCAATGGAAGAATAGTGATGTTTTTGATTACTCTTAGTTTGTTTTACAACTAGTGGATTGATGATTATTGCAAAATCGATCTAATTATTGTCTTTGTGTGTGACGTGCGTACTAGTTATAAGACATATGTTGCTTACCTTGTCTCTCTTGCAATTTTAGTTGTTAACTTTGTGTTGTTTTTGGTTAAAATTGCATACTAGGTTTAGACTTGGTGTTTAAATCATGATGTGGGTTGATCTAGGAATAGTCACCTATGAAATACGGGTTTGAGTTCATTTATCTAAATTAGTATTCTAGCCAACTTTGAGACCGGAAGGAGATAAGTTGTAGATTTCATCTAGTTTCTAGTTTAGTTAGGTTAGAATCACACGGGAGTGGGTTTTACCTAAGTAGTCTAGTAACTTGTGTTTTCTTGTCTTGGACTATATTAGATTGATTGATGCCTTTATCTTATTAAGTTGATGGAACCGGCTATTAGGGTATTGGACTAGTGATACTGGAAGGAGATATAGTTTAGAATCCATTAGTCATTCGGGTGTGGTTTAGCCATTCCTCAACATCGTTTGCTTCACACGACCATTAGGAGTATTTAGAAGTGTTTGTAAGACCTATGGCAGGCTTAGCATCGATAGGTATATCCTAGTAGTCGTATTTTTAGATCCGGTGCCATTACTTGTGTTACAACCAAGAGTAGTCAAGTCATCAATAGGATTTCCGCCTAGGTAGTCATTTTCTCATCCTTCATTTCTTTCTTGTTCGCCTAAGCTCGTTTCATTAATCCGCATCTTTCTAGTTTTTAATTAATTTTATTAATCTAGTTAAATTTAGTTAAGTTAATCGTTTCTTCATTGTCTTAGTATTTAATTATTAAAATCAAATGATTTTAATTGGTTAGAAGTCGATAAAGATTTACTATTGAGGGCCGCCAAACAAGTCTCTAGGGTATGATACTCGGACTTACTTAGCTTAACTACACACGACCGGTACACTTGCCGCTTGTGTGAGTTTTGTGAGGTTATCCATTTTTTTTAAAACCTGTTTGTGAAACGCTATCAATTTTTTTTATATATATACAATTTTCACACATCAAGTTTTTGGCGCCGTTGCCGGGGACTTATTTTGGCGACTTCGAGAACGATCCGGATCGGGGATGGATCTAACCATCTTGTCTTTTTAAATTTTATTTAGCTTGGTTGTCTTTTTATGTCGGTTTTGCTTCTTGATTAGTTTCCTCTATTTGCAATTTGTCACTTTAGATAGTATTTTGCCTTTTGTGTGGTTTTTGTCTTCTTCTTAGGATTAGTTAAAATCCTCGTTCCTTTTAGTTATTTCCTTTTTCTTTTCATTTCTTCTAGTTTATGCGACACACCCGTTCCACCAGACCACCTGAGTTTGAGCCGTTAGACGACCCCGAGCATATATTCAATCAGCATCAGCAACAGTCAGACGAGCCAAACTGCGACTCAGAATCCGAAAAGGATGACGTTTCACTTCACAACACCGACACCGAGTCCGATCACAACACAGATTCCACGATGGGCGACGCGAATCCACCAGCTAGGAGAGTTGTTGCCGACTATGCGAAGCCGACGGCCGATCTCGCTAGGTCTAGTATCACCCGAGCCCCCATCACTGCCAACAATTGGCAGATTCCACCTCAAGTCATTTCGATGATGACCAACAATTGGCAGATTCCACTTACAGTCCGAGGACCTGAATTCTCATCTTAACCGCTTCGCCAGAATCTGTGACACCTTCCAGCTCAATGGTGTCACTGAGGATGCATGCAAGTTGCGCCTCTTTCCGTTTACCCTTGTTGATCGATCCCACAGTTGGCTTGAGTCTCTTCCTACCGGCTCCATCACTACCTGGGCCGATCTGCAGGATAAATTCCTTCTGAAATACTTTCCACCATCAAAAACTGCTCGTCAAAGAGTTGTTACACAAATGTCCACATCACGGGTTGCAGGCTTGGGCGTTAGTAGAGAAGTTCTACAATGGAGTAACCCCTGCGACTCGTAACATTTTAGACACCACTGCTGGGGTAATCTTTTGACCACCAAAACTATTGAGGAGTGTAACAACCTATTTGAGGACTTAGCCATGAGTAGCTTTGAGTATCCTGACGCTCAAGTTACAGTTGCCGCCCAGCGAGGGGTGCACCAACTTGATTCTAGCACTGCTTTAACTGCCCAAGTTGATGCACTGACTAAACTAGTGAAAGACCTGCAAAAGAAGACGGACCAAACTTGCGAGCTTTGTAGAGGTGCTCACGACACTGTTGATTGTCCTATTGCCCCCACAGATGATGTTGAGCACGTTGATTATGCGGGTGGCAAGTATGTTTGTGCTTATGGCCAGGGCGGTTCTTATAACCTTAACCGAAATTATCACCCGGGCTTCAGCTGGAGAAGTGGAAACCCACCGGGGTTTCAGCCACGTACTCAGAGTTTATTCCATGATCAAACCATTGGGCAGAGTAGTGGCATGGGTCAAGGCGAGAGGAAGCCTTCCATGGAGGACATGATGGCCCAACTCCTAGCGAGAGATGATACGAGGTATAAGGAAGCACAGGCCAAAGATCAGGCATATCAGAGGAGGTTCCAGGAGAATGAGTTGATGTTGAAGAATCAAGGAGCGTTGTTGCAGAATCAGGGGGCCCTGTTGCAGGATTTAAATAGAACAGTAGGAGAATTAGCGAATCAGTTATTTGGGAGACAGTCAGGAGGATTACCAAGTAATACAGAGAGAAACCCCATGCACACGTGAAGGCTGTGACAACGAGAAGTGGTAGGATGACAGGTGAGGTTGAGAAACCTGTCCCTTATACCGAAGATGATATAGATGAGAAGGTGGAGATGGAGGCCCCTGCTGATGAGGTGCAACAGAGGCTGCGTCCAGCAAGTATAGCACAGCCAGTAGACTCCAAGAAGAAGAAAGCTGAGAATTCACAAAAGAAGGAACCAAAAGTTTGTTTAGATAAACTTCCTTATCCAGGTAGAGTGGCTCAGCATAGGCAAGAGGAGTAGTATGGTAAGTTCCTGGAAATGTTCAAGCAACTCAAAGTAAACTTACCATTCGTTGAGGCATTGCAGCATATGCCTAAGTATGCGAGGTTTTTAAAGGAACTCCTCACTAATAAGAAGAAGCTGGAGCTGATTTCGACTGTTACATTGAGTGAGGAGTGCTCAGTTGTTGTTCAGAATAAGCTACAGCAGAAGATGACTGATCCGGGTAGTTTCACTATCCCATGTTTCATAGGTAGCTTGTCAGTTAGTAATGCGTTGGCCGACCTAGGAGCTAGCATTAATTTGATGCCGTACTCTGTTTTTGCTAAGCTAGACCTTGGTGAGCATGTTCTGACACTTATGAGTATTCGGTTGGCGGATAGGTCGGTGAAGTATCCGAGAGGGATCGTGGAGAATATGCTAGTAAAGGTAGATAAGTTTGTGTTCCCAGTCGATTTCGTGATTCTAGATATGGATGAGGACGAGAAGGTCCCATTGATTTTAGGACGACCATTTCTGGCTACTGCGAGAGCGTTGATTGATGTTTTAGATGGTAAGTTGACTTTGAGAGTTGCTGATGAGGTTGTTACTTTCGATGTGAGTAGAGCGATGAAGCACACACACAACCAGGATGACACCTTATACTTCATAGACACTATATGGACACAGGTGACGAGTAGTTTTAGGGACCTTATATCGAGAAATCATTCAGATACACAAATCATGGTTAGGGAGAATCAGGAGATCGAGTTGACTGCTTTCGCTTTTGAGAAAGAACTGACAGACCAGGTTAGCGAGCCTTTCCATGAGGCTGAAGTGTGTGAGGTGATTGTGAGAGAGGAACCGGCAGAGAAGCCGTCGGTCGAATCACCCCCGTCCTTAGAGCTTAAGGATTTGCCATCTCACATAGAGTATGCATTTCTAGGAGAGAGGTATGAGTTACCTATCATTATTTCAACTGAGTTGACAGAGGAAGAAAAGAAGAAACTGATTGATGTACTCAGGGCACACAAGCAGGCGATTTCATGGAAGCTAATGGACATTAAAGGCATTAACCCTTCTTTTTGCACACATAGTATCCTGATGGAGGAGGAGTATATGCCTGTGAGACAGAGCCAGCAGAGATTGAATCCAAACATGCAAGATGTTGTGAAGAAGGAAGTGGTTAAGTTGTTAGATGCAGGGCTCATTTATCCTATCTTAGATTCCAAGTGGGTGAGTCTAGTGCAGGTTGTCCCTAAGAAAGGGGGTATGACAGTAGTGAAGAATGAGAGGGACAAGTTGATTCTGACCAGGACGGTCACAGGGTGGAGAGTTTGCATCGACTACCGTAAACTCAATGATGCCACAAGGAAGGATCACTTCCCGCTTCCTTTTATCGATCAGATGTTGGAGCGTCTGTCAGGAAAACAGTACTACTATTTCCTTGATGGCTTTTCAGGTTATTTCCAGATCCTTCTCGCTCCTGAGGATCAGGAAAAGACCACATTTACATGCCCCTATGGCACCTTTGCGTATCGCCACATGCCGTTTGGGTTATGTAACGCTCCAGCTACTTTTTCGCGGTGTATGGTCGCGATTTTTCATGACATGATCGAGGACTCCATGGAGGTGTTCATGGATGACTTTTCTGTATTCGGGAGTTCCTTTGATTCATGCTTAGCGAGTCTAGAGAGGATGTTAGCTCAATGTGAGAAGACCAACTTAATGCTTAATTGGGAGAAGTGCCACTTTATGGTGAAGGAGGGCATTGTGTTAGGGCATAAGGTTTCACAGGCGGGTCTTGAGGTTGACAGAGCTAAGATTGAGACCATCAGCCAGCTCTTGCCACCCACTTCTGTTAGATCCATTAGGAGTTTGTTAGGTCACGTAGGATTATATAGACGTTTCATTAAGGATTTTTCTAAGATTGCGAGACCGATGACTAGACTTCTAGAGAAAGATGTGCCCTTCCAGTTTGATGAAGAGTGCGTGAGAGCGTTTGAGCTGTTGAAGGAAAAGCTCGTGAATGCTCTGATTATGGTTGCCCCAGATTGGAGTCTCCCATTTGAGCTGATGTGCGACGCGAGTGATTACGCGATAGGAGCGGTCTTAGGTCAACGCAGAGATAAGCACTTCCACCCTATTTATTACTCAAGTAAGACTCTTAACGACGCACAGGAGAACTACACCATGATAGAGAAGGAGTTGCTAGCAGTAGTCTTTGCATTTGATAAGTTTAGATCTTACCTTGTTCTTTCTAAGACTATTGTTTACACTGACCACGCAGCACTTAGGTATTTGTTTAGTAAGTAGGATGCGAAGCCTAGATTGATAAGATGGATCTTACTACTCCAGGAGTTTGATATAGAGATTAGAGATAAGAAAGGAGCAGAGAATGTCGCAGCTGATCATTTGTCACGATTAGAGGATCCCGAGCATGAGGAGATTAGGAGAGACACCATAGATGATCAGTTTCCACATGAGACATTGTTGTTTGTGAGTGCACATGAGCAGGGGTTGCCATGGTTCGCTGATTTGGCAAATTATTTAGCAAACGATACCTTATACAGGGTTTGACACATCAGCAAAAGAAGAAATTCTTTAAAGATGTTAGGCACTATATTTGGGATAATCCTTATCTTTTTAGGATAGGCACCGATCAGGTAGTTCGTAGGTGTATATATGGTGATGAGACGAGAGAGGTTTTGAGAAATTTCCATGAAAGACCGACAGGTGGCCATCACGGTGTGAGTTCGACAGCAAGGAAAGTATTCGACTCTGGATTCTACTGGCCCACAATTCATAGAAATGCACAAGAGTTTGTGAGAGGGTGCGATGCATGTCAGAGAGTAGGAAACATCTCATCCCGTAATGAGATGCCCCAGACAGTTAGTCAGGTAGTTAAGGTATTCAATATATGGGGCATTGATTTCATGGGCCCATTCCCAGCTTCGCGTGGGAACAAGTACATCCTAGTTGCAGTTGACTATGTTTCTAAGTGGGTCGAGGCTCAAGCCTTACCTACTAATGATGCTAGGGTTGTAGTGAGGTTCTTGAGGAGATTATTTGCTAGGTTTGATGTGCCTAAGGCTATCATCAGTGATAGGGGAACTCACTTCTGCAACACGCAGATAGAGAAAGAATTGCAACGCTATGGGGTCACCCATCGGCTTGTAACGGCTTACCACCCACAGACGAGTGGGCAGGTGGAAGTGAGTAACCTGGGCATTAAACGCATTTTGGAGAAGACTGTTGGATCTAATCGCAAGGTTTGGTCTGAAAAGTTAGATGACTCACTATGGCTTTCCATACCGCCTATAAGACTCCGACTGGTTCCACACGTTTTCGGATGATTTACGGGAAAGCGTGTCATCTACCGGTTGAGCTCGAGCATCGAGCTACCTGGGCATTACAGACCGTCAATTTGGACATGCCCGCCACTAGAGATCACCGGTTTCACCAGATTCATGAGTTAGAGGAGTTGAGAGATCAAGCCTATGCACAGTCATTCGATTATAAGCTTAAGACTAAGGCGTTGCATGATCGACACTTGAAGGTAATAAAACCTTCAAGTGTGGGGATCAGGTTTTGTTATTCAACTCCAGGTTGAAGTTGTTTCCGGGAAAGTTGATGTCTAGATGGTCGGGACCGTTCACTGTTAGAGAGGTTTTTCCGTATGGTACTATTGAGATTGAGGATAAGGGTCGAGAATGGAAGGTTAATGGCATCGTCTGAAGCATTATGTGAGTGGAGCACCAGTGAAGGAGATGAAGGAGGTCATGTACCTCGGTCTGACAGTTAATGAGTGATGAGATGAGTTAGGCTGAAGACTCGATAAACCAAGCGCTCTTGGAGGCAACCCGTATTTTGTAGAGTATTTTTATGGTTTGGTTTCCTTTATTTTAGTTTTCTGTTTTGTTTATTTTTTTGTGTGATCTAACCTTGTTAATTGAGCCACATAGTATCAGGTGTGAGAAAATCAGCTTTTAAAACCCAGGATATTTTTAGCTTGCGACTATGATTTATCGACGTTTTGAAGGTGGTTCTCGAGGATCATGCAATATCAGGGAGTGTTAGTTTTCCTTTCTATTTTATTTCTTCTTTATGATTTATCTCTTATTACACATTAGGGATAATGTGTGTTTCAAGTGTGGGGATGAGGGATGTTTTAGGTTAGATTTTCAAACATAAAAAAAAATGGTGTAAAAGGCTAAAAAAACAAAAAAAATTTGAAAAAAAAAATTGAAAACTAAAATCATGTTTTGGGATGCCTAGGATAGTGTAATGAGCCGGATAGTTATAAGTTTTACATGACTTGTATCGGTAACCCATACCCCTTTGTCTAGTGAGTTTTGAGCCTGTTTATGAGCTTTACATTTATATATTTATGCTCATTATTCATTTGTTGAGAGTTGACCATTAATGTAGTTTCAATTGTAGAACTTGTATGCTTTGATTCATCTCGAGACCTTGTACTTGAGTTTGGCAAGAATATGATAGATGCACTTAGGATTAATCATGTTTTGAACCAGTAATTTCCTTTCCCTACGAATGTTATCCCTTAGTGAACCCCATTGAGCCCTAGCCTTTTTCATTTATTTTAATCCATTTAGCCTTTTCCTTTCGTTGTGTTAAACCTATCTGTTTTGACCCAAGTGTAGGAATCCGGCTGAGTTAGTGTTTAATGGCTTTTAATCGTTTATCAGATTAGTAGTTTCAGTTTGGTATTTTAGTTGAGAAAGTTGGTTGTATATTGCTTCTAGTTTATTATTGAGAAAAGAAAATAAAAATAAATATAAAAAAGAAAAAAAACAAGAAAAATGGAAAAGGAGAAAAAGGGTGAAAATTAGCCCCAATTAGCAGTGTATGTTTAGTTTCGGGATTCACTTTTGATTCCAAGTTTTGGTTTTGTTTGCTAGTAGACCTCATCTATTTAAACTTAATGAAGCCGGGTTTCTAACACTTTAGCCTTGTTTACCCTTGTTTATTCCTACCCTTAGCCCTAGCCAAGTTACAACCCGTGAAAGACCTTTTGATTCTTGTGTTAATTCTTGTAAATAGGTGGAGATTTTATTGGTGTCCAAGCCTATGCTAATTGTCTATATTAATTGGTTTTGAGTGTTCACTCCAAATTGCATAATTTAACCCGAGTGTTGAGTGACTATTGTGAGGGGTACAAGTTGTGTATAGTTTGATGCTTGAAGGTAAGTGAAACTTGATTAGGTAGGCCCATATTTTTCAAATGTTCCACCCTTACTAGTTGGGTCGTCAATCTTTTAACATTGTAAGTCTTGTGAATTGACAGAGTCTGGGAGCTTCGTTGCCTGCATTTGACTCTGTCTAATGAGAACTTTTTTGGTAGGAGAATTTGGTGGGATGTGTTGTTTAGGATTTTTTTCTTAGGGACAAGCAAAGTTCAAGTGTGGGGATATTTGATGTGGTCAAATTATCTATGTTTTTATGAATATTCTTTACACTTTTGAGTAGATTTTTCTTCTATTTTTACTGATTAGTTCTCCTAATTGGTTCATAGTTGAGTTTTAAAAGTTTTAGGAGATAATGAGTAAAAGTGATGTACTTGAACTAGTTCATACTTCATTAAGTGAACATTCAAATTTTTAATTGTTGTTTATTTTAGATGAAAATTTAAATTGGTTTATAAGTTATTGTGTATGTGAATGGATAGATTGGAAATCGTGGAGTCTAATTTTTAAATCTAAGCTTCATGCTTTCGAGTTTGCTTACTGCCACATCCACGTGTACAAGAAGCAGGGCCAAATAAAATTAATATTTGAATTCTCATTTGCAAATCATTTTTATGCAGGCCACGAGAGTTACAAAAGAAAAAGGCCAGCGTAATTGTTTTGGATTATAGTAGCCCACAAAAATAAAAATAAAACAGGGTTTTGCTACTTAAATAATTCGTGGGGGCTTTTGGTCGGGGAGAGTTGAGTGGGGGGGAACTTGACGGCAGAAGAGTGCTGCGAAAAAAAAAACTTGTCGGCAGAAGGAGAATAAAGGCGGCAGAAAGTTTAATTGGGCAGAAAGAAATTAGTGGAGGAAGGGATCTTGTCGGAGAAGAGGAAGAAAGCTTGCGGCAGAATATTTGGGGAGAAAAAAGAATTCAAGTGGGCAGCATATGGGAACAACTTGACGGCAGAAGAGATTTTTCGCAGAAAAGAAAAGAGAAAGGGACAATTTTTTTGTTTTCTTTTGAGAGTATTCGGTTCGTATTTACAACGTTTGTTCTTCATTGCTTTGAGGTTTCAAATTCCATTAACATGATGTTTACTACTTATTTTATTGGTCTTGATTCGTTTGTTATTAACATGAGTAGCTAAACTCATAGTACTATCTAGGCAATGGAAGAATAGTGATGTTTTTGATTACTCTTGGTTTGTTTTACAACTAGTGGATTGATGATTATTGCAAAATCGATCTAATTATTGTCTTTGTGTGTGACGTGCGTACTAGTTATAAGACATATGTTGCTTGCCTTGTCTCTCTTGCAATTTTAATTGTTAACTTTGTGTTGTTTTTGGTTAAAATTGCATGCTAGGTTTAGACTTGGTGTTTAAATCATGATGTGGGTTGATCTAGGAATAGTCACCTATGAGATACGGTTTGAGTTCATTTATCTAAATTAGTATTCTAGCCAACTTTGGGACCGGAAGGAAATAAGTTGTAGATTTCATCTAGTTTCTAGTTTAGTTAGGTTAGAATCACATGGGAGTGGGTTTTACCTAAGTAGTCTAGTAACTTGTGTTTTCTTGTCTTTGACTATATAAGTTTGATTGATTCCTTTATCTTATTAAGTTGATGGAACCGGCTATTAGGGTATTGGACTAGTGATACTGGAAGGAGATCTAGTTTAGAATCCATTAGTCATTCGGGTGTGGTTTAGCCATTCCTCAACATCGTTTGCTTCACACGACCATTAGGAGTATAGAAGTGTTTGTAAGACCTATGGCAGGCTTAGCATCAATAGGTATATCCTAGTAGTCGTATTTTTAGATCCGGTGCCATTACTTGTGTTACAACCAAGAGTAGTCAAGTCATTAATAGGATTCCCGCCTAGGTAGTCATTTTCTCATCCTTCATTTCTTTCTTGTTCGCCTAAGCTCGTTTCATTAATCCGCATCTTTCTAGTTTTAATTAATTTTATTATTCTAGTTAAATTTAGTTAAGTTAATCGTTTCTTCATTGTCTAGTATTTAATTATTAAAATCAAACGATTTTAATTGGTTAGAAGTCGATAAAGATTTACTATTGAGGGCTGCCAAACAAGTCTCTAGGGTACGATACTCGGACTTACTTAGCTTAACTACACACGACCTGTACACTTGCCGCTTGTGTGAGTTTTGTGAGCTTATCCATTTTTTTTAAACCTGTTTGTGAAACGCTATCAACTTTTTTTTATATATATATACATTTTCACACATCATGTCTCCATATTTTTAACGCGAATACCACAGCAGCCAGATCCAAATCATGGGTAGGGTAATTCACTTCGTGAATCTTTAACAGTCAGGACGCGTATTGCTATGACTTTGCGTCGTTGCATTAGTACGCACCCTAACCTTTGATAAGAAGCATCAGAATAGACAACCAAGTCCTCATTCCCTTCTGGTAGTGTTAACACTGGAACTTGGGTCAATTTTCTCTTTAATTTTATTAACGCATTCTCTTGACTATCACCCCATTCAAACTTCACATCTTTCCTTGTCAATTTTCTCAGGGGTGAGGCAATCTTGGAAAAATCCTGAATGAACCTCCAGTAATAACCCGTTAATCTAAGGAAGCTTCAGATTTCAGACGACATTTTAGGCAAACTCCACTGCATCACAGCTTCCACTTTAGCAGGATCAACCATGATCCTTTCTGGGTTGATCACATGACCCAGGAACTATACCTCGCGTAACCAAAATGCGCACTTCTCCCTTCTTAGAGTTTCCAACACCTCTCGGATGTGACAGGCGTGGTCTCCCTCGTTCTTTGAATAGATTAGGATATCGTTAATGAACACCATTACTGATTTTTCGAGCATCAGTCGACAAACCCTATTCATCAAGTTCATGAATGCTGCATGAGCATTAGTTAGACCAAACAACATCACGAGAAATTCATAATGCCTATATCGCATCCGGAACGCAGTCTTTGGGATATCTGTTCCTTAACCTTTAGCTGATGATAACCTGACCGATGATCAATCATTGAGAACCAACTTGCACCTTGCAACTGGTCGAACAGATTATCTATCCAAGCTAACGGGTATCTATTATTTACCGTGAGCTTATTCAGCCCCTGTAGTCTATACACAGTTGCATGCTACCATCTTTCTTCTTTACGAACGACACCGAGCACCCCAAGGAGAAATGCTCAGCCTGATGAAACCTTTATCGAGAAGGTCTTGTAGTTGGGCTAGCAATTCATTCAGCTCTGACGGAGCCGGATGATACGGCGCTTTAGCAATGGGCTGAGCTCCTGGCACAAGGTCGATCTGAAACTCTATCTCCCGATCGGGCAGTACCTCCGTCAAGTCCTCAGGGAACACATCCGGGAAGGCACACACCACGGGTACATCTGTCAACTTTACCATTTCAGCTTTAGCATCTTTAACGTATACCAAGAATGCTCCACACTCTCGATTCATAAATTTTTTTTCCTTTATCATGGATATGATCTTTGGAACCTCGCAGACTTTATCATCGTAAATCGTGACTATGCTACCATCAGGCGCTTTCATTTGAATCATCTTCGTCTGGAAAACTATATTAGCCTCGTAGGAGGCTAAACAATCCATAACCAACACAACTTCAAATCCTCTTAGGGTCATAACAAACAACCTAGTAGGGAATGTATGACCTTTCAATTCTATGCTACAATTTTCTGTGGCCTCAGTTATCTTAGTAGTCTTTCAAATCACAGTTTCTACTTCAAACACATGGTCTATTTCTTTAGCATTATCATTCAACATAACATAGAAAGTAGCAGCTACGAAACTCTTACTTACACCAAAATCAAAAAGGACAGAAGCAAGTATGTTGTTAACCAGAAACATACCTGACACAACATCAGGTTCTGCTATGGCTTCCTCCCTTATCATCATGAAAGCCCTAGCCTTGGCCTTGGCTTGTGACTATCTTTCTTCCCTTTCTCTGTTTCCCTTCCTTTAGCCGAGTCAACCACTTTCACCTCTTTTCACTCTCGGGTATAGTGCCCCAACTTGCCAAAGTTGTAGCACTTCTTCAGATTAGGGCAATCCTTGGAGAAATGCCCCATCTTCTCGTATCTGAAACAAAGGCTTGAACTAAGCCTGCACTCCCCAACATGCTTTCTCCCACATTTCCCGGCACTCACCGGACGATTCCACCTTCATCTTTTTGGTCAGAACAGCTGACCTCTTCTTTCTCTTTTCACACTCCCCGACCAACTCTTCTTCGTCACCTCCTCAATGGGCTCGTTAGCCACCACATCGTCATAAACTATCCCACTCAGCTCCACCAAAGACTCAAAGGTCTTCGGCTCCCTTTCCTTCACATATGTCCTGACCTTCGAAGGCAAGCCCTATAGATAACATTTCACCCTTCTCTCCTCGGTACTCACCAAGTGAGGCACCAACCTAGCCATCTCGTTGAAGCGAGATGTGTACTGTCTGTGGGTCATACTTCCAGCTTTAAATCCCAAGAATTCTCTTTCCACCCGGTCGATCTTATTTTAAGGGTAGAACTTCCTCATTACAAGCTTTCAAGTCATCCCACTTTAAGTTCCTGAACTCACGAGGGACTTTTGTCTACTTAATGGTGTTCCACCAATGAATAGCTTCATCAACAAATGAGTGGGTTATGAACTTCACAGCTTGCTCAGCTTTACATTCACTGATCTCGATCACTGCCTCCATCTCAGACACCCACAGGAGAGTGGTAATAGCACCACCCTTGCCATCCAGGGATGGAGGATTGCACCCCTTGAAGATGCAATACAAACACCCTTTAGCTAATTCCTCCTTAGTTTCATCCCCCTCATATTTCCCATCCTTCCCCAAGCCTTCCCTGGTACCCTCATTGTCTTTCTTGCTAGCTTTGTTCTTTGCCTCCAACGTCCACTCGTTGGTTACCTCCTTCATGGCCTTAGTCATGATCGAAGGCATGATGTCCTAAAGAATCTTGTGGACCTCTTCGGCGATAGCCTCCCTAACAACAGGCTCCAAGGTAATCCTCTCTTCAGAATGAAGAGAGTTTTCCTCGCTAGAAGTGTGAACTGAGTCCACATGCACCTCTTCCGTTGTCTGCTTTTGGTTCCTGGTAACTGGTGGTCTACCCCTACCACCACGAGCACCTCCTCGAGTAGCTTTTCTTCTATCCATGGCTTTCTATAAGATATGAGAAACAAACGTTATCATTCCAGGTAATAGTTCAAATCAGGTCAAGTAATGTAAGTTTCTAATGACAATGGCCAGTTATAATCAACTACTTTACTTTTCATGTCCTAAACATTTCCTCTCCTGAGTCACTTCAGCTCTCAATCTCACTTTGAGCACTATAATCTTAACAAACCTTTATCAGTCATAATCATTTGCTTAACCTTCCTGGCATGGAGATACTGGCACTGGCATCCCTTAATTAATCCCATTCTTAGTTCGAGTTTAGACATTGGAATGTCCAAATCTCTCAAACAATGTCTCTGATACCAACTTGTAAGGCCCTGTTCCAGGCTACCTCACGATTGGATTGGACATTAGAAACAAAAGTTCTCAAACATCAAATTTCATTAATATAAGCAGCGGAACATACAACATTTCCATCGTTAAGTATTTACATCAAAAGATCACTTTAGCTATCTCTCTACAATTCTATGCCAGGATGCAAGTCTTAACCAAATGCCAGGTAGGTTCCCAATCCATGCCAAGCTCACCTCTTAGTTCTGTAGCATACCTGTCAATCTAATATGCATACAAAAGTCAGCGATGCTAAGTGAGCTCTAGGTTTACTTTAGCGAATTACTTTAACGAAACTTTATCATGAACATACACTTTAACATACTTTAACCATATATATACTTTTACATAATTTAGCTTTACTTTATCATTCCTTTATCAGTTACTTTATCTTTACTTTATCTGTTCTTTAGCTTTATTCTTTTACTTTATATGTACTTTAGCTTTACTATTTTACTTTATCTTTGAGCTTAGCACAAATGCTTAGCTCCTTTATCAGGTGAGAACGCAAAAAATGCCATTCTCCTTTAGCAGATGAGCACACCCAAAGTGTAGCTCTTTTGTGAGAATGCACCAAGCATAACTCCTTTAACAGGTGAGCACACCCAAAGTATAGCTCCTATGTGAGAATGCACCAAGCATAACTCCTTTAGTAGGTGAGCACACCCAAAGTGTAGCTCCTATATGAGAATGAACCAAGCATAACTCCTTTAGCAGGTGAGCACACCCAAAGTGTAGCTCCTATGTGAGAATACAACGAATACAATTCTCCTTTAGTAGGTGAGCACACCCAAAGTGTAGCTCCTATTTGAGAATACAATTAATACAATTCTCCTTTAGCAGTGCTTGCAAGACTTCTTTAGCGCACTTTAACGTTTTCACAGTTGTGCTTTAGCGAGTAACTGTTCTTGAATTAGTATTCAAGTTCTTTAACATTTCACATATGACTTTACTATCTTTCTTTAACCATTAACTGTAATAATATATAAATACATTATTTCTTTAGCAATAAGTTCATTGTTAAACTATCTTTATCGCATGCTATACGGGGTTATCTATACACGTAACTATCTAAGGTTTCGAGCGAGAACATCAACACCGGAACACTATGACTTGCGCAAGAACTCCTCCTTTCGTGCGAGAACTCTCCAAGGCGCGACAACTTTCCAGGCAAGTTATATCAGTCGTGCAAGAACTTTTGAAAGATAACCGTTTGCCGCGAGAACCTACTATTCGCGGGAGAACTCACTCTCCGCGCAATAAGTTTTCTGCTGTACGAAACTTCATCCCCAAGTTATCGATTCTTTAGCCATTTCAACGCCCAAAAACTTGCTATAACTGTCTATACTACTATACTTTATCAAAACATTCATTAAGGTATGTATATTAGCCCCAACATGGAAAACACATAAAAAGAGGTGTCTAGAACTCACCTTATGATCTTTGTACACAAACAACACTAAACCAAGGATGTTTCGATCAGAAGCTTAGACACCACCTAGCACCTATTCTCTCTTCTCAAGCATAACAGTAGGATCTTTCACATGAACTGGTGAAGATTGGGTGCCTGGGCCTATTCGCATGAAGATGGCTTACTTTATAAAGGAAGTCGTTTGTATGTACCGTTCTCGTCGTTTCGTGAGGCGATTATTCTCGAATGTCATCAAGGTGCTTTAGCGGGGCATTTTGGCCTTGAAAAACATGTTGCGTTGGCCCAAGACAAGTTTTTTTTGCTGAAAATAAATCAGGACGTGTCCAAGATTTTGAAAAGATGCCGCATTTGTCACATTGCCAAAACTCACCATACGAATCAAGGGCTATACACTCCTTTACCGGCTCCCGTACGCCTATGGGAAGATGTCAGTATCGATTTTGTCTTGGGCTTACCATTGACCCAATGCAAGAAAGATTTGATTATGGTAGTCGTTGACAGATTTTCCAAAATGGCTTATTTTATACCTTGTGTCAAGACGTATGATGCATCCCAAGTGGTAAGTCTCTATTTGATGAGATTGTCTGTTTACATGGCGTTCCAAAACCATCACGTCTGATCATGATGTGAAGTTCATTAGTCATTTTTGGCATACATTGTGGAAACGTTTGGGTGTGAAGTTACAATTTAGTAGTTCCCACCACCCGCAAATGGATGGTCAAACAGAAGTTACAAATCAGAGTTTGGCAAACCTACTCCGAAGCTTGGTCGAGGATAATCCAAGGAGGTGGGACTTAATTCTTCCTCAAGCAGAGTTCGCATATAACCGGTCTAATCACGACTCCACCGGCCGCAACCCTTTCTTTATCGTATACGGTCGTAACCCGTTCACTCCACTCGACTTAGCACCATCTACAGAAATTCAACATTTTAGCGCCGACGGGGAGGAACAGGCAACACAAATAAATCATTTGCATGAACAGGTACGGGAACAAATCATCAAACACAATTTGCAATATCAGACACGGGTTAACAAATATCGCAGAAAGGACGTTTTCAACGAGGGGGATCTCGTGTGGATATATTTATGTCGTGATAGGTTTCCACAGGGCAATTCGGGAAGTTGCATCCATGAGCCAATGGTCCGTTCCGTGTTCTTAAATGAATTAATGATATGCTTACAAGATCAACCTCCTGGTTCATTACAAGGTCTCCGCGACCTTTAATGTTGCCAACTTGTCTCCATATGAACCCGGTGAAGACGATGACTCGAGGACGAGTCCTTCTTTAGAGGGGAAGGATGATACGGATCTACACTCATTTGAAGAACCACCCGAAGTGCTACTTCACAACCCGACCTGTCGACCCGTGACCAAAAAGGGGCTGCCAGTTTTAGTCCACCCCATCCAACCATTTCTTCAAGTTTATCTATTTATTCAATTTAGTTGATCTCTTCCTTATTTATCGTAATTTTGTTTCCTTATTTATCTTATTCTAGTTTCTTATGTAAAGATTAGTAATCCTACGTTGGATGGTATGTTTTTATGAAAAGAAAAATTTTCTTTTGAACAATATTTGTTCTTTGTCATTTGGTTGCCCGGAGATGCATTATCATGCTAGGGTTTCTAGCATCCACTAGTATACGAATCCGTATCAATAAGGGACCTTTAAGATGGACAAAATTCACTAATGCCTTACTTAATCGATTTGGACCAAAAATTATAATGACCTATCCGAGTCTCTCCACCATCTCAAGTAGGTAACTACCACTGCTGCCTATCAACAGGTTTTTAAGTTGTTGTTTAACCGTGTTGATGCTTTTCTGGAATCTTTTCTTGTTACTTGTTTTATGGGAGGACTAAAAGAATAGATCAATTTGGAGGACAAACTAGAGAAACCACATTCATTAGCAGAAGAGATTGGCATGGCAAAGTTGGTAGGAGAAAAGATCAATCTCTAATGAAGGGTCTTTTCACCGAAAAAATCATAAGGTTTTGTTACACCCATGGGAGTCTCATCTAGTCTAGGGTTGTTGGGTCTGGCTTTTACTCAACTACTTTCACTACTAATAGCTAGCCTAATTTGGTGTTTGTCTAGTTCTGAAGCCCGTCAACAACGTGAAAAGGTTCTTTGTTACTATTGTGACAGCCAATATACCCTAGGACGTAAATGCAATAAGTCAGTTATTGATGATAAATGATGTCAATGAGGTGGAGGAGGAACCACAGGGTGAAACAACAAGTGATCCATCTTCTGATGTCAGGTAGTAGAGATTTCATTCCATGTTGTTTCTAGTATGATACTACCTCAAACCTTTTAGTTACCCAGTGAAATTAAAAAAAGGATGTGGTCGTGTTGGTTGACGGTGGGAGTACACATAATTTCATCGTGCAAGCATTGGTGGATCGTTTTGGTCTTATGGTTGACAAAGACGTCAACCTCAAGGTGGTAGTAGCTAACTGGGACAAACTTGCTTATGTCGGTTATCACTATCGTTATTCAAGGTATGTCATTGCCACTGATTTTTTTGTACTCCATGTTGTGGCTTGTCCATTTGTACTAAAAGTTTATTGGTTAAGGACATTAGGTCCTGTTGAAATTGATTTTCAAAACTTGACCCTTAGGTTTCGACTACCAGGCTCATCTCACAAGTTACAAGGAATTAAAAGTTTTATCATCACTGCTTTGAAATTCAATGAATGGATGGGTGTAGTTGGCACGACTTTACTACTTTAGATAACCCTAGTTTTGCCGGCAACTCCCCTCAAACAACCACCTTGCCCGGCCATTTAGTCAGTATTGACATGTTTTACTCGGGTTTTTAAAGAACCCCCTGACTTATCTCCAAAACGCTTTCAAGACCATGACATTCCTTTATTGCTGGGTAATGTTTTAAGACGTCAAATAGGACGTGTTACTGGTTCACTGGTTGGAGTGATCGGACCGGATTTATGAACCGGATGAGTGCATTATTAACTTTAACTTTTCAAATAAAAAATTAAATAAATTAGTAAAATCCTTTAAAAAATAAACAAGTAAAATAACATTAATTCAAATACTAACAAGATTCCCAATTTATAGCACACTGCAGATGGTGTGATAGTCACCGGCTATTGACCTTTTTAAAACTATTAAAAAAACAATAATATGAAATATGGAAAAGCCTTGTTAGTTTTTCTTCTTCTTCTTCTTCTTCAAGCTTGTAGATGCCATCATTGGAGTTGAAAAAATTTGCTGATTAAATTTTTTCTCTCCTCTTTTCTTTGCTAAGAACTACCCTATTGAATATATTTCCACAATTGTTGCAGTAACTCTGATGTTTGCCACAACAATTCTAGCATCCACCTTTGTTGCAATAGATGCGACGTTGTTGCAGCTCATCCAACGTTAATGCGGCAGACCCGACGTCTTCTGTTGAGATATTCGACATTAGTCTCTGATCTTTTACGTTCAGATCCAAGCCAACCTATTCACTGAATCCCTGTTCAAACCGTCAATTGCTTTCAACCGACTGGCTTTCTAGCTACAAAATGAACCAGGGTAGATCGGACCACCAATATCACCAAATACCGATTGGACCAGCAGATCTGACCCTAGAGTGAAAACATTGCTATCGGGTTTCCAAAACCTATGACTTCACAGCCATATAACCAGCCTTACTTCCAATAGAATGAAACTAAGAGGCAGGACCTAGAACTATTGACAACTGCAAACGAACCAAACCACATAATAGGGTCTTGTTCGTGTTCGTTCATTAAGAAAATAAATCTGTTCTTGAATATAAACAAACGCAATCGAGCATGCATAAATATTTATAAACATTAATAAACACACATGTAATTTCCTAAAACAAACAAATACATACCATTATATATTGATATTTTAATTAAAATCACAAACATTATATAATATTCACCAAAATAAATACATACTTAACATAATTGTCTCAAACAAAACTTTTAGATAAATGAAGATAAGCGAATGTTAACAAACACATAATCAAACTTTTACGAACATAAATGAATGAATGCAACCTCTGTTCATGTTCAATCATTTATGTTACACCCTTAAAATTCACGTGCGGGGTTTTACCACGAGATGAGTGAACAAACGAGAATCCAAGTCATTAGTTACTCAGAACGACACTATATGTAACATTTAAAATAAACCAGAGTTGAAAACTTTAAAAAATTTGCGGAAGCATTTATTAAACATTTCAAACCCAAAGTATTAAAATATAAAATGTGCAAAACACGCGCCCAAACCAATGTATGTAACAATGCAATAAACCAAAATGTAAGACCATGAGTGTTCAAAACATGCTCGATACGTGAGTGCTCCTAAGGGCAGGAGAAAAGCATACTAAAAGTGTCAACATAACGGTTGGTGAGTTCAAGTGTTTGCAAGTCATCATAAACAACAACGTTTGTAAAATAATAACAAGTGTATTGAAATGAATAGCTAGTCTAATTTCATTAGTAATAACCATAGTTATTTCACGATCGAAGCTGATTATGTTCGTTTGTTTGCCTTCTGCCACGGCATACCAAGTTGTGACAATGTTAGTTGTTTAGGAAAATATTGCACCCGCTTGACCTCCAGTCGTGCATCGTTTGTTTGCCTTCCGCCACGACATACCAAGTTGTGACGCTGTTAGTCGTTTAGGAAATATTGCACCCGCTTGACCTCGAGTCGTACGGGTGGGGCTTGTCAGACGAATTAGTACTACCCAATATTTCCCGCTAGATTCCTTAATTAACATCCGAAAGTGTAAGGGCTTTCGATGGTATACGCACTATGTCATACTAAACAAATGTTATAATAGTAAAGCGTTTTAAAG
Source organism: Flaveria sonorensis (assembly GCA_025506505.1). NCBI lineage: Eukaryota > Viridiplantae > Streptophyta > Magnoliopsida > Asterales > Asteraceae > Flaveria > Flaveria sonorensis. Next base: position 46,613,958 of record CM046438.1, read on the forward strand.
TAAAGTATTCTTTCTCCCCCAAAAGAGGGCATTGAACTCACCTGGTGCGCAAACAAACAAAAAATAGAAAAGCTAACGGTGAGTGGAAAGACAACCCGTCAAAGGTTACCAAGAACACGCGAGTACATAAGTACGTGTAACCAGACGTTTAACAACACAAAGTGCTCAATAAACACGTTGACCTAAGGTTTTTTGGAAAACAAAGACTCATTTAACCTAGTTGACCCGTTTGACCTGTTGATGACATGTTAATTGAAATCTAGTTTGATCAAGTTTAGTAAGTCATTAAATATGATCATCATACAAGTTATTCACGTATGCCACATTATGAATCTTAAGTACTACAAGATCATATACCAACATAGATTATCATACAACACATGCAAACCTCAACCAATCAACATGCTCAACATAAATATAATTAAATCATAACTAACAAATCAAACATTGATTTTAATCATGCACTACATGCCATGTGAAGCCATCCATGACTTTACACCCTAAACCTTACCGATCCTACTAAGTAGGGGCCTCATATTCGCACGCGTGTATGACATTCATTATAATATTACTCAACGAGATTCATACCAACTAACATACAGAATAATGATCTATATATTCCCAAACATGATTCCATAACCTCCTAACATAAACTCAACAGTTTTGCAATATTTCATCAAGTATCCATACGACCCAATTAACGCATTCTAACACATTAGACATCATCAATAAGCACTCTAGCATGATCCTAACATCATAAACATGCCCAATTCACAATATCCGATAATTCACATAAATAAAGTTTCCCTTTCGGGAAAGTAACGCCCAAATCAATCTATCATCCAATTCATTCATAAATTCATCAACTTTACATCTGGTTCATAGCAATCATCTAGATATGGTAAACATCATCAATTTATCATAATTCCCAAATCTCATGCATAATAGTTACTACTTATAGTAAGGTATGAACAACACGTCAATTCCATGAATTTCTTGCATAATCCACGTAAACTAACATCAATGCAATACAACTAACATCAAAACATCATCAAACAACATCAATTTTGACTTTAATCATGTTAATTGAACTAGGGTTCTTCTTGAATCAAAAAGAATGAAAAACTTGTTAAAACTGAACTTAAATTGTGTAATAGGTCGAGAATTGAACTTGCTATAATGTTGTAAAGATCAAGCCAAGCAAAATCGAATGCATTGAGTTGTTCTTGAATCAAAATCATGAAAGGGGTGGGGGTAGGGAGTTCGACCGATTTGGGGAGGGTAATGGGGGCTAGGGTTTAATTTTTGGTAATATTTAGTTTTATGGTAGTTACAAACTTAACATATTATAAAACTTCATATTTTTAATGCTTTTTAAATGAATTTAGCTACAAAATACAAGTATTACTAATCAACAATAATAATTATATATTTCAACTAACAACCAAACACATGAATCAAATATCATACGTTGTCACGTTACAAAGTAAAATTCACAAATAATATTTAAACTTCATGAATCACATAACAATAATGAAAACTATCAATTAAGTTATTGTTAGTTAACCAATATTAGTCATTATTAAGTCACCAACGTTCAACGAAAACTAGTGTGTGCTCACGACACGTGTATGCTAGATTTAACAGAACTAACGGAGTTTAGTAACGGAAAATTACCGGATGTCACAGCTTAACTAAACGAATATAATTTTCTTGTTCATGTTCGTTCATTTATTAAATGAACAAACATAAACGAACTTCCCTACAAATGGTTCATGAACCGTTCGTTGAACATTTGATTTCTTTACAGTCCTTGTCCTAGTCATAGCCCTTTTTCCTCAATGGTTTTACTCATAAAAAAATGATGCATCATGGAGATTTTGTTCGAATATCGTACCATGAATGACATCATGATTGTAGAAAAATATCTGATTCCAATAATTGATGAACTTCTTGATAAACTACATGGTGCTAATGTTTTTTGACCTTCGCTTCTGCTATCATCAATTAAGGGTGCAGGATGATGGTATTCTCAAGATGAAGTTTAGATCAGATGAGGGTCATTATGAATTTATTGTGAGGCCTTTCTGGCTTACCAATTCCCCAACTATATTTCAATGCTTGGTGAACGACATATTTCGACCCTAACTCTATAAGTTTATTTTAGTATTTTTTAAAGATAAATTAATCCTTTTTGCCACATATGTAAGGAAGAACATTTGAAGCATTTACATGTTGTTTTGAGGTTTCTAGAGGATAACCACCTATTTCTCAAGGCTACTAAATGTTGCTTTAGGGTTACACAAGTTCATTACTTAGGCTATGTCATTTTCTATAATGGTGTGGCAGTGAAATGGATAAAATACAGGCGGTTTTGTCTCGGTCGACTTCTAGAATGGCTAAGGGGGTTAAGGTTTTTTGGGCTTGGTTGGGTATTACTGAAAATTTATTACGAATTTTGGTAGTAACACAAGCCCTTACATGAGTTGGTTGGGAAATGCCCTTTCTCTTGGGATGCAGAGTAGAGGCTTCATTCCAATCCTTTAAACATGTTTAGACTTTTATTCTGACTTTAGGTTTACCAAATTAGTCTCTTCCTTTCACGATAGAGTGTGATGCAATTAGGGTGGGTATTGGAGTGGTTTTCACTCAATAGGGGCATCCTTTGGCTTATTATAATGTGTCTTTAAAAGACATTATGCTGTTATGGTCAATAGATGAGTAAGAAATGCATGCGTTAGTAAGGAGGTCCAAAAGTGGCGAAATAATTTGTTGGGGTGTTCATTTGTGGTTAAGACGAATAAAATGAGTCTAAAATACTTATTAGAACAACGAATCACTACTTCCGACACAAGTGAGGTGGTTACCCAAACATTTGGGCTATGATTATCAAATTGAGTTAAAAATAAAGGACTAGCCACAGGTTTAATTTTTATGAAGGGTTTAATTTTTGGTAATATTTAGTTTTATGGTAATTACAAACTTAACCCTCCTTGTTTACATTTTATTAAACTTCATCCTTTACACTTTTTAAATGATTTTAACTACAAAACATAAGTATTACTAATTAACAATAATATTATATATTTGAACTAATAACCAAACAGATGAATCAAATATCACATGTTGTCAAGTTACAAAGTAAAATTCACAATAATATTTAAAATTCATGAATCATAACAATAATGAAAACTATCAATTAACTTATTGTTAGTTACCCATTATTAAGTCATCAACGTTCAACGACAACTAGTGTGTGCTCACGACACGTGTATGCTAGACCTAACAAACTAATGGAGTTTGGTAACGGAAAATTACCAGATGTGGTTACCCAACATTTGGGCTATGATTATCAAATTGAGTTAAAAATAAGGACTAGCCACAGGTTTTAATTTTTATGAAGGGTTTAATTTTTGGTAATATTTAGTTTTATGGTAATTACAAACTTAACCCTCCTTGTTTACATTTTATGAAACTTCATCCTTTACACTTTTTAAATGATTTTAACTACAAAACATAAGTATTACTAATTAACAATAATAATTATATATTTGAACTAATAACCAAACAGATGAATCAAATATCACATGTTGTCAAGTTACAAAGTAAAATTCACAAATAATATTTAAAATTCATGAATCATATAACAATAATGAAAACTATCAATTAACTTATTGTTAGTTACCCATTATTAAGTCATCAACGTTCAACGACAACTAGTGTGTGCTCACGACACGTGTATGCTAGACCTAACAAAACTAATGGAGTTTGGTAACGGAAAATTACCAGATGTCATATTATCCCCATGTTGAAAGAATTTTCGTCCCTAAAATTGCGTTACATGGTTGTGTTACATCATTGGTTTACTGCATTGGCATAAGAAATTGAGTGAGTTGTCACATCATCCCCATGTTGAAAGAAATTTCATGTGGAAATTTAATCATTATATTCGTTGGTTGTCGTCGTCGTTTCGAACAAATGAGGGTACTTAATCTTCATCTGATCCACATGTCCCCACATGAATTTCGGTCCACGTCTTGAGTTCCAACGAACTTTAACTATGGGTATCTTGCTTTGCTTAAGAGTCTTGTCTCCCCGATCCATCACCTCAACCAGTTCTTCAATAAATTGTAGTTTCTCATCTACTTGTACTTTCTCGAGTGGTACAACCAAAGTCTTGTCAGATAAACACTTCTTTAGGTTGGAGACGTGAAAAACATTATGAACTCCACTCAACAAGTCAGTCAGATCTAATTGATACGCCACTAGACCGATTCTTTCCAGAATCTCAAATGGTCCAATGTATCTCGGATTATGCTTGCCTCTTTTTCTGAATCTAATCACGCCTTTCCATGGTGAGACATTCAACAATACTTTATCTCCGACCTGAAACTCCAAAGGCTTCCATCACTTATCAGCATAGCTCTTCTGTCGATCTCATGCTGCAGACATATGATTTCGTATCCATACGATCTTTTCAGTACTTTCATGCACCAATTCAAGGCCAGTCAGCTGACTATCACCAACTTCCGCCTAACAAACTGGTGATCTACACTTTCGCCCATACAATGCCTCAAACGATGTTGTCTTAATGCTAGTGTGATAGCTATTGTTGTAAGAAAACTCTACCAACAGCATATGGACTTCCCAAATGTTCTTGAAGTCAATCACACAAGCTCGTAACATGTCCTCCAACGTTTGAGTCATACACTCTCTTTGCCCATCGGTCTACGGATGGTAGGCAGTGCTCATATCTAGACGCGTACACAAAGATTTTTACAACGATTGCAAGAAATGGGATGTAAAATGAGCATCGCGATCTGAAATAATCAAGATTGGTACACAATGTTTCGAAAATACCTCCTTCAAGTAAATCTAGGTTAACTTATCCATTTTATCCATTTCCTTGATTGCCAAGAAGTGAACGGACTTAGTTAGTCGATCCATGATCACCCATATTGTGTCACAACCACTAGGAGTCCTGGGTAACTTAGTAATAAAATCCATAGATAAAATCCATAGAAATATGCTCCCACTTCCACAAAGGTATCTCAGGTTGTTGTAGTAACCCAGATGGCTTCTGATACTCAACTTTAACCTTAGAACAGGTTAAACACTTGCTCACGTATGTAGCTGCATCTGCTTTCATATTAGGCCACCAATAGTGCACCTTCAGATCATGATACATCTTGTTAGAACTAGGATGTATAGAATACTTAGACTTGTGTGCTTCACTTATAACCAAGTCTCTTAAGTTTCCGTATAAGGGTACCCAAAGTTGATCCATGAAGTAAGGAATTCCATCGGCTTTCACTTCAAACTGCTTGTCCATTCCACATAAGGATTCAGATTCAACGTTTTCCGCTTTCAAGGCTTCTGCCTGAGCTTCCTTGATTTGTTCAGGCAATTGAGTGCTAATCATAAGCTGTAAGGCTCTCACCCATCAGGGTTTAGCAGTTTCCTTTCTGCTTAAAGCATCAGTGACTACATTTGCTTTTCTTGGGTGATATTTGATAGCACAATCATAATCATTCAATAATTCCACCCAACATCATTGCCTCATATTCAGCTCTTTCTGCTAAAAGATATGCTGAAGACTCGTGTGATCAGTGTAAATAGTGCATTTGGTACCGTACAAGTAATGTCTCCAGATCTTCAAGGCAAAGACTACTGCACCTAGTTCCAGATCATGAGTAGTGTAGTTCTTTCGTGCACTTTTAGTTGTCTTGAGGCATAGGCTATCACTTTGTCACGTTGCATCAGAACACAACCAAGTCCTTGAATAGAAGCATCATAGTAAACTATGATGTCATCACTTCCCTCTGGTAATACTAATATCGGTATGCTAAAAAGTTTCAGTTTCAACAACTGAAAAGTGGCTTCTTGACTCTCTCCCCATTTATACGTTGTACCTTTATGGGTCAAGGCCGTGAGAGGTTGAGCGATCTTAGAGAATCCCTCAATGAAACGCCGATAATATCCTGTCAGTCCAAGAAACTGCCGTATCTCATTATGCGTCTTGGGAACCGACCAATTCTTTATCACCTCAATCTTTGCAGGATCCATCTGAATTCCCTTTTCGTTAACAATATTACGAATCCAGAAATCAAACTTGGAAAACTTGGTGTACAGTTGTTCCTTTTTAAGCAGTTCCAAGATTAGGTGTAGGTGTTCCTCGTGCTCCTCCTTGGTCTTAGAATAGATCAATATGTCGTCGATAAACACGATAACAAACTGATCGAGATAGTGTTTGCACACACGATTCATGAGATCCATGAATACTACTGGTGCATTAGTCAACCCAAATGGCATGACCAAGAATTCATAGTGACCATAAAGAGTATGGAATGCAGTTTTTGAGATTTCTTCTTCGCGAACTCTCAGTTGATGGTAGCCAGACCTCAAATCAATCTTTGAGTAATAGCTTGATCCTTGAAGTTGATCAAACAGATCATCTATGCAAGGCAAAGGGTATCGATTCTTGAGCGTAACTTTGTTCAATTCAGTGTAATCGATGCACATTCGAAACGTGCCATCCTTTTTCTTAACAAAGAGAACAGGGGCTCCCCACGGTGATAAGCTTGGTCTAATAAATCCTTTATCCAACAGCTCTTGAACCTATGCTGATAATTCCTGCAGTTCGTATGGTGCTAACCGATAAGATGCTCTCGTAATTGGAGCTGCTCCGGGAGTTAAATCGATCTGAAACTCAACTTGACGATGTGGTGGTAGTCCAGGAAGATCCTTTAGAAACACCTTCAGAAAATCACGAACTACTGGAATATCCTCTATCTTCTTTTTCGCTTGCTGCTTATCAGTCAAAAGGGCTAATATGGCTAAGCGACCCTTGCGTAGCCACTTCTATGCTTTCATAAATGATATGATGCCTATCACTGCACCACTCTTCTAGCCCTTAACCGAGAGAATTTCCCATGAGTGGAATGCAAATAACCTTCTCATGACAAATGACTTCCGCCTGCTTTTCAGACAGCCAATCCTTGCCCACGACCACATCGAAACTCCTGAGTGTAACAGGCATAAGATCGATATTGAAGGTATGCCTTCTACGTTGGAATTCAAATATACGATAGAATTAGCTGATGGTAACCAAATTTACTTAGTAGAGATAAAACTTCTATCGGCTCCAGTATCAAATAGCACAGTAGCATAACAACCATTAACAGGAAATTTACAAGTAACAGTAGTAGGGTCGTTTAGAGTCACACCTGTACCCATGAAAAATCTCTCCCCTTGGCTCCACCATTATTTCCACCGTTGTTGTCGCCATTACCACTATTTTTGTTGTTGTTTCCACCGTTCCCATGACTATTCCTATTTTTCTTTAGTTGAGCACTATTCCTCTTGTAATGTCTTTCTTTCCCACATTCAAAACAACCCTTTGGTGCTTCTTGAGTTTGCTGGGGATTTTTCATCAACTCACCACGGCAATCCTTCGGTGTGTCCTGCTTTTCCACAACACTGGCATCAAAAGTTGTCACACCTGCCAGTGTGATGGTAATTGCATCGGTTACACTTTGGGTACTTCCCCACCGTATCCACCTTGTCCTTAATTTGAGGAAGATGATTGATTAAAGTTACGGTTGTTATCAAACCTTCTCTATTGCTGCTACTACTGTAGTTGGTGGTTGTTAGATGATGAGCTCTTGTTCCAGAGTTATCCGACTTACTTTTATTATCGGCACGCTTGCCATGCTTTGTATTTTCGGCACCAACCCACGCAAGTAGAGCTCGAACCTCTTGATTGGCGGGTTTATCATTCCAAAACAGAGAGTCGCCAAATCGTAAGACTTAGTAGTGTAGGCCTCAATCTCGAATCCCTCCATCTTTAACTGCTAGAACTCAGCCTCTAACTTCTGGACATCATGAGGACAATATTCCTCCATCATCATAGCTTTGAACTTGTTGTATGGCAAAGCATTAGCCATCGCATGGCCCAACATTTGTACTTGAGCGTTCCACCACGAGAGTGCTGCACCCTCCAAAGTTCCCGTGGCATATTTCACTTGGTCCACCGATGGACAATTGCACTTTCCGAAGACCGATTCGATCTTCTCAAACCATCGCACTAGTCCCATGGCTCTTTCAGCTACACTATAGGTGTGGGGCTTACAGTCCATAAACATCTTGTACGTACATGCTGGTGGTCTTGAATTCAACATTTTAGAATGTTTAGTCAAACCAATTGATTAATCATCTAACGGAATATTTGCGTAATTAATGACTAGGGTAATCTTTACCTCCAAACTGGGCAGCTTGAGCATTCACCGTTGTCTGCATGTGTTGGTTAATTAGAGCTGCTAATTTGGCGGGGGTCATGTTTACAGCACCGGTGCCACGTCCAAGACCTCTTTCACGTCCTCTTTTACGTCTGTCCATATTTCACTTTACATTCACAATACAATAATAAGTAACATCCAACATATTAATCTCATTAAAGTATCGTAAATAATAAGAAATAATGAATTCGTCACAACCACAATGTTATAACCAAAATTATAACTCATGAAAAACAAATTGTAAGTAACTCACAAAATATCCAATCAGTGTTAAAATTTCAAGTTTTTCAGTTGGGTGGGAAACAACCCTTCCTACATAGGTTTTTTTTTTATAAAAAACACCATATAGTCCAAGTTAAATGAATAAAGGAAGTCAGTCTATCACATCAGACCCATCACTATCCTCCTTTATCTCTTCATACACCTTGCGTCGTGCTCGTGTCACGGGTCTAACCTTTCAAATTTCTTCTCGACGTCTAGGCGCAATCTATCATGTGAGGCCACCACAACGGCGATAACCCTATAAGGGGTGCATGGTAGGGGGTATAATATGGAATCTTGACTCATGTTAGGGATCAAAAATGGAACACCTCCTTTTCCATCATCTTGATCAATGCAGTACGATACCAGTTTCAATTGTCAGGATCAAACATGTCCCGCTCAATCATAGGCTCGCCCTGATGATACGTATCAGCCATAAACACAGTGGGTCGAGAACCATAACTCGTGTTCCTTTCCTAGCGCATGTAGAAAAGGGGATGAAGATGATGACGATGCCTTACTGAAGTGTACGTGATGTGTATGCCAATGAGTATACAGTAAGTGGATAAGTAACGAGTAATTAACTAAATGTGTGTGGTTATAGACTAATGTGTATGCAACCTAGTTTCCTATAACCAATGGCTCTGATACCAATCTGTCACACCCTCAAAATCCACATGTGGGGTTTAACCGCGAGGCGAGTGAACAAACCAGGATCCAAGTCATTAGCTACTCAAAACGACACTATGTGTAACATTTAAGACAAACCAGTGCTTAAAACTTAAAAAATACGCTGAAGTGTTTATTGAACATTTCAAACCCAAAGTATTAAAATGTAAAATGCACAAAACACGCACCCAAACCAATGTATGTAGCAATGCAATAAACCAAAATGTAAGACCATGAGTGTTCAAAACATGCTCGACACATGAGTGCTCCTAAGGGAAGCTGCTAGTAACAACCTGAGAAAAGTATACTAAAAGTGTCAACACGAAGGTTGGTGAGTTCAAGAGTTTGCAAGTCATCATAAACAATAGCGTTTGTAAAATAATAACTAGTGTGTTGAAATAGATAGCTAGTCTAATTTCATTAGTAATAACCATAGTTATTTCGTGATCGAAGCTGACTATATTCATTTGCTTACCTTCCGCCATGACATACCAAGTTGTCACGCTGTTAGTCGTTAGGAAAATATTGCACCCGCTTGACCTCCAGTCGTACGGGTGGGTCTTGTCAGACGTATTAGTACGACCCAAGATTTCCCGCTAGATTCCTTAATTAACAATCCGAAAGTGTAAGGGCTTTCAATGGTATACGCACTATGTCATACTAAACACATGTTATAATAGTAAAATGTTTTAAAGTAAAGTATCCTTCTCCCCTAAAAAGAGAGTAAGTAAAAGTGGGGCATTGAACTCACATGGTGCTCAAATGAACAGAAAATAGAAAAGTTAACGGTGAGTGGAAAGACAACCCGTCAAAGGTTACCTAGAACACGCGAGTACATAAGTATGTGTAACTAGAAGTTTAACAACCCAAAGTGCTCAATAAACATGTTGACCCAAGGGTTTTGGAAAACAAAGACTCATTTGACCTAGTTGACCCGTTTGACCAGTTGATGACATGTTAATTGAAATCTAGTTTGATCAAGTTTAGTAACTCATTAAACATGATCATCATACAAGTTATTCACGTATGCCACATTAAGAATCTTAAGTACTATCAAGATCATCATATTAACATAGATTATCATACTACACATTCGAACCTCAACCAATCAACATGCTTAACATAAATATAATTACATCATAACTAACAAATCATACATTGAGTTTAATCATGCACTACATGCCATGTGAAGCCACCCAAGACTTCACACCCTAAACCCTGCCAATCCTACTAATTAGGGGCCTTAGATTCAAACGCGTGTATGACATTCATTATCACATTACTCAACATGATTCATACCAACTAACATACACAAAAATGATCTATTATAATCCCAAACATGATTCCATAACCACCTAACATAAACTCAATAGTTTGGTAATATTTCATAAAACCTAGATTTCCAAGTAATCCATCAAGTATCCATACGACCCAATTAACGCATTCTAACACATTAGACATCATCAACAAGCATTCTATCATGATTCTAACATTATAAACATGCCCTGTTCATAATATCCGATGATTCACATCAATAAAGTTTCCCTTCCGGGAAAGTAACACCCAAATCAATCTATCATCCAATCCATTCATAAATTCATCAACTTTACATCTAATCTAGTTCATAGCAATCATTTAGATATGATAAACATATCAATTCATCATAATTCCCAAATCTTACTACTTATAGTAAGGTATGAACAACACGTCAATTCCATGAATTTTTTGCATAATCCACGTAAACTAACATCAATGCAATACAACTAAAATGAAAACATCATCAAAGAAAATGAATTTTGACTTTAATCATGGTAATTGAACTAGGGTTTTTCTTGAATAAAAAAGAATGAAAAACTTGTTAAAACTCACCTTAAATCGTGTAATAGGTCTAGAATTGAACTTGCTACAATGTTGTAAAGATCAAAGCCAAGAAAAATCAAATGGATTGAGTTGTTCTTGAATCAAAATTGTGAAAGGGATGGGGGTAGGGTGTTCGACCGATTTGGGGAGGGTAGTGGGGGCTAGGGTTTAAATTTAGGTAATATTTAGTTTTATGGTAATTACAAACTTAACCTTCTTGTTTACATATTATAAAACTTCATCTTTTTAACACTTTTTAAATGAATTTAACCACAAAACACAAGTATTACTAATCAACAATAATAATTATATATTTCAACTAACAACCAAACACATGAATAAAATATCACACGTTGTCACGTTACAAAGTAAAATTCACAAATAATATTTAGAATTCATGAATCAAATAACAATAGTGAAAACTAACAATTAAGTTATTGTTAGTTAACCAATATTAATCATTATTAAGTCACCAACATTCAACGAAAACTAGTGTATGCTAGATCTAACAAAACTAACGGAGTTTAGTAACCGAAAATTACCGGATGTTGTAGTTTAACTAAATGAATATAATTTTCTTGTTTATGTTCATTCATTTATTAAACGAACAAACATAAACAAATTTCCCTATGAATGGTTCATGAACCATTCATTGAACATTTGATTCCTTTACAGCCCTTGTCCTAGTCATAGCCCTTTTTCCTCACTGGTTTTACTCGTAAAAAATTAATGCATCATGGAGATTTTGTTCGAATATCATACCATGAATGACATCATGATTATGGAAAAATATTTGATTTCGATAATTGATGAAGTTCTTGATAAACTACATGGTGCTAATGCTTTTTAACCTTCGCTTCTGCTATCATCAATTAAGGGTGCAGGATGATGGTATTCTCAAGATGAAGTTTAGATCAGATGAGGGTCATTATGAATTTATTGTGATGCCTTTCTAGCTTACCAATTCCCCAGCTATATTTCAATGCTTGTTGAACTACATATTTTGACCCTAACTCTATAAGTTTATTTTAGTATTTTTTTAAGATAAATTAATCCATTCTCCACCTATGGAAGGAAGAACATTTGAAGCATTTACATGACTTTTTGAGGTTTCTAGAGGATAACCACCTTTTTCTCAAGGCTACTAAATGTTGCTTTAGGGTTACACAAGTTCATTACTTAGGCTATGTCATTTTCTATAATGGTATGGCAGTGAAAATGGATAAAATACAGGCAGTTTTGTCTCGGTCGACTTCTACAATGGCTAAGGGGGTTCAGGTTTTTTAGGGTTGGTTGGGTATTACCGAAACTTTATTAAGAATTTTGGTAGTATGACAACCCTTTTACAATAGTTGGTTGGGAAATGCCCATCTCTTGGGATGCATAGTAGAGGCTTATTCCAATCCTTTAAACATGTTTAGACTTTTATTCTAACTTTAGGTTTACCAAATTACTCTCTTCTTTTCACAATAGAGTGTGATGCAATTAGGGTTGGTATTTGGAGTGTTTCTCACTCAATAGGGGCATCCTTTGGCTTATTATAGTGTGCCTTTAAAAGGCATTATGCTGTTATGGTCAATATATGAGTAAGAAGTGCATGCGTTAGTAAAGGCGGTCCAAAAGTGGTGACATTATTTGTTGGGTGTTCATTTGTGGTTAAGATGAATCACATGATACTCAAATACTTATTAGAACAACGATTCATGACTTCTGACACAAGTGAGGTGGTTACCCAAACATTTGGGCTATGATTATCAAATTGAGTAAAATACAAAGGACTAGCCACAGGGGAGTCGGTGCTCTTTCCCGACAGCTAGAGTTTGGTTTTATGGCCTTTTCCCATCCATGTTCAATGATTTGGGGTGATATTCAATAGGAGTTATAGTTGACCCTTTTCATAAAGACTTACCTTTAACATTGTTAGTCACAATGCATGGGGTATTAATTGTAAGATTGTAAGGCCCCGTTCCCTGGAACCCCACAGTTGGTCAATTACAATTTCATTTATATCAAAACATATTAAGATTTATTAAGTAAATAAAACATTGCAGCGGAATAATTCATCAAAACCATTTCATGCTTTAATAAATACATTTGCCAAGTAATACATCGTCGTTTAAAAGATTACAAAATATCACTTAGTTGTATTACAAAACAACATCATTATCGTGTATGAAATAGATGCCAGTCTTTGCCCGCCAAGTAGCTTCACCCTCGTGCCATCCTCAGCAACAAGCTACCTGCCAACTAAAAATGCATAAAAAATCAACGTTGCTGAGTGAGTTCTAGTTTTACTTAGTTGTAAGACTTTCATTCATTCGTTATGTTCCACTTTTCATTATCTTTAATCTTTCGCTTCTTTTATGATAATAGTTTACGTATAAGAGCATTAACACACCATGTAAAGTCACGTAATAATACGTAATAAGGAACATCAATAACAGACCACAAACATGCGTAACATGAACAAACATAAACCACCAAAACATTCCAGAGCTAAATCTTTAATTTCTATTTCCCAAGATTTCAGAAAAATCCTAAGTCAATTTAGGCGCTTGGGCACTATGTAGGTGCATGGGTACTACGCAGGCGCACGGGCAGTTGGGTGCATGGGAACACTTGGGCGCATGGAAAAAACTTAGGCGCATGGGAAAAACTTAGGCGCATAGGTTCAATGCAGGCGCGTGGATACTATGCAGGCGCACGGGTAGTTGGGCGCATGGGAACACTTGGGTGCATGGGAAAAACTTAGGCGCATGGGAAAAACTTAGGCACATGGGTACTATGTAGGCGCATGAGTACTATGCAGGAGTACGGGCAGTTGGGCGCATGGGTAGTTGGGCGCATGGGCATTTTACCAGTTCTAACTTATACTAATTTCAGTCCCCATTCATCATCCTAACGTATTCTTAGCCCAAATCTAGCATACTAAGCACATAGAACAAGCGTACAACCATATAACTCGGTCAAAACATTCCTAAACACACACACCCATGTAAAATAGCGGGTAAGCATACGGTTCCAACACACTATGAGTTGTAAAATGATAGTTTATATGCATTTCAGCCCCAAAACAAGTTTAAAATAGAAAAATCGGGGACCTAGAACTCACCTACAGCAGCCTTCGAGTAAAACTCCTCCAAACTCAGAGCACTTGGAGTTCAAACACCTAAACACACCAAAAACACACAACCAAACACAGAGAAACACATAAGACTCGGTCCAAAAGCTTAAAATCCAACTGAAACCGAACAAACACACAAACAGCTTACCTTCAAGCCGATCTTCTTCTTCTTCTCTCTAAAAACCGATGGAAAACTCTGATGTTCTTCTTTTTGTAGCCAAAGGCAGTTGGTGGAGCAGGGTAGTGGGCGGCCATGCCCACCTTTTAAACATAATAATAATAAAGATTGCCTCTTGCACTACTTTAACCCCTTAACTTGGGTTATTTCACCTTTCTTTCTTTATACTTCTCTTTTCTTTTTCTTTTTTTTGTAAATTCCGGGTGTTAAAAGTCCACCCCCCTTATATAGGTTTCGTCCCCGAAACCTGTTACTCCTTAAATAGTTATGGATAATGCTGTCTCATCTCTTCCTCAGTCTCCCACGTAGACTCGGATCCCTTCCTGTGCCTCTACTGTACTCGCACCAGTGGAACCACTTTATTCCGTAATCTCTTCTCCTTTCGGTCAATGATTGTCACTAGTTGGTCTACGTAATTGAGTCGTTCATCCACTTCAATGTCCTCCAGTGGTACAATTATATTTTCATCAGCTATGCACTTTCTCAGATAACACACATGGAATGTTGGATGAATCCCACTTAACTCATAGGGTAGCTCCAACCTATAGGCCACCTCTCCTACTCGATCAATGATTCGGGTAGCTCCACTTATTCCGTAATCTCTTCTCCTTACCCCGCTTTCTGAACCGAATGATCCCCTTCCAAGGTGAAACCTTCACCATAATTTTATCACCCACCTTGAATTCAATAGGCCTATGCCTCTTGTCAGCATACGACTTTTTCCTATCTTTTACCGCCTTCATAAAGGCCTTGATCTTCTCCAACTTTTTAGTCATAGCCTCGATCACTTCAACACTCCCCAACTCCTTCTGTCCGATGTCACCCCAACATACGGATGTTCTACACTTCCTACCGTATAGCATCTCATATGGTGGCATACTAATGCTGGCATGATAACTGTTGTTGAATGAGAATTCAGCTAACGGTAAGTGTTCGTCCCAACTTCCTCTGAAATCAATGACGCATGCTCAGAGCATATCCTCAAGCATCTGTATAGATCTCTCTGACTGACCATCGGTCTGAGGATGATAAGCCGTACTGATGTGCAACCTCATCCCCATCGCATCATGAAATCTCTTCCGAAGCTGGGATGTAACCGAGTGTCACGGTCAGACACGATGGACACTGGTACACCATGACGTTTCATAATCTCTTTGATGAACATGTCCGCCAACCTCTCAGATGAATACGTCTCACGGATCGGTAGAAAGTGAGCACTCTTCATCAAACGGTCAACTATCACCCATATAGCATCGTACCCCCTTGCCGTACGTGGTAACTTTGTAATGAAGTCCATGGTGATGTGCTCCCATTTCCACTTGGGTATATCCAAAGGTTGGATCTTCCCATATGGCTTCTGATGCTCCACCTTCACCTGTAAGCAAGTAAGGCACTTGCTCATATACTCCGCTACATCACGCTTCATACCCGACCACCGGTAATCTTTCTTCATATCATGATACATCTTCGTAGAACAGGGATGAATTGAGTATCGAGTCTTATGAGCTTCATCCATGATTCGCCCCCGTAGGTCTCCATAACGAGGGATCCACATCCGCCTAAAGTGGGTTCTAACTCCGAGAGTGTTCTCACCCAACTCCGAGACTAGACGTTTCATTCTTTCAGAGTTGATTTGGTCTTCCTTCAGTGCCTCATATTGAAATTCCTTGACCTATTCCATCACATCAGAGGTCATCACCAACTGGTAAGCTTTCACCTAGATTGGCTCGAGTCTCTCCTTTCGGCTAAGGGCATCCGCCACTACGTTGGCCTTGCCCAGATGGTAGTGGATCTCATAATCATAATCCTTGATCAACTCTAACCACCTCCTTTGCCTCATATTGAGGTCCTTCTGCTCAAAGAAGTATTTCAAGCTCTTATGGTCAGTGAAGATAGTGCACTTCGTCCCGTACAAGTAGTGCCACCAAATCTTCAATGCAAAGACCATAGCCGCTAGCTCCAAGTCATGAGTAGGGTAATTAGCCTCATGGATTTTCAACTATCAAGACGCATAGGCTATTACTCTTCCCCGTTGCATCAGCACGCAACCCAATCTTGAATAAGAAGCATCCGAATAGACCACTAAGTCTTCATTCCCTTTGGGTAACATCAAGACAGGAGCTTGATTCAATATTGTCTTTAACTCCTCAAAAGCATTCTCCTGTTCCAAGCCCCATACAAACTTCACATCCTTGCAGGTCAGCTTGGTCAATGGTGAGGTTATCTTAGAAAAGTCTTGAATGAATCTCATGTAATAGCCCGCTAAACCCAAGAAACTACGGATCTCGGATGGCGTCTTTGGAGTCTTCCATTGCATCACCGCCTCCACCTTTGCCGGGTCTACCGTGATCCCTTCGGAATTTACCACATGACCCAAAAACTGAACCTCGCGTAACTAGAAAGCTCATTCGGAGAACTTATCATATAGCTTCTCTCTTCTAAGTGTCTCTAATACTTCACGAATATGACCGGCATGCTCTTCTTCGCTCTTCAAATAAATCAGGATATCATCGATAAACACAATCACTTATTTATCCAACATCGGCCGACACACCCAGTTCATCAAATCCATAAAGGCAGCTGGCGCGTTAGTTAGACCAAAAGACATAACGAGAAACTCGTAGTATACATAACGTGTGCGAAAAGCTGTTTTGGGGATATCTTGCTCCTTCACCTTTATCTGATGGTAACCAGATCGAAGATCTATTCTAGCAAACCAACTGGCACCTTGGAGTTGATCAAACAAGTCATTAATTCTGGGTAGTGGATATCGGTTCTTCACCATCAACTTGTTTAACTTACGGTAGTCGATGCACATCCGCATCTTTCACTTCTATCTAGATCCTGTCATAAGCTATGCCCCATCATTAGGCACGAAGCCATCTCAGTCTTGGGGTTAAGCGACAGGGATCCCGTTTTGCACGTATGGATCAGTCACCAAGACTAACCCCCCCCCCTTGTGTGTCCTCATGGGTTAGCCAAGATCGCATGCTAAATCACACATAGTTGAGCTAACAACTCTTCAATGAGTTGTGAACCTCTTTAAATTTTCTTGCAAGAGTTTCATTCATTCATTATGTTCCACTTTTCATTATCTTTAATCTTTCACTTCTTTTATGATAATAGTTTACGTATAAGAGCATTAAGACACCATGTAAAGTCACATAATAATACGTAATAAGGAACATCAATAACAGACCAAAAACATGCGTAACATGAACAAACATAAACCACCAAAACATTCTAGAGCTAAATCTTTAATTTCTATTTCCCAAGATTTCAGAAAAATCCTAAGTCAATTTAGGCGCATGGGCACTATGTAGGCGCATGGGTACTATGCAGGCGCACGGGCAGTTGGGCGTATGGGAACACTTGAGTGCATGGGAAAAACTTAGGCACATGGGAAAAAATTAGACACATGGGTACTATGCAGGCGCACGGGCAGGTGGGCGCATGGGAACACTTGGGTGCATGGGAAAAACTTAGGCGTATGGGAAAAACTTAGGCGCATGAGTACTATGCAGGCATACGGGCAGTTGGGCGCATGGGTAGTTGGGCGCATGGGCATTTTACCAGTTCTAACTTATACTAATTTCAGTCCCCATTCATCATCCTAACATATTCTTAGTCCAAATCTAGCATACTAAGCACTTAGAACAAGCATACAACCACATGACTCGGTCAAAACATTCACAAACACACACACCCATGTAAAATAGGGGTAAGCATATGGTTCCAACACACTGTGAGTTGTAAAATGATAATTTATATGCATTTCAGCCCCAAAACAAGTTTAAAACAGAAAAAACCGGGGACCTAGAACTCACCTACAGCAGCCTTCGAGTAAAACTCCTCCAAACTCGAGAACACTTGGAGTTCAAACACCTAAACACACCAAAAACACAACCAAACACAGAGAAACACATAAGACTCGGTCCAAAAGCTTAAAATCCAACTGAAACCGAACAAACACACAAACAGCTTACCTTCAAGCCGATCTTCTTCTTCTTCTCTCTAAAAACCGATGGAAAACTCTGATGTTCTACTTTTTCCAGCCGAAGGCAGTTGGTGGAGCAGGGTAGGGGGCAACCATGCCCACCTTTTAAACATAATAATAATAAAGATTGCCTCTTGCACAACTTTAACCCCTTAACTTGGGTTATTTCACCTTTCTTTCTTTATACTTCTCTTTTTTTTTTTTTTTTTTTTTTTTTGTAAATTCCTGGGTGTTACAAAGATGGTGTGTTATTCTGAAAAGGTGGCATCTTAGTTTCTCATCTTCTTTGTTACCTAATATGTTATCTTTAAGCCCTTGTTGATTAGAAAGGGACATTTTAGGTTTCACAAGACTCTAGCCAAGATGAAACAAAGTTATTGGTGGGTTGGCATGAAAGAATATGTTAAGAAATTTATCCAAAAATTCAAGTTTGCCAATGATCAAAGATGAAGAGCTTGAAACTAACAAGTTTACCTTCCTGGTTCCAGAATATGTTTGGGAGGATATTAGTATGGATTTTTTCAAATGATTGCTAGTGTCCAATGGTTTTTTGATAGTGATGGTAGGCATTAACTAATTGTCCAAGTATGCCCACTTTGTTCCATTTCAACATCCTTTCATATTTGTGAGGTTAGCTTGAGAGTTTTTGACACATATTGTACAAATTCATTGTGTTGACTGAGTTTTCCCGGGTGTTTCAACCTCCCACCGATCTACCACCTATCCGACCTCAAGACCATAACATCACCCTACTTCTTAATTTTGCCCCGGTTGTAATTCATCAGTATTGGTATCCCCATTTTCAGAAACAAAAAGTAGAATGCTTGGTTAAAGACATGTTGGACCAAGTATTATTTGCTTTAGTTGTAGTCCTTTTTCCTCTCCCGTCTTGCTAATTCGTAAGAAAGATGGGACTTGGCGCTTTTATGTAGATTATCGGGCTTTAAATGCTATTACAGTTTTGGACCGTTTTCCAATCCCTACAATTGACGAGTTATTTGACAAATTTATGGGGCAGTCTACTTCTCTAAACTTAATTTATTATCTTGCTACAACTAAATTCGTCTTCAGGAAGGGGCCATTGACAAAACTGCTATTCGGACGCATAACGAGTATTATGAGTTTCTCGTGATGCCATTTGGCCTCGCAAATGCTCCTTCCACCCTTTAATGTTTGATGAATGTTATCTTTCACCTGTTTTTTAGGAAATTTGTCCTTGTGTTCTTTGATGACATACTTATCTATAGCTCTACTTAGGCATATCCCTTATCGCATCTCTGGTTGGTTTTTCAATCTTTACTTGATAAGAAGTTGGTTGCTAAATTAGTCAAGTGTCTTTTTGGTCAAACAACAGTGGGTTATCTGGGTCATGTAATTCCAGCCCTCGGTATTGCCGTGGACCCCGATAAGATTGTGTGCATCAAAAACTGGCCAACTCCTAAAACAGCCAAGGATGTGCGTAGTTTTTGGTGTTGTTCAGTTATTATCGTCGTTTCATACACCATTACACTTCCATCATAACACCATTGTCTGATTTATTGAAAAAGGACAGTTTTTCATGGACTTCCCTCCAAGATAAGGCCTTTTCCACTCTCAAACCTTGCTAAGCTCCACTCCGGTTCTGTGCTTACTAGATTTCTCTAAACCTTTTACGATTGAAACGGACGCCTCAAGGACATGCATTGGTGTAATTTTATCCCAAGAAAAACAACCCATTGCTTACTATAGCCTCAAATTAAGCCCTCTGATGCAACAAGATTCGGCCTACCTTAGGCAATCGCCAAATGACGTTAGTACCTTTTGGGCAACAAATTTTAAATATCATGGACCGGTAGTCTTTAAAGAACCTACATGATCAAATTATACAAACCCCCAATCAAAAAAATGGTTTGGCAAGTTATTGGGCTATGAATTTGACATTTTATATCGGGCCGATAAACTTAACACGGTTGCTAGTGCTTTATCTCAGGTTTTTTCTTCATATTATGGCTTTTTCTACTTAGGATTCATTATTTCTTACTTCTCTCCAGACCACACTTCAAAATGACATTGTTCTTCGAAAATTATTATCTGATGTACAACAGGACCCGTTACATTACCCTGATTACCAGGTCCATAATGGTTGGCTGTTATTTTGGGGTCATCTTGTGATTCTGGATGACTCAACGACTAAGCAACAACTTCGACTCGAATTCCATGCTTCAGTCAATAGTGGACACTTTGGTATCACCCGCACCTTTCATCAATTATCTTCCACTTTCTTTTGGAAACACATGTGAAGGGATGTTAAGGAATTTGTTGCTAATTGTTAGATTTGCCAACAAGTTAAATCCTCTTCCTTATTACCAGCAGGTTTGTTACAACCGCTACCAATACCATCCTTAACTTTTGAACACATCGCCATGGACTTCATCACAGGGCTGCCACAATCGCATGGGTATACGGTTATTTTGGTTATTATGGATCGATTATCTAAATATGCATATTTTATGGGCTTACCATCCACATTTACTAGTTTATCGATTGCTACCAAATTTGTGCAAGAATTCATAAGATTACATGGGGTTCTGGTTCATATTGTGATCGATCGCGATCCTCGTTTCATGGCTGACTTTTGGAAAGAATTACACCGCTTGCAAGGTACCACCTTGTCATTTAACAGCGCTTATCACTCGCAATCAGATGGTCAAACCAAAGTCCTTAACAAATGTATAGAAATGTACTTACGGTGTTATGTGATGGACCGTCCTTTTGATTGGTTCAAGTTTTTACCTTGGGTAGAATATTGGTATAATACATCCTTTCAAACAATAGCTCAAATGACCCTCTTTGAGGTTGTATTTGGCGGGAAGCCCCCTAACTTGACTTGCTATATCAAAGGTTCTACTTCTAATTCTTTGGTGGACTCCCAATTACTTGGGCAAGAAGAGGTTTTGGTTACCCTTAAAAACAATCTACTCCGAGCTCAATCTCGCATGAAAACCTATGCTGACACTAATCGTTGTGATGTTTAGTTTGTTATCGGTGATTTGGTGTTTGTTAAGTTGCAGCCTTTTCATCAACATTCGGCCTGCATTTAACATCATTACAAACTTAGCCACTGTTTTTAGGCCTTACTAGGTTTAGGAACGCATGGGACCAGTTGCATAAAAGCTCCACTTGCCCCCGGCAGCCAAGATTCACAATGTCTCCCATGTTTCTATGTTGTGTTATGAAAGTGCACGAGAACACCAACCTAACAGATTACACCCCTACATTTGGTGGACTCCTCCTCCTTTCAAGTTGCAACCTGCTCTACTTCTGGACCAACTCACACTTATTCGGGGCTCTTCCACCGTTTCTCAATACTTAGTCCAGTGGAAAAGGTTAACCGCCCATGAAGCAACGTGGGAAGACAAGGCCACCTTACAACAATCTTTTCCAACCTTTCACCTTGAGGGCAAGATGAATTTTAAGGGGGGGGGGAGGTGGGTTAATGTTGTGACTCAAGAACCCAGCCTAAAAGTTACAAGCCCATTGCAAATGAGAAGAGGTGAAAGGAAGAAAACACATCCTGCAAAACTGACACTAGTACAGAATTGATTTTTTGGGGCGGTGATTTCTATTTTTTAGGGTGGTTTAACACCGCTCTTAAAAATCTCGCTCTAAAAAATACTTTATTTTATGGGGCGGTTATTTTATAGGGCGGTTTTTGGTTTTTTAGGGCGGTTTTTAGGTGCATTTTATAGGGCGAATTTTTGCATTTTATAGGGCCAATTTTTGCATTTTATAGGGCGGTTTGGTACATTTTATAGGGCAGTTTTTTGGTGCATTTTATGGGGCGGTTTGGTACGTTTTATAGGGCGGTTTTTTGGTGCATTTTATAGGGCGGTTTTTTGGTGCATTTTATAGGGCGGTTTGGTGCTTTTTATAGGGCGGTTTTTGTAGTTTTAAAATAAATATATTCATTTTATTAAATGGATGTTTTCCAGGATATATTTTCCTAAATTTCCAGAAACATTTTTATTGTTCTACTAACTCACCATATAAATCTAAAACCATACTATTGTAAAACAATTCAAACTGCTAATATATATTATAAAACATCAAAGATTGTACAACAATTCCTCAAACAATCAAAATAACAATAGTATTACAAACACTTAGTGGTTACTATACAAAATTTCGAGTTATAACATAATGATACCTTAAAATATGTGAACGTCTGCCTAATATACAATTTGCTTATAAACTGCGGCATTAATTGTAAAATCAACTTGGCAATTTCCATTTCTGACATATAGCTTGTGTCATTCCAAGTCTAAAAACAAATAAATAAAAAACGAGATTTAATATATAAATAGTGCAATATGTAAAGTATACAAAGTGATAAAAATAACTTACTTTCTTTGAAAATTGATGTTGAATATCTTTGACGAACTCATACATATGTTTTATAACCATAAAACCACATTCCCACTGCATAAAAATCACAATTGTTAATTTAGTATTATCAACAAGGAATAAATATTAATAAGTAATTAGAAACATACATTAACCATTTCCCATTCAAATTCAAGCCCAAGAACTCGATCAATTAAGGATGTAAGAGCGTAAGATTTGGAATTCTTTTTTTCATTTATAGAATCAAGAATATATCCCTTTTGTGTTGAAGGTGAAATGATCAATAGCAACCAATGGGAACTAAAATAAAAAGTTATAGATAACTTAAGTATGCTTATGCTTATATCTACATATAGTGTATAAATAAATATTACCTAGCAAAATATAGTGCAACAAAAAATGGTTTGTCTATATGAAGTGCATATATATTCATGATGTGTTCGTCAACAGTTGTGGGATTATTAGTGCACATGTCACTTGTGATGTTACCCGGATTAAAGAAAGCACATCTAGAATTGTCTAACCCATAAAGGTACCTTAAATCGTGAAAAAGAATATAAAGTTAGTAAATTGAGATGTGATGACATAGGTCAAGGGGTTCCAAGATGAGGCGTTGAAAGAAGACCGCCTTAACTCCGAAAGGATGAGAGGTCTAGTCATGTAGTTAGGTGAAAACACTCTCGAAGTTAGAATCCGCTTCACGCGGAGGTGGATCCCTCGTTATGGAGACCTACGGGGGCGAATCATGGATGAAGCTCATAAGACTCGACACTCCATTCATCCCGGTGCTATAAAGATGTATCATGATATGAAGAAAGTTTACCGGTGGCCGGCTATGAAGCGTGATATAGCGGAGTATGTGAGCAAGTGCCTTACTTCATTATGAAGTTACCACGTACGGCAAGGGGGTACGATGCTATATGAGGCGGAGCATCATAGCCATACAGGAAGATCTAACCTTTGGATATACCCTAGTAGAAATGCGAGCACATCACCATGGACTTCATTATGAAGTTACCACGTACGGCAAGGGGGTACGATGCTATATGGGTGATAGTTGACCGTTTGATGAAGAGTGCTCACTTTCTACCGATCCGCGAGACATATTCATCTGAGAGGTTAGCGAATCTATTCATCAAAGAGATTGTGATGCGTCATGGTGTACCAGTGTCTATCTGTCTGACAGTGACACTTTGTTTACATCCAAGTTTTGGAAGAGATTTCATGGCGTGATGGGGATGAGGTTGCACATCAGTACGGCTTATCATCCTCAGAAGGATGGTCAGTCAGAGAGAACTATACAGACGCTTGAGGATATGCTCCAAGCATGCGTCATTGATTTCGGAGGAAGTTAGGATGAACACTTACCGTTAGTTGAATTCTCATACAATGACAGTTATCATGCGAGCATTGGTATGCCACCATATGAGATGTTATACGGTAGGAAGTGTAGAACGCCCGTATGTTGGGGTGACATCGGACAGAAGGAGTTGGGGAGCGTTAAAGTGATCGAGGCTACGACTGAAAAGTGGAGAAGGTCAAGGCCTTTATGAAGGCGGCAAAAGATAGGCAAAAGTCCTATGCTGACAAGAGGCGTAGACCGATTGAATTCAAGGTGGGTGATAAAATTATGCTAAAGGTTTCACCTTGTAAGGGGTTCATTCGGTTCAGAAAGCGGGGTAAGATGAGCCCAAGGTATATAGGACCTTTCCGAATCATTGCTTGAGTAGGAGAGGTGGCCTATAGGTTGGAGCTACCCGATGAGTTAAGTGGGATTCATTCAACATTCCATGTATCTCATCTGAGAAAGTGCCTAGATGATGAAGATATAATTGTACCACTGGATGACATTGAAGTGGATGAACGACTCAATTACGTAGAGCAACCAGTGGCAATCATTGACTGAAAAGAGAAGATATTACGGAATAAAGTGGTTCCACTGGTGCGAATACAGTGGAGGCACAGAAGGGATCCGAGTCTACGTGGGAGACGGAGGAAGAGATGAGACAACATTATCCATAATTGTTCGAGGAGTGACATGTTTCGGGGATGAAACTTATATAAGGGGGGTTGACTTGTAACACCCGGAAATTTTCAAAAAAAAAAAAAAGAAGAAAAGAAAAGAGGAGTATAAAGAAAGAAAGGTGAAATAACCTAAGTTAAGGGTTAAACTTGTGCAAGAGGCAAACTTTATTATTATGATGTTTAAAAGGTGGGCATGGCCGCCCACTACCCCACTCCACCAACTGCTTCGACTAGCAAAAAAAAAGAAAGAAGAAGAACAGAGTTTTCCATAGGTTTTTTAGAGAGAAGAAGAAGAAGATCGGCTTGAAGGTAAGTTTTTGTGTATTTTGTTCGGTTTCAGCTGGATTTTTAGCTTTTGGACCGAGTCTTATGTGTTTCTTTATGTTCGGTTGTGTGTTTTTGGTGTGTTTAGGTGTTTGAACTCCAAGTGCTCTCGAGTTTGGAGGAGTTTTACTCGAAGGCTACTGTAGGTGAGTTCTAGGTCCCCGGTTTTTTCTATTTTAAACTTGTTTTGGGGCTGAAATGCATATAAATTATCATTTTACAACTCACAGTGTGTTGGAACCGTATGCTTACCCCTGTTTTACATGGGTGTGTGTGTTTGTGAATGTTTTGACCGAGTCATGTGGTTGTATGCTTGTTCTAAGTGCTTAGTATGCTAGATTGGGCTAAGAATACGTTAGGATGATGAATGGGGACTCAAATTAGTAGAAGTTAGAACTGGTAAATTGCCCATGCGCCCAACTGCCCATGCGCCTAAGTTTTTTCCATGCGCCCAAGTATTCCCATGCGCCCAACTGCCTGTGCGCCTACATAGTACCCATGCGCCTAACACTTGCCCATGTGCCTAACACTTTCCCATACACCTAACACTTGCCCATGCGCCTAACTGCCCGTGCACCTACATAGTACCCATGCGCCCAAGTGTTCCCATGCGCCCAACTGCCTGTGCGCCTGCATAGTACCCATGCACCTGCATAGTGCCCATGCGCCTAAGTTGACTTAGGATTTTCTGAAATCTTGGGAAATAGAAATTAATGATTAATCCCTAGAATGTTTTGGTGGTTTATGTTTGTTCATGTTACGCATGTTTGCGGTCTGTTATTGATGTTCCTTATTACGTATTATTACGTGACTTTACATGGTGTGTTATGCTCTTATACGTAAAGTATTATCATAAAAGAAGCGAAAGATTAAAGATAATGAAAAGTGAAACATAACGAATGAATGAAAGTCTTGCAAGCAAATTTAAAGAGGTTCACAACTCATTGAAGAGTTGTTAGCTCAACTGTGTGCGATGTAGCGTTTGATCTTGGCTAACCCATGAGGGTACACACAGGGGGGGGTCAGTCTTGGTGACTGATCCATACGTGCAAAACAGGATCCTTGTCACTTAACCCCAAGACTGAGGTGGCTTCGTGCCTAACGATGGGGCATAGCTTATGACAGGATCTAGATAGAAGTGAAAGATAATGAAAAAGTGCGAAACGAACGATTATGAACGATGATAAAAGATAATAATGTTGTTACCTTGATGTATGTACGATGAATGACCATGTACGAAAGTAAAGAAAATGTTTTAAACGAAAGAAAAGTATCTTATTTATAAAACTACAACTCACTCGACAACGCTGACTTTTTATGCATTTTCAGTTGGTAGGTAGCTTGTTGCTGAGGATGTAGATGCTTCTTTAAAGATTAACATTTGTCTTTGTATGTCTTTTACATTTTTGTCATAGTATAGGGACTTTTTATGTAAATATGTTCCTTTGTTTTCTTGATTAGTATAAATAGCATAGATATGTATTGTGTAGAAAAGTTTTGAGATTGAGACGTATTGTAACTGTTTACTACACTTTGTATTCTTCTATGCTTAATCAATGAAAACTCTATGAATTTTTGTTGATTTCTTGTGTTGAATTGAATACTTGTGTGTTTTAGATTGAATTGTGTTCATATATCATCACAGATCGATCCATTTTGAGCTCATCAAATGGTATCAGAGCTTTCGGTTCAGTGATTGAAGTTCTTCATCTGTCGAACTCTCATAATCACTTGAATCTGTGATTGATAAACAATTCAGTCGTATAATTGTTGAATTCAGTTGTGTTTCATCATCAGGAACATGATTTGATTCCCAATTAGCAGTACAATTCGTTCAAATCAGTGAATTTGAGCAAAAAGCTCTTCAAACCTGTTCTTCATTTGTCGAACCTTTTCTTGAATCAAAAGATCAATTTTGGTTGTTAATTGAAGAAATTGAAGTTGAAGGATTGATTATTGATCAATTTCCTACATAATTTGAGGATTTCAGATCAATTAATCAAGTTTTGAAGGATTTTAGAAAATTTAAGTTCATATGAAACTAATGAATGTGACGCATTAGGTCAAAAACACTGCTGAAAATTGCCTAAGTGTTGGGCGCATAACAACTGTTAAGGCGCATTTCCACTGTTTGGGCGTTTTTCAGTTAGGCGTTTTTCTACTATTGGGACACATTTCAACTGTTGGGACACTTTCAAGGAATTCTAGGCGCATTTAAACTGTTGAGGCGTTTTTGAACTATGGGCGTTTCTGCACCCAGACGTCTAACTGTTCAGGCGTTTTACTACTGTTCAGACGCATTTCAACTTGGGCGTTTTTGAATTTTTTTCTAAGGCAATCCCTTAGACGTTGCAAAGTCAAAGTCAAAGGAAGTATCACAACTGTTGGACGTTTTACCACTATTTGGACGCATCAGCTTCAACACTTAGAAAATTTTTAAATTTTTTCAGAAACTTAAAAATCCAAAAATATTTTCAATTCATTGTTTTAATTCAAAACATTAAAAACAACAAAAACAAATTTCTTTTAAAAATTAAAAATTAAAAATGGTAAAATCAGAAGACTTCTTTTCCTTATGAAGACTGAAGATCAAAGTTGGAGACTAAAGACTAAAGACTAAAGAAAGAAGATTAAAGATTGAAGAAAGAGATTTGAAGACCGAAGATTTTGAAGACCAAAGGCATGTAAATCTTAGGGGGAGTATTGTAGATGTTTCTTTAAAGATTAACATTTGTCTTTGTATGTCTTTGACATTTTTGTCATAGTATAGGGACTTTTTATGTAAATATGTTCCTTTGTTTTCTTGATTAGTATAAATAGTATAGATATGTATTGTGTAGAAAAGTTTTGAGATTGAGACGTATTGTAACTGTTTACTATACTTTGTATTCTTCTATGCTTAATCAATGAAAACTCTATGAATTTTTGTTGATTTCTTGTGTTGAATTGAATACTTGTGTGTTTTAGATTGAATTGTGTTCATATATCATCACAGATCGATCCATTTTAAGCTCATCAGAGGATGGCACGAGGGTGAAGCTACTTGGCGGGCAAAGACTGGCATCCATTTCATGCACGATAATGTTGTTGTTTTGTAATACAACTGAATATTCATTTGTAACTCTTTTAAAACAATGATGTATTATTTGTCAACATAAAATATTAATGCATGAATAGTTTTTGATAAATTAATCCGCTGTAATGTTTTATGAAATTTATTGTGTCTTATTATAAATAAGGTTGTGATTGACCAACTGGCGGGTTCCCGGGGACGGAGCCTTACACAACAACAACAGCAGCAGTAGCAGCAGCGACGACGACGACGACAACGACAACGACAGCGACAGCAACGACAGCAACAGCAGCAGCAGCAGCAACAGCAGTAACAACAATAATAATAACAATAAGAATAATAATAAGAATAATAATTAGCATACCAAAAATTGTTCACTGGTCTTTAGTTTAACGAACTCATCCCAGTGTGCAGGATCGAGGTAATTATATTTGTCAAACGGAGTCGTACCATTTTTAACAAACTTGTTATTAAGCATACTTCTAAAATTGGTACACGTCTTCCTACCTCTTTTAAACATAAATTCCTTTGGTTTGTCCGTCTGAATGTTCACATCTCCTAAACATTTAAAATGTAAAAAGTTAAACATTATTATGAACTAAAACTTGTCATATATACAATAGACTACTTAAATTTCTTACAAAAAATAAGTACCTTAGTTTCCAACCATAAATCTCCCCACAAGTTATCTTGAATATCCTTTGTATCAACATAGTATGGAAGCATTTGTTTGCATTTGAGACAAAACCATGACATTAACTTAACACCTCTATCACCAATCGGTTGATTATTTTCATCAAACTCAACATTATAATAATCCTCTGCTAATTTCTTGGAACAAGAAGCAACACCACGTTTACCACGCCTAGACATTTCCTTCGTAGTTACTATTAAGAAAATACACAATGAGAGCTATTCTAGTTAAATACAACAAAATACATAAATACATACATACACACATAACACAACATAAGCATATACCTACAAACACTACATACATAAAAAATTACTTTATACACAAATATCACATAAATAAATATCCATACACAAACACACACATTCTTCAAAAACAACAACCACGTGCAACATATTAAAATGTTAAACAAAACGACATATAGGGACCACTTGTAATTTCTTATTCCATCAACCGCTTCAAAAAATTTATCATAACATATAAATAGGATATTGACAACAAAGTAGGTTGAATAACATCACTTTTTATGTTGTTTGAATCTTACTTCATATGAAAAAACTTGAACTTGAAGTAGTACCAAAAGCACCTACAACATCAACAAAATACATCAATAATGGCGGCTTAATATAGAGATTTGAGTTCAAAAATAAAGTATATTTCTATGGAGGTTTGTGGGGAGAACCGACGACAAGGCAGAGAAGACGACGGTGGCTTGGGCGAAGCCGATGGTGGAGACAGAGAGGGCGACGGTCGCGCGACGGTGGCGACAGAGAGGGCGACGGTCGGGTGACTGTGGAGACTGAGAGGGCGATGGTCGCGACAGAGGGGTTGGGTTTGGGTTTGGGTCGCGCGACTGCAGGTAATGGGTTAATTTGGGGATTGCGCGCGATAACAAGGGTTTGGGTTTTTCAATGATGTTTTAATTTAATAGGGCGGTAATGGGCCACGATTTTTTAGGGCAGTTCACCCCAAAACCGCCCTAAAAAATCATATATATATATTTTTTTTAAAATTATATATTCATTCGAAACTTGTTACATAAATTATAATTTTATATAGTTGTTATAAAAAGTCATGTATATCACAATGATCAATTTTTTTACTAATATAGTTTAATAATAAATTATTGTCTTGGGAGGTGTATATATGCGTAAATAAATAATTTAAAACTTCAATGTTTTGTTTAATTTTGTATTTTAATGTGTATATAGTTGTTAATATTATTTTTTTATTGTAATATTTTCATAGTTGATTATTATTTATTATACGTAAATAAATAAAACAATTAACAAAAAAAGTAATATATTAAGAAATATTCATACAATCAACAAACTTTTAAATCAATTAACCAAATAATCGAATGTGTCTTCTTTTCACGATCCTTGACTATCCTGCATAAAATAAAATGATAATAATTATTTGACTATAATTTAAAAAATACTATTAAAATAACACACATACACACCCACATACACATATATATCAAACCTTGGTCATTAAGTTTCACGTAGCGTATCAATATATATCCCTTCGTTATGATCAAATCGTAAGTATGTGTTGCCTTCAATTCCATCATTAATCGGTTAAATACCGATAAAAAATGGTGGTAGGTCGTCAAACGGATTGTATTCTTCCTCGTCGACGACATTGTCAACTCCTAGAATTCGACGTTTACCTTGCAATACTATATGGTATCTCGATTGGCTCGAGTCATCGATAAAGAATACTTGTGTGACTTGTTTTGTGAGAACGAATGGTTCAGATGCATAGTCATCACTTGTAAGGTCAACAAGTGTAAAACCATATTTGTCGACTTTAACGCTTGTACGGTTATTCAACCACTTACATTTGAACACAGGTATAGTGAAAGAATAATAGTCTAATTCCCATATTTCTTGAATCACACCGTAATAAGAATCTTTGGCAATTCTTAACATTCTGTCTTTGTTCATCCTATCGAATTCAGTCGTTGACGCGATTATTGTAACTCCACTATTCTGTACTACACTTTTTTCATTTTGATCTTTGGTGTAAAAAGTATAACCATTGATGTCGTACCCTTGGTAAGATTTTACTTTAAAATCTGGGCCATGTCCCAACCTCTTTACAACTTTATCAACAATATTAGTTGTCGTGACCTTATTCTTCATCCAGCTAGAAAAGCCTTTGTTATGCTTCATTAAATACCACACATTATCCTTACCCTGGTATGTCGTTCGTAAAAAGTTCATGTGTTCTTCAACATACAGAGAAAGACAAGTCATGTGTTTTAAGACCAATAAATGTGCAGTTTGTAAACTATCACGACTTGGGATTACTATTTTCATGCCAACACCTCCGACCCCTTCAATTTTACCTGAATGATGAGATTTAGGAACACCAATGCTTTTAACACCTTCTAAATAACTTGTACAGAACTCAATCACCTCTTCGAAAGAATATCCTTCAACAATACTACCCTCTGGCCGATTACGGTTTCTTACATAACTTTTTAAGAAACTCATATATCTTTCAAAAGGGTACATGTATCGTAGAAATACAGGACCACATGTCTTAATTTCTTCTACTATATGACATACCAGGTGAACCATCACATCAAAAAAAGAAGGTGGAAAATAGATCTCTAGTTCACAGAGCGTGATAATAACTTCTTTTTGCAATGTATCCAGTGACCCGGGATCAATAATTTTTGAGTGAATTGTGTTAAAAAAGAAACAAAGTTTTGATATTGTACCTCGGATATTCTCTAGTAATAATCCACGCACTGCGATAGGAATCATATGTGTCATTGCTACATGACAATCATGAGATTTCATACCTAGTAATCTACAATTATTCATCGAAACCAACTTTTTAATGTTTGCAGAATAATTAGATGAAACTTTAATATCATGAGATTTCATAACTAGCAACAAAGAAGATGATTAATATAAAGTTGTTGAGAAAATGATGAAGCTGAAAGTTTGAAATTAATATGACAGAGAGAGTTTGAGGTTGAAAACGATAAAAGTTTTATTATTTCAAAAAGTTAACGTTATTTGATAGTTTTATTGGGGCGGTTTGAGAACAAAACCACCCTAAAAATAATATAAAACTACCCTAAAAAATTATATGGATTTTATAGGGCTGTTAGTAGAGAGAACCGCCCTAAAAAATCATACAAAACCGCCGCGGTTCAAACAAAACCGCCCTAAAAAATAAAAATTCATTCTTTGAGGCGACTTATATTTGAACCGCCCTAACAAATCATAAAAAACCGCCCTAAAAAATAAACTTTCATTTTTAAGACGAATTGCTATCGAACCGCCCAAACATATCAGTTAGTGCCGCCCAAAAAATGAATTCTTTACTAGTGTGAACTACAAGTTAACATAGAAGAATAGTGGAGGGTTATTTAATTAATTATTTTATTCCTTTATAGGTCATGCTCTTGTGATGGGTGGAAGATACGTTGAATTTTAAGAAAGTTTGTTAGATCTTCTTTTCTCATCCAATCTCTATAACCTTTCTTATCCCCATTCTATTGAGTAATGAAATTATCCCCTTCTATCAATTGTATTTAATTTCTCGATTAGCACTATAATCGATCCACTTCACACCTCTTGGCTCTTGTAAACATTTTTTTACAGTCTTAAAAATATTACTTATAAAATTATTATTTTTTAATCATCCCCATGTACACATTTAATCTCCAGTTATTTTAGTATGTTTAAACTTAGTCCATGTGGATCATGTCGTAATCCGGATCTTAAATTTGATCCGACCAGTTGGACCAGTCCGATAAACCAACCTTTGAGTTGTTCGGTTTGTTCTTTAATCTTGTTTTGAAAATATTGCTCTATACTCAAGAATACATAAATATAAAATCACAAAAACATCATCCATCGATCACATAAATTGAATCATGGATCCCTTAAACCAATAAATTACCATAGACATCAGCAAACATAACTAGAATTGAATTACATAAACATTGATTTTGTTCATAGGATCATCTGAATTAATTAATGTTGTTAATCTTCTTCACTTATCATCAACGACTTTCTGTTTAAGTTTTTTTCCTGCCACGTCAACGACGTCGTCTCTAGCTTTTTGTGTAATGCTGTCCGTCGCTTCAGATACTTTCCCTCTAACATCTTTCGTCATATTTGTAACCTACATTAAACACGTTTGTGTAAATTTGTTGTGGTGTTTTCGTTCTAAAAATATTGTTTAACATACAAACACTATTATTTAATTAAGTAGTTATTTTAACCAGCTTATTTAATCAACTAATTATTCACATCGAAACTATTGCAAATGTACCTGTGCTGCCCCTTTCTTAACTGCATCTGCTGCTTCAGTCACTTGATCACATGTTTTTTCGACCTTTTCATCTGACCTTTCCTAGATTCATCATCAAAAATTATTAGAAGTATGTTAACATAACATTTGTTTGTTAAGCTAACATTCATACAGTACTACACATTCTAGTGCTAACGAAAGACGAAATCCGTCCCTAATTTTGTGACGGATTTAAGAGTGAAAGCAACGATTGGCAAAGTGGCGACGGGATGGTTTGCGACTAAATTAAAGACATTTTCGTCGAGAAACCTATCCGTGGCTATTCTGTCGCAATACAAGCAAATCCGTGGTACTTTGACGGATTTGTAACACATGGCATTTCTGTCACGAACTAATACCATCGCAATAAGTTTCTGTTGCTAGATGTATTGTAAACAAAACTCCGTCACAATTTGCGAAGAGGCTTGTGTCACAACAGATTTGCGATGTTTTTGACCATTGTAAATGGTCCAATACGAAGTTGTGACAATTTATCGCGTATCAATCTCTAAAAGCTGGGCCTCTAGGCTCGACCTCAACACACACACACAATACTTACGTTTTGCAAATGTTTTGAACCCGCGACAAATGTTCTATGGCTTGTCACAAAAGATGGTCTTAAAGCCTTGTCGCAAACACTTTCGAACGCCTTAACCACCATGCTTAAAGAGCTTGTCGCCATGCCTTTTATTCGAACCGTCGTTTTTTTCTCTTAATGAGATGAATTTCCGAACTACTATTTGAAAGTTATTCATCGGATGTTACTAAATGTGGAATAAGCAGAGATTGAGACGTGTTGTTGTTTGAGGTTTTTTAGCCTAGTACTTTGTGAAACTGTCGTACATTTGACTTTATTTTGTGGTTCACTTTACGATATTAAACAAGTGGCTAAAAATAGCATAAAATGAAGGTTTATTTTTCGTTCATTCGAGAAGCATTACTTGTTGGTACATGATGTTTTCTTGATTGTAATACGGGAGGCTCAAACGTTTTAGGCCTAAAGTGAACTAAAAAAAGTAAAAATCTAACACTCCTTACCAAAGGTCATGTTGCATACCTTGCTCCATTATTCGAGCTGAACCATTTTTGCCTTTAGCTATTGAAATCACGATTATTTTATTGCTAATCATAGAAATGTGTCTTTTCTTAATTCATTTTGTCAAAATATCTAAATACAATTTTTATTAATCCCAAACTAAACGTCAACTACACCCGGAAAGGAAGAGCACCGAAGAATAAAAACAATGTAAATAGAATTACAGACATAAACGACTCTTAAATCACCAACAAGATGAGCTCATACAAAAAACTACGATCTAAACTCAAGAACAAATAGGATTTGTCATCATGATGAAACCCTGATATAAAGACCCATTGAAAAGAGTAAAACATCTAGATGAGAAAGGTAAGGGCTCCCTTAAACATAATAATCTCAAGCTCAATTCAAGAACATCTCTTGATGAGGATAACGGTTGTGCAAGTTTATTGGAGAGAAAGAATCATTCGATTTCACAAGATTAGCAAAAAGACATGTGATAAGATAATAAAAGCCATACGACTTTCAAGAACTCAGACCACGTCTAAAAACAAGAATTGCAAAGAACTTAAAGAATAATTTGACTTGATCAAAAACTTTTACAACTTTACAAGAATCATATAAGAGGATAACTTATAAAGAACATAAAGACTAAATTGAGTTGAGTAAAAAACTTTTACAACTTCACATATAATACTAAATTACAAGATTCAAGAGACAAGTCTGATAACAAGAAAATATGATCTATATCTTACGTACAAAGACACAACCAAATAGACTAATTGGACATAAATCATGATTTGCAACGAGCAAAGAATGAATCTTTCACATAGGAGAAAACAAACATGGTTGTCAAAACTTGTTGCTAGCCATAAATTAGTAACAACCTAATGTCTCACCAACGTACCTATTAAGTAGTGAAAGAAAGATGAAAGATCTTATTAGTTCATCCGCTGTCAACATTTAACCCATCCACTGTGGATTGTTGTTCATTCAACGTCCGTTGTAGAGTGTTAGTCATCCGCTATCGACAGCGTTGACAAGTTTCTATTCTTTTATCTTTTAGTTATACTTTGCACATAGTTAGAGGGGGTATTGTGAATATTCTTAGTGGGATTGTTAATTACCGTTAACATCTAGAGCGTATAACAGGACTTCGATGTAATGTTCAATTCATTCCAAATACATTGTAATTTCTTTGTAATCAGTTTTAGTTTCATTCGTATTATGATTCTTTTAATCTTGTGATCTTGATTGAGTTGAATTTGAGGATCGATCATCAACAATTGGTATCAGAGTCACGTTAGCTCATCCTCAAGAGAAATCGAGATTCAATTAGATAGGAGAATGGTGACTAGTCCAAAGTTCGATATTAAGAAATTCGATGGAAGAAACGATTTCAGTTTATGCGATTGAAGATGAGAGCATTGCTGGTCTATCAAGGGGTTGTAGATGCTCTGAAGGGAGAAGATAAACTCCCTGAGACACTCTCCGATAAAGAGAAAAGAGAGGTGATGGAAAAGGCTCACAGCGTGTGTTAGTTCTAGATTTTTTGTATAGTTTAGATGATGAATCATTTCTTGTAATAAACTTCTGTAATTCTTTATTATTTTATAATGCATAAAATATATGTTAACCCAAATATTATTTGTGTTGATTTTATGTAATTGTAGGAAAACATCATACTTGGTCAATCTGGAAAATTGACTAAGTGAAAGAACTCCTGCGGATGAACAAATTGTTCCTCCGTAGATGTTTTGTGGAACAAAGAACAAGGAATACACATCCATAGATCTCATGCGGAAGCTCAACATCTACTAAAGAACAAGTTCTGAAGTCAAGTTGCTGCTGCTGTGGAAGAAGGAAGTTTGCTGTTGAGGATGAAGTTCAAGAACAAAGGATCAACTCCTACGGAAGTCCAATTCCTACGGAAGAACGAAACACTTGTATGATCTCAAATCATCAAGTACAATATAAAGTCAACTTGTGACGTCATCAAGTCAACGACCACAAAAGACACTATTTATGTCAAGCAAATATTCTATATCATATCAATAACATTTTTTTGTAAAGTAAATCCCTCTGCCGCTAAAAATAAGGCATGGATCCACACTTTTAGGAGAGTTTGTTAGGTTATTGAGATAGCGCTAAAAATAAGGCATGGATCCACACTTTTAGGAGAGTTTGTTAGGTTATTGAGATAGATCGATACAACTATAAAGAGACATATTCTTAGTATCGAAATAAATCAATCAATCATTTAATCAATATAGAAAAACAGCAAGAACATCAAGAACATCATTGGAGATCACAAGATCACCAGAGCATCATAGCAATTGTAATCGATTGTGTATGAATGAAAAACAATTAAAACAAATCTTTTGTTGCATTATATTATTCTGTTTTCAATTTGTTTTATATTTTGTTTGTTGATTTCAATTTCACAAACAATTAAATTAAAAATCAAATATTGATAATTGCGCCATCTTTATTTGTTCAATCAAACTGATAATCCTGATTCATGTAACACCCGAAAATTTAAAAAAAAAGAGAAAAAGATAAGTATAAAGAAAGAAAGATGAAATAACCCAAGTTAAGGGGCTAAAGTTGTGCATGAGACAAAATTTAATATAATTATGTTTAAAAAGTGGGCATGGCCGCCCACACCTCTGCTCTCACCAACTGCTCAACTGTAGAAAGAAGAAAAACAGAGCTTCCATCGGTTTTAGAGAGAAGAAGAAGAAGAATCGGCTTGAAGGTAAGTTTTCATGTGTTTTGTTCGGTGTCAGCTGAATTTTTAGCTTGTGGACCGAGTCTTATGTGTTCCTCTGTGTTCGATTGGGTGTTTTTGGTGTGTTTAGGTGTTTGAACTACAAGTGCTCTCGAGTTTGGAGGAGTTTTACTCGAAGGCTGCTGTAGGTGAGTTCTAGATCCCTGGTTTGTATGTTTTAAACTTGTTTTGGGGCTGAAATGCATGTAAATTATTATTTTTTCAACTTCCAGTATGTTAAAAACCGTATGTGTTACTTCTGTTTTTAGTGGGTGTGTGTATTTGTGAATGTTTGACTGAATTATATGGTTGTATGCTTCTTTTATGAGCTTAGTATGCCAGATTTAGGCTAGGAATATGTTAGGAAGATGATCGGGAACTGAAATTAGCATAAGTTAGAACTGGCATAGTGCCCATGCGCCCAAACTATCCATGCGCCTAAGTTTCCCATGCGCCCAAGTACCCATACGCCTGCATAGTACTTGTGCGCCTGTATAGTTCCCATACGCCTAAGTTTTTTTGCCCATGCGCCTAAGTTTCCCATGCGCCTAAGTACCCATGCACCTGCATAGTACTCGTGCACCTACATAGTTCCCATGCGCCTAAGTTTTTTTACCCATACGCCTAAGTGTTTGCCCATGCTCCTAAGTTTCCCATGCATCCAAGTATCCATGAGCCTGCATAGTACTCATGCGCCTGCATAGTACCCATGCGCCTAAGCTTTTCCCATGCACCTAAGTTTTTCCCCATACGCCCAAGTGTTCCATGCGCCCAACTGTCCGTGCACCTGTATAGTGCCCAGGCGCCCACATAGTGCTCATGTGCCTAAGTTGCCTTAGAATTTTTCTGAAATTTTGGGAAAAATGAAAATTTATGATTAAGCTCTGGAACGTTTTGGTGCGTTATGTTTGTTCATGTTATGCATGTTTATGGTCTGTTTTTG
The DNA here is from genome assembly GCA_025506505.1 of Flaveria sonorensis. Classification (NCBI taxonomy): domain Eukaryota; kingdom Viridiplantae; phylum Streptophyta; class Magnoliopsida; order Asterales; family Asteraceae; genus Flaveria; species Flaveria sonorensis. The sequence goes on from CM046438.1 coordinate 46,651,915, forward strand.
ATGTTCCTTATTATGTATTATTACGTGACTTTACATGGTGTGTTAATGCTCTTGTACGTAAAGTATTATCATAAAAGAAGCGGAAGGCACGAGGTAGAACTCACTCAGCAATGCTGACTTTTTATGCATTTTCAGTTGGCAGGTAGTTTGTTGCTGAGGATGGCACGAGGGTGAAGCTACTTGGCAGGCAAGACTGGCATCCATCTCATGCAATAATAATGATGTTGTTTTGTAATACAACTAAGTGGCATTATGTAATCTTTTAAACGATGATGTATTACTTGGCAAATGTATTTATTAAAGCATGAAATGGTTTTTGATGAATTATTCCGCTACAATATTTTATTTACTTAATAAATCTTAATATGTTTTGATATAAATGAGGTTGTGATTGACCAACGGTGGGGTGTCGGGAACGGGGCCTTATAATTCGATCCTTGGATTCACAGGTGGTATCAGAGCCTCTTGCTCATTGATCTAGATCAATTGATCTATCAGTTTGATTATTTTAATTGATTGTTTGTTTTATCAAATCATCAAAATCTTGTTATATCGATCATTATTCAGTGTTCCATTGATCGATTAATTTTGATTTGCATTATAATCGCTTTTAATTCATGGATTTGTGTTATTGTTCGATTTCTCAAGGATGTTTTAAACAAAACCATCATCATCTAACATCATAATTTCAAATTAACTGAGAATATATTGAGTGATTTGACTGATTTTGACCACAACTTCTTATAATTAAGAGTGTGTTCTTAATTAGTCCATTCACAAAAGAAGTCATTAATTCTAAGGAATTTTTGTCTTAGTTGATTTGATATCAATATTATCAGTGATTTGATATTTCCGTATTAGTGTGTTTGCATTGTCTTTACACTTTCATAGGATATTAGATTATAATTTTGATAATTAACAATTATATTCAACATGAGCAATTCAGTGGTTGGAGCTTATCAACCTTCGAAGTTGGATAACAAATCTGATTTTAAAACATTGAAAATCAGATTCAGGAATCATGTTAACTATATAGATTCTGATTTATGGGTGTCTATTACTAAAGGTCTTTACATTCCACCTGCTTTAGGACCTGATTATAAGGACAACAATCAGCTCATAAGTCTGAAAAATCTGTCACCTGATGATGCCAAGAAAGTCAAAGTCGACATTAAGGCCTATAGTATGCTTACTATGGCTTTACCTGAAGACTTATTGATCAGGTGTGAAGCATACAAGACAGCTAACTCATTATGGAAAATTCTTCACACTTTGTGTGAGGGAAGTGATGAGACTAGAAGCATCAGGAAGGATACCCTGTGTTCACAATATAAGACATTCCATCATATTCAGGGTGAATCCGTCCCTCAACAACTCCATAGATTTATGCAACTTGTTACTGAAATGAATATCCTTGAACTGAAGTACAGTAATGAGGAACTAAACAAAAAGATGCTACATACCTTGCCTGAAAGTTGGACACAAACTGTGTCTATGTTCAAAAATACCATTGATCTAAAGGCAATTGGACTAGATACTTTGGTAGCCAAGGTAGAAGCATTGGAATTGGATGAGAAAACAAGGAGCAACAGTGTTAAAGCATCAATAGAACCATACCAATTCAAAGAAGCTAAGGGTGTTGGAAGTGCATTTATTTCCAATGAGGATGATGGAAGCTCTTGTGCTGAAAGTGATGATGAAGAAGAAGCTGGTTTCTATGCAGCAAAGACTTCTAAATCTAGCTTTCAAAGCAGTTCAAGCAAGAAAGCAAAAGGGAAAGTTGATGATTCTAAATGTTCAGTAGCAAAAGGATCATCAAACAACAAAAACAACAACAAATCTAAGCCAATCACTATGGTTCTAGAAACAAAAGAACAGAAAGTAGTATTTGCAGCATTCAGTTCAAGCTTTCAAGCTTACTTGGGTAGTACTCTGACTCCTGCTCACATCTGTCAACAAGACCTGGAAGAACTTCATCCTGATGAAGTGGAAGAGATGGATCTATAATGGCAAATGGCCATGATTGCTTACAGGGCCAAGATGTACATGAGAAGGAACAAAAGACTATCTGTTGTAGGAAGAACAACAAAGATTGGTGTTGACGAATCAAAAGTGAGGTGTTACAAATGCAATTTGTATGGACACTTCTCAAGGGAATGCAACAGCAATCAGCAATCAACAACAGACACAAGACAAGCAAATCAGAGAAGCTTCAAGCAACCTCAGCTAACAAACTCACCCCCACTAGCCACAGGTTCTTCAACAGGTACTAGTAACTCTAAAGAAACTGGTTTGATTATTTTACAGGATGGAACTTGTGATTGGAGCATGTATGAGAAAGAATTGCATGAGGAAAATCAAGCACTTATGGCAAACTTGGAAAAAAAAATTCCACCCATGGCCAGAGAAGTAAGGGACAGGTTATGTTCACCAACATGTATTGAAGAGGTAGAGAGATACAGGGTCCATGCTCAGCAATTGGCTGATAAAGTCAAAGAAACAATGATTTTATATGAATCTCATGTAAGAGAACATAAACTGTATCAGGTCAAAATCACTTCCTTTTAAAAGGATTTAGATAAACTTATGTTTGAAAATTATAATCTGAAAGCACAAGTTGAGCATCTGACCACCTCTTTAACTAAGTTCGTGTCTGATCATGCATCTACTGAAGTGAAACTTCAGAAGTTCCAATTGTCATCACAGCAATATGAGAAACTGTTAAATTCTCATATTGAATCAAAGAACATGTATGGGTTGGGATTTAATGTTGTTGCACCACCAGTGAATGATAATTACACCACACTACCTGAGTCAATGACAAACAGTTTATCAAATCATTTTATGTCAAGCACCAAAACTGAATCAAAAGTTGAAAATAATGAAGTGGTGAATGGTGAAGATACTGAAATCAGTTTAATTGATTCATCTGAATTAGAATTTTCAAAACAAAATGAATCAGAATTTGACTTTGATGATTGTGATGATCTGGATGAGGTTGACGAGCCTAATGAACAAGAAAGTGCTGGGTTAGGTAAGGAAAAGAATGTGGTAATTGAACCTATAATTCCCAAAGTCCTAGAGGAGATCAAGCTACCTTATCCCCCAAAACAAAGAAATTTGTTGAAAACCATCTACACAAGAATTGGTCAGCTTAATGAAGGAATTCAGGAGCTCAACAAAAAGCACAAAAGTCAGTCATCAAAAAGAACTACGGAGGAAGAAGAGAGAAACACTTCAGTAGAACACCTGCGGAAGAAGAAGACTGGTCCTCACACATCCGTAGAAAAGCAAAGGAAAAATGCTCCAAAGTCAACTTCCGTAGAAGATCTGCGGAAGAAGCATTCATCTAAATCAAAACAGTCATCTGTATAAGATCTATGGAAGAAGAAAACATTTGCTGAATCACAAACTATCAAGAAAGTAAAGAAACGACAAAGAGATATGAATCCTCAGCAACAACAAGAAGATACTTTAGCTGCAAAGATTGAAAGAGAATTGAAAAAGAAGCAGAAGAAGACAGTGGAGTCTGATAGTGAAGCTGAAGAAAAATACTGCAAGTGGTGTGACATGTATAATCACAACACACAAGATTGTTATTTTAGCAGCTATTGCTCCATATGCAATATGAACAATCATATGACTTCTGATTGCTAGTTCAATAAGCATTGTGCTATTTGCAACAAGAAGAACCATTCTACTCAAGAATGCTACTTCAACAAGAAGAACAAATCTAAAATGCCAAAGAAGCAACAATTTGAGAATGATGAATCAGACTCATAATCTTCTGAAAATGAAGAATCAAAGGTCTTAAAACAAAAGAAACAGCAACAAAATAAAAGGTGCTAAAGGCTAAGAAGCCAACATCTACTGATGAACAAACAAAAAAGAAGAAGGAGAAGCAACACTATCACAGCAAGACTCCTCACAAGAAGGTAATGTTGCAGGAAGATGAAGCCTTCTTTGATCACTTTAAACAGTGTAATCATGTACCACAGTCAAAAACAAAAGATGCTGAAACTTTTTCTAACAAAATATCATCTTCAAGTTTGAAGAAAAAGATACTTAAGGAAGAAGTGACAGAGAAAGTGACTATGAATCAAGACCAAAGTACTTCAAGTCCATCTCCAACAGAACCATCCTCACCCCAAACAGAACATAATGAATCAATTAAAACTAAAAACAATCTTAAGGCATCTAGGCTCATTCATGATAGAGTAACTATTCTAGATAACAATGGCAAGCCCAAGACCATTAAGGCTTGGGCTCCACTTTCTAATTGACTTCATTATTTTTGCAGGAACATCCATTGAGGACTAACAACAAGTGGTATGTTGACAGTGGTTGTTCAGACATATGACAGGAAACTGCTCTCTCTTTCATGATTTCAAACATAAAAATGCTTCATATGTGGCATTTGGTGGGGATAAGAAGGGAGGTAAAATTGTTGGTGAAGGAATGGTAACAAATGGAGTACTCAAATTTGAGAAAGTTAATTTTTGTGAAAATTTACAATACAACTTACTTAGTGTATCTCAAATTTGTGATCAAAATTATACCACTTTATTTGATAACTCTTTTTGTAACATTCTTAAGCCAGGTTTTTAAGTCCCAGCAGATTAGATCCTTCTTAAAGCACCAAGAAAAGGAAATACTTATGTTTTGGATATGCACAACACCTCTAATACAAGCAATGAAACCTGCCTGATTTCTAAGTCATCAGAAGATGAAGCTCTATTGTGGCATAGAAGGATGATTCATTTAAACATGAAGAACATGAATAAGTTGGTCAAACATGACTTAGTCATTGGCCTTCCCAAGAAAGAATTTTATTGTTCAAATCATTGTTCATCATGTTACAAAGGAAAACAACATAGGGTGTCACACAAGTCCAAAACAATCAACACAAACACAACACCACTCAAAATGCTACACATGGATCTTTTTGGTCCAACCAATGTTTTAGCATTGGTAAAAGGCAATATTGTTTGGTGATTATTGATGATTTCACTAGATTCACATGGGTCCTTTTCTTAAAACATAAAAGTGAAACATCAAAAATATTAATGGGGTTTATCGTGAAGATTGAAAACCAACTTGATTTAAAGATCAAAATCTTAAGAAGTGATAATGGATCTGAATTTGTTAATCATGTTTTAGATTCCTTTTGCAGGAACAAAGGCATAGCAAGACAATTCAGTGCACCAAAAACTCCATAACAAAATGGAGTTGTTAAAAGAAGAAACATGACTCTAATTGAAGCAGCAAGAACAATGCTAGCTGATTCATAGTTGCCTATCACATTTTGGCTAGAAGCAGTGAACACAACATGCAATGTTCAAAACAAAACTTCAATTGTCAAAGAACATAATAAAACACCTTATGAACTTTTGTTTAAAAGAAAACCTTTTATAGGTTATCTTAGAGCATTTGGGTGTCATGTGTCTATTTTAAACACCAAAGATCAATTAGGAAAGTTTGATGAAAAAGCTTATGATGGTTTCTTTGTTTGTTGCTCATCAACATCTAAATCATATAGAGTCTATATTCGACATCACAACATTATGGAGGAAACACCTAATGTATCTTTTGATGAATCCTTATTTCCAAAATCAGTAAAAGGATCATCTTGGTTGTTTGATATAGATGCATTAACAAACTCATTTAACTCTGGTTATTTGAATGTTGCAGGTCCTACAGATACATGTTATCCTTATGTACCTCCAAGTTTGGGCGAAGTGTCATTGTCAGTTGATCCTCCAAGATTACCCCACACACATACTTTAAATGTTGATGATCCAGGCCCTTTATCTCAAACAAGCAATGAAAACACTGATAGACAAGGAAGAAGTCAACAATGCATCCGTAGAAGGTCCTTACACATGCGTAGATGTTCCATCTTCTTCCGGAGATGCTGCATTGCCTTCAACTGAAGTTCCAAACTCATCAGAAAACATTCCAACAACATTCACATCTGCAGATCAACAAACTCCTATATCCATAGTTGTTCCTGTAGCTGCTGCGGAAGTTGTAACTACATCTGTGGAAACACAAAATCATGAAGATGGAGTTCATTCAGCATCAGAAGGCCAAAATGATGAGGATCTTAATCACTTTGTTGATTCTCCATCTCAGCTGGGTCCATCTCCATCAACTAACATTACCAACTTGTAATCATCTATTCCAGTTGAATCAGTACTAACAACAAGAATTCATAAGTATCATCCTATTGAAAACATTGTTGGTGATCTTACTAAAAGAACAACAAGAAGTCAAGAGGGAGCTGCCAATATCAGTTTGTTCTCCTGTTTTCTTTCACAAGTGATTCCAGCCAACATAACTGCAGCATTGAAGGACAATAGCTGGATTGAAGCAATGCAAGAACTTCAGCAATTCAAAAAACAAAAAGTTTGGAATCTAGTTGATCTTCCTGAAGATCAATATCCAATTGGCACAAGGTGGCTTTTCAAGAACAAACTAGATGACAGAGGTATCATTGTGAGAAATAAAGCAAGGCTGATAGCACAAGGCTATACTCAAGAAGAAGGGATAGGCTATGATGAAGTTTATGCTCCTGTTGCCAGGATTGAAGCAATTAGAGTCTTCCTAGCCTATGCTTCACATCAGAAGTTCACAGTTTACCAGATGGATGTAAAATATGCCTTCTTATATGGTAAAATTGATGAAGAAATCTATGTTGCCCAACCCCCAGGCTTTGAAGATCCTGATTATCCACACAAGGTATACAAGCTTGACAAAGCTTTATGTGGTCTTCATCAGGCCCAAAGAAAGTGGTATGAAACATTATCATCTTTCTTACTCAAGCATGGTTACAAAAGGGGAACAATTGATCAGACTCTCTTCCTGAAGCATGATCATCAAGATCTCTTAGTTGTCCTAGCATATGTAGATGATATCATCTTTGGATCAACAAACAAGAGATTATGCGAAGAGTTTGAATGTTTGATGAAATCTAAGTTTCAAATGAGTTCCATGGGCGAATTAACATTTTTCCTTGGTTTGCAAGTTCATCAGAAACCAGATGGCATTTTAATCAATCAGGAAAAGTATGTGAATCAAATCTTGAAGAAGTACAACCTTGCTGATTCATTTCATGCAAAACACCAGCATCAACAATAGATAAGATTGTACCGGATCCTAAAGGGAAGTCAGTTGATCAAAGATTATATAGATCGATGATAGGATCTTTAATGTACTTAACTGCTAGCAAACCTGACATAATGTTTGATGTGTGTGTTTGTGCTAGGTACTAATCAGACCCTAAGGAGTCATATATGAATGCAGTGAAGAGGATATTCAGATACCTCAAAGGGAAGCCAGCTCTAGGACTTTGGCATCCCAAAGAAGGAGAATTCAACCTCTACTCATATTTTGATAGTGACTTTGGAGGGTGTAACAACACAGAAAATCCACAACTGGTGGATGCCAATTCATAGGACCAAGACTTGTTTCTTAGCAGCGCAAAAAGCAAACAAATGTATTAGTATCCACAGCTGAGGCTGAGTACATAGCTGCTTTAGCTGGTTGCTCTCAAGTTTTATGGTTGCAAAATCAATTACTTGATTACGGTTACAATTTTCTTCAAACACCAATACATATTGATAACTCAGCTGCTATGTTCATCACTGCTAATCCACTGCAACATAGTAAAACAAAACACATAGAAGTTAGATATCATTTTTTGAGAGATTGTTCAGAAAAAGTTTAATCAAGTTGATTAAAGTGGTTACAACAAATCAGCTTGCTGATTTATTCACTAAAGCCTTTGACTTAGTGAGATTTAATTTCTTAATTGAGTCCTTAGGCATGATCAACTTAGATTAAATAATCAACACAAAGAAAAGCATGATCTGTTCTTAAATTTCATAATATGAAAAAGCCAAAAACATTCATAAAACATATAAAATTGCAAAAATATTGTCTTAGTTTCATGTTTTCTTGAATAAGCAGTTTATGTCTTGGGAAATGATAGTACACTATACCTTTGCTTAATTTCCTAAATTTTATCACACAATAAAGATTAATCAGATGTGATTTGATATGTGAGTAGGTTCAGCTTGAGTGGAAACTATACAAGTTCATGCATAACATAATGCCAAGGTGGCTAATTGTGGACAATTCCATTTTGAGGAACAAGTAAGCAAGTCTTATCCTGATGTGATCAACTTATTCACCTAAGCACACTATGTTGTGACACTTTATAACCTCTATCTTTGCACATCATGGACCCTTTGTTTTGTGCAAACAAAGACCTGGGTTCACAGGCACCTCTGTTTTACGAAAGTAAAGACCTGGTGTCCTGTTGATGATGATCAAAAAGATTCCAAAAAGGAACAGATCTAAAAGAATCCAATGTGAACAACTGTATATTAATTCAAAGCTTACAAATCATATCAGCATTAATAAGATTTCAAAAAAATCTTAAGATAGAGCTTATAACTTAAAGAACATAGTTTTAAGTGTGAAAAAATGATAAATTGACTCACAAACGGAGGACAAACTCTAATGTGACTTGAATGTGGAGTCCATATTTTTCTATATTTAATCAGTACCAAAACATAATAAACATCATGACAAGTTGAAACTACACTCTTGCTTGAATTTATGTGGATCATAATACTTGCAATCAGCACTAGATCTATGTCTTCTACCATCAAACAAAACTGTTTCAGGAAGTTGCTTAGTGTCATAGTATGATCCCATTGTATGATGTAAATGCTTGTAAATAAGTTTAAGTTTCTGCTTATAAACAAAAATACAAAAATATTTTTTTTATTTTATTTACTAATAAGTTTGACAGATAATTGCTTTTCATGCTATTTTCTTAATAAATTTTTGATAAATGCATAGGTTCATCATTAATCATAAATTTAGGGGGAGTAGTAACTAGCATGAAAATCTGAGTTTAATATGTTTTATTTTTTAAATGAAGAAAGTTAGATCTTGAGCACTACCTTGGCTGCAGGATATCTGAAGTTTTTAACTAAATATCTATTTTGCACATTTGCCATGAAGTAGAGTCAACAAGGTCCAACAGCAAACAATAAATGATCTAACAACATGATGTTAAGATCATACAGCAAAAACATAACAAATTTTGTCTTCCGTAGATGTTCTGCGGAAGAACTAATTTAAGGATAAAACAGCAAAAACAAGTTTTGCCTTCCGGAGATATTCTGCGGAAGACTTAACCTGTTGCGGATAAAAAGAAAAGTTTTGCCCTCCGTAGATGTTCTGCGGAAGAATTAATAGAACATAAATTTGTCTTCCGTAGATGTGTTGCGGAAGAATAAAATTAAAACAAATCAAAAAAGGAAGGTTTTGCCTTCCGTAGATGATCTACGGAAGAATAAACTTGTGGATAACCACGGATGGGTAAAGAGGTATATGGGACCCACAACATTAAATAAGAGGTTTTATATTGTCTGAGAGCGTATAAAGGATACATTGACCGTTGGCATTTCTATTCACTTTTTCAGAACACTTTTGCAGACCTAGAAAAAAGCTCTTACCCTTAAACCCCTTTCTCACCGAAACATTCAAAATTCTCATTCCACACAACATTCCTCACCTAAATCACCTCTCAAACAACATCAGAATGGCCAATCGATTCGCAAAAGAGCATAATGTCTGTGCTTTTCTTAATCCAGAGGATTCAGTAGCCGATGGGTGCAGGGATATTATGAGATATCTGAGAAGATCAAGAGTGTTCTATGCTTTTTCTGCGGATCCTGTCATCTATCAATCGCACATTATGGATTTTTGGAACTCAGCCAGGATTGAGGAAGAAAATGATGATTGGGTGATTTATGCTACAATCAAGAATGAAGAGTTAAGAGTGGATGAAGGAACCATTAGGAGGCTGTTGGAGTTCGGAGAGCAAGAAGAAGGTCATCCTGATGTATTCGAACATGAATGCATAGAGAAGGTATTTCACTTAATGGGGTATGACGGTGACTATCAAATTGGTGAAATCAAGAAGGGGAGGTTGTGCAAGTCATACAGATTCCTGTGCCACACGTAATTAAAATGCATGTCTAATAGGAAGTCTGGTTTGGATAGATTCTCAAAGCACATCTCATCAGGAATCATTGGTATATTTGAAGGGAGGACTTACAATTATGCTAAGTAAATTCTAGGATGTTTATATGACCACATCAGGGTGGAGAAGGAAAATAAGATGTATATGTTTCCAAGGTTTCTTCAGCTGATTATTAATGAAACAATGCCCAATATTGAATGAGAAGGTGAAGTGCTTGTTCAAGCTCACCTAGGAAGGTCTGTGCTCAACAAGATCACTAGGCAATATCAAGGAGAAGAAATAGAGATATTTGCTCATGTAGTAGATGAGAATGCTCACATTCCTCAAGAACTTCTATACATTGATGATCAGCAACAACAAACATCATCAGCTGAATCTTCTGATCAACAACAACAACAATCTCCACCAGTTGAATCCCCTGAACCACAACATCAAGAACCCAATCCTCCTTTACCACCATCCTTTACCAACATACCGTTATACCCACCTGTCCATATCATCTCACCATCAAGTAAACACACACAACCACTATCTCCTTCACTTTCTCAAACATCAATGAACTCTGCTAAAACAGAAGTGTTCACATTTGATGATCTTTAACAATCTCCATAAGACCCAACAACACAACCAACTTCCTCACCCATACCTACTGAACCAATCTCACCTGATGAAAGCCCAACTCACACTGAACCAGTCAATCTTAATGAGGATGATGAGCATGATGTTGTGAATGATGGTGCCACAGAAGACATATGTCTAGAAGTTAAGGGGGAGAATGAACAAGAGGTTGAACAACTAGATGAGAGTGATGGTCATTTTGTTGACATCACCGCTTATGATGAAAATGATTTAAGAAAGGAGGAGATAAATATGAGCAAAAGTTTTCTTGTTGCTAAATACAAAAATCTCATCATCAAAAGTAATCAAAAACTGGAGAAATTGAGAAAACTCAAAAGGGAGATGAAAGAGAAAGATGAAACTATTGAATCTCTAGAAGTAACAATCAAGAAGCTAAGAGAAAAGATTGAAACCAGTAATGCAGTGATTGATACTATGGATCATCTTGTGATTGAGTCCTATGAGACTATCGAGAAAGAAAAACAAGAGAAGGAAAAAGTCTTGACTGAATTCAACAATGCCATGAAAACTATCTCTGAGCAGTTGGATCGGCTAAAAGCTAAAGATGAAGAGATAGAGGTCTTAAAGAAGAAGGTGACTGAAAAGGAAGTGAGTGTGCATAAAGAACAAATCAAAGAAACTGCTGACATTCCCCTGTTGAAAGCAAAAGAACCAACAATCAAATACAACAGTAAAAGAAAATATTTAGGAAGAATAGAAGATGAAGCTATGGTAATTGAGAATACCCTAAAGAAATCAAAAGACATGTCTCCTGAGCACACTCCATCAACTCTCAAATCCATTGAAGACATTGAAGAAGAAAGTGATGCTGAATGGGTAGATTTAACAAAAGACGAGATTCAAAAGTCTGATGAAGAAGCAAGGGAAGGTGACTTGTTATCTACTGATGACATCTTTGAGGAAAGAGCACAATCATCTATGTTCATGGACTTAATCCATAATGGCTTTCCATATGACATGGTAGAAAAGATGAACATAGATGAGATGATACAAGTACTGAAGGAATTTGATGCTGCCAGATTAATGCTTCCGGTATGCAACTATGAAACCTTCACAAAGTACAAAGCAATTGAGAAGATAAAGAATGATTTGGGTCACTGTGAAACCAAACAGCTTACCAAGTACAATATGATTTGCTGGCTGCAAAGTCATAATTATAGGTCAGATGAACTGAAGGGAAGAACAGTGGGTGAGCTAAGAGCAATGATGGATTATGTGATGAAGGTTAAACTAGAAACTAGAGTGAGAGTTAGAACCGAAGCACCCAATCCAGCTTGCAAACAATCAAAACAATCTCATGCTGAGCCAATAGTAGTTGAAAGCAAAGATATATACAGAAGCAAAGAGAAAATAATCAGGGAGCCGAGGGATGTAATCCCCAACAAAATCTGGCACCTGGGAACAACCGAGGGGGAAATAACATAATAGAAATCAACTTTGATTCAACTTTTTGATCAGATGACAACACCAAGATCAGCAGCAGACAACAAGATTATAGCTTGGAAATTTAATCAAGAGTAGGATTGTGCTACAATTAAAAGGGCATCTGGGATGGTTCAATACTTTCCATGGATGGAGACCCTTCTTACACTCCCAGATCCAGACCTTTCTACTTTACAAAACATTACAATCACCAACTACCCAGTCAGTCTAAGGGGAAGAGATTTTTCTGTTCTGATTGCAAAACTAAGAAACAAGTTTAAGGGAGATGTGCTGAAAGAAGACAAAAGAGAGGATGCAGATCACAAAAGAAGAAAACAAAGTCAGAAAAGATCTCATTCCAGTTCTTCAAAACTTGTTGATGATGAATTTCTGAGAAGAATTGGATATGCAAACAAGGATGATGCATCAATCAAAAAAATTGAAGGAAATTAGTTCTCATATCCCATCACTGAATGGGGATATGTGGAGAGAACAAAAGAGCTTGTGCTACAAAGGAATGATCCTCAGAAGAAAGCTTCTAGCATAAGGCTATTTGACCCAATAGAGATCAAACTCCTTCATCCCAACTACACATCCTATCTCCATGATAAGTATTTTACAAAATTGAATGACAAAGTAGCTCAAGATGACCGCTTATATATCCATGTCATCCAAGTGATTTACAAGCTGCATGTTAAAGCTGACAAAAGAAAAAGATTTAAAGCAGATCAACTTATGGAATCTAACATTCCATCAATCATTGAGCTTAGAATATCAGAACAAGATGAACTGGAAGTGGTTTCAAACAACAGTGTAGTGGCATCATTGACCACTAAAGAGGACATCCTTGGACTGAATTACAAAACATTAAAGAAAATGAAGAGAATGAAGATCAAGCATTTATATGATGATGAAAAGAATGCAATTGATTACTTCTACACTAGAATTTTCAGAAGAGTTCAAGAATTGAGAGCTCTGAACCGATGATTACAAGAATCTAAACCTAAGCGGGAGTATTGTTAAGTCTAGATCTTTTATATAGGTTTAGATGATGAATCATTTCTTGTAATGAACTTCTGTAATTCTTTATTATTTTGTAATGCATGAAATATATGTTAACCCAAATATTATTTGTGTTGATTTTATGTAATTGCAGGAAAACATCATACTTGGTCAATTTGGAAAATTGACTAAGTGAAAGAACTCCTGCAGATGAACAAATTGTTCCTCCGTAGATGTTCTGTGGAATAAAGAACAAGGAATACATATCCATAGATCTCCTGCTGAAGCTCAACATCTACTGAAGAACAAGTTCTGAAGTCAAGCTGCTGCTGTTGCGAAAGAAGGAAGTTTGCTGTTGAGGATGAAGTTCAAGAACAAAGGATCAACTCCTACGGAAGAACAAAACAATTGTATGATCTTAAATCATCAAGTACAACATAAAGTCAACCTGTGACATCATCAAGTCAACGGCCACAGAAGACATTATTTATGTCAAGCAAATATTCTACATCATATCAATAATATTTCTTTTGTAAAGTAAATCACTCTGCCGCTAAAAATAAGGCATGGATCCATACTTTTAGGAGAGTTTGTTAGGTTATTGAGGGAGATCGATACAACTATAAAGAGGCATATTCTTAGTATCGAAATAAATCAATCAATCATTCAATCAACATAGAAAAACAACAAGAACATCATTGGAGATCACAAAATCACCAGAGCATCATAGCAATTGTAATCGATTGTGTATGAATGAAAAACAATTGAAACAAATATTTTGTTGCATTATATTATTCTGTTTTCAATTTGTTTTATATTTTGTTTGTTGATTTCAATTTCACAAACAATTAAATTAAAAATCAAATATTGATAATTCCGCGATCTTTATTTGTTCAATCAAACTGATAATCCTGATTCGATTCATGGATTCACAGCGTGATCATTTTGAGCCTCGGTGATAGAGTTCTCAAGGAAGTATCACAGGAAACCACAACAGCTGGTGTATGGACAAAATTAGAAGGTATGTATATGACAAAATCTCTTGCCAACAGGTTGTATCTCAAGAAATGATTGTATACATTTCAAATGGTGTCTGGGAAGTCCTTAGAGGATCATATTGATGAGTTCAATTAGATTATTCTTGATCTTGAGAACATTGATGTGTAAATTGATGATAAAGATTGTGCAATCATCTTCTTATCATTATTACCACAGACATATGAACATTTCATGGATACTTTGATGTTTAGAAGAGAGAGCCTATCAATGGATGAGGTCATAGCTACTATGAATTCAAAGGATTTACAAAAGAGATGTGAGTCAAAGGAAGATGGCTCGGATGGGCTCTATGTTCGGGGAAGATCTGAACAATGGGGATCAAAGAATAGAAGTAGTGACCCTCAATCCAAGTCCAAAGGAAAACGTAGGTGCTTCATCTGAAATTCAGAAAAGCACCTCAAGAGAGATTGCCCTGAGTCAAAGAAAAGAAAATTAGAGTTTAACAAGAACAAGAACCAAGTGAATCACTCTCTTAAAGCATCAGACAGTGGGTATGAAAGTTCTGATGTTTTAGTAGTATCCAAGTCTAATTCAAGTCAAGATTGAGTACTAGATTCTGGGTGTTCTTATCATATGACTCCTAATAAAGATATCTTTAAGAAAATGACCCTTGAATCAAGGGGAGAAGTGCAGTTGGGTGATGATAGGCCATGTAAGATTCATGGGATTGGCACTGTATTGTTAAGGCTTCATAATGATACAGTGGTGGAACTCAATGATATACGGTACATACCTGGCTTAAATAGAAATCTGATCTCACTTTGAACCTTTGAAAAGGAGGGTTACACTATGAGTTTAAAAGATAGAAACGCTAAGGTGATTAAAGGGTCACTGGTGATTATGACTGGGTCAAGAAGAGGGAATAACACCTATGTGCTTGATCTTGGTGTATGCAATGTCTGCATGTCGGTTAAAGAGGAAAGTCCTGTGGATCATACGATGTTATGGCATACGAGACTTGGGCACATCAGCAATCAAGGGCTATCAGAGTTGAGAAAGCAACAACTCATCAGCAGTTTACATAGTTGTGATTTTGGTACTTGTGAAAACTGTTTCATAGGTAAGGCTACATGAGAAAGTTCTCAAAAGGAATTCACAAGTCTAAAGGAGTGTTGGACTACATACATGCTGATTTATGGGGACCCACTAAAAATATATCTCTATGTTGGATCATATGAGGCTGGTGCAACCAAAACAACAATTAGAAGATTTTGATGTATAATTGAAGTGGTCTTCCGAAGACAAAGCTGCTCTTCCGAAAACAAGTCAAAGATCTTCCGAAGCTCAAGGTTGAAGAGCTTCCAAAGTAAGAACTCTATCTTCCAAGACTAAATAGTTCTCCTTTCGAAGTATACAACTTAGAAGATCCTAAAGACAAAGTCTTCCGAAGAGTAAAGTCCTGAAGACTTGCAAAAGACTTGAAAGAAATTGATTCTTCCAAAGTATAAATGGCCTCGGAAGAACTTATTCTTCCAAAGCCATTTAGCTTCGGAAGAACCAACTATGAACCAGTGGACATAAGTATGGTTTGTCTGACATCCACTGCAACCTTTGATATACTGCATGGCGCTTTTCCACACCCATGTAGTTGACCATACTTTAATCCATTGTTCACCCATTATCAGTTAGTATAGTTGCAACTTTTAGTTGGTGACAAAAGGTAAGTCATGGACCTGTTATGACTACCTAATCTAGGATAGTATTTTATCTTAGATACTTTACTTCTAGCAATGTAGTATTTGTCTAGTTGTAGAGTCTAGCTGGTTATCCAAGTATAACCGGCTGTAGATAGTAGTATATATAGTTTCACATTATAACTTTGTAACCATGCTTGTAAGAGTCTTGTAATACTGAGTTGAGAAGTAATATATAAAAGTATCTTGAAAAACTATTCTTGTGTTCATATGTTTTTCATTAACTTATTATATTACTTATGAACTTAGTTAGAGATTCTGCTTTATCAAAACCAAGTGAGATTACATGAGCTTGTGACATAAACTTGTGTTGTGAAACCAAGACCGATCCTACAATTAGTATCATAGCTTTTTAGGCTCTTGATTGTGTGATCTCACCATCCTAAATCACTCTTGTTTCTTCACACTTACTCACTTCACTCAAATGGCTTAACCAGAAATTTTCTGAGTATGAGATGGAAACCATGACCAAGGCTCCTATCATCACCCCTGATGATTTTGGAACCTGGTGCAAACGTATTGAAGTTTTTATTAAGTATCAAGACAGCCGCATGTGGAGATCAGTCACTCATGGTCCCTACCGACCAAAGGTGGAATTGAGAAAGCTATTGAAGACTACTATGATGAAGACTTCAAGAAGATGGACATTGACTGCAAAGCCATGACTATGTTGCTTACTACTATACCAAACTCCACAATGATAGGCTTTTAGCAATGTGAGACTGCCAACGAACTATTTGATGCTTTGAAGCTGATGTACTCTGGTTCTACTGAATCCAAGGAGACCAAGAAAGATGTGCTGAAGCAAAAGTTTGAGAACTTCACATACATTATTGGTGAGACCTTGAGCCAATAATACTTCAGGTGCATGGGCTTGATCACCTCTCTTCAGTCTATGGGAGTGGTTCTTGAGAAGAGAGACATAGTGAAAAAATTCATGAGTGCACTTCCTCATGAGTGGACTTTCTACTGTGTCTCAATCAAGAGAACTGAGAATCTCAACACTCTCACCATGACTGAACTATATGGAATCCTTGATGGATACCATATGGAGATGGAAACTCAGAAAGGCCATCAGATGAACAGACCCTCAACCCTTCCTGTTAGCAATGCTTTATATGTTGCTGAAGGTTCAAGAACTCCCCAGCCCCAGTTGTACCTGAACTACCCCCAACAGCCATCATCCTCTTCTGGGCCATACAGCACATTCCCTGAGACACCCAGGTCTTAACAAGCTCAAAAAAATTCTTTCCAGGATAGTTGTGCTTTTGTCTCAGGGAGTGAGCTTCTGGAGATTTTCAATTCTGCTTTGATGATCTAGAGTGTTTTAGCCCAGATGATGTTGAGTAGATGGACATTGTCTAGCAATGGCTCTTTTGACCTACAGAGCAAAGAAGTTCTTTAAAAGAATTGGAAGGCAATTCCCTCAAAACCCAACCAACAGCAAATTTGGGTTTGACAAGTCAAAGGCCAGGTACTATAACTGCAACCAGCTTGGTCACTTTGCAAGGGAATGCAAGGCTCCTAGATCTAATCCTGGAGCAGCTCAAGCCTCCAAACATCCTGCTACCCCAAAAGCTACAGCCAAACCTACTAAACAACAAACTACAACTGTTGCTCAAGAAGTTGATTAGTGCTTCATGGTGCAAGATGTCACTCCTGCTTAAGCTCTCATGGCTGGAACTGAAGACAGTAAGGTATATGAACATCTCTGTACTCCAGCCTGTATTGCTAAGGTTAAGTTGTACTAGGACTACAACATGGAGATTAAATCTGATATTAAGTCCTTAAACATATTAAAATCTGATTTTAAGAGAGCAGAATCAGACTACAAACTCAAAATTGAAGAGTTAGAGAAAATTGTGTCCTCTTTAAAACATGAACATTCCAAATACAGGGTTCAAATAAAAGATTTAATATCCAAGTTGACTGAGGCTCAAGGCCAGCTAGTAATAGCTGAGGCTAGAGCAAAGAAGTATGCCATTCAAGAGCATAACTTTAACACCATCATTGCATCATCCTCCCACTCAAAGGTGTGTTATCAAAACAAAAGTGGTTTGGGAACCAATGAAATTGCTCCACCACACTCTTATGTGTCTGTTAGACAGCCAAGATATGGTACTAATGAGCAAGAGGTTCCAACTGCTGACCCACTACCTAATGAGCAGAAGAATGATGCAACAATGGTGACCACCACAGAGAAGGATAAGGTAGAAAACCTCATCCCCACAGCTATTGATCAACCCTTAACTACCAAAGCCAGAAAGAACAAAATCAGGGCATCAAGAAAAAATGCCAAGAAGGTGGCTAAGACTAAATTGAAGATAGACCCAAGGCAAAAGGTTGTATTCATCTCAGCTAGATTCCAGGTGGTTAGAAGTTCTAATTTAGGAAAAGAGTGTAGTACCAGCACTCCCATCCAGCTAAAGGATTAGAAATTGAAGGGGAAGGCTATTGAAGAAGAAAAGAAGTGTAAGAAACAACAGCACTTATGCCCCATAAAGAATAACATTGAGTGCATAATTTATGGTCTACATAACCACATAGCTAAAGATTGTTACTACAATCCAGCAAGCACACATTATGCAACCAATGTTAAGAAAGAAGGAGTCGAGGATGGTTTCATATTTGGACCTTACCATATGGTCCAAGTGTTAAGGAAAGGAAAGCTTGTTTTCGAAGCCAAGTTGCTTTCGGAAGAAACTCATTCTTCTGAAAGGAAAACTTCGGAAGACAAACTAAAGAACAAACATAGGAACAAAAAGATCCTTTGAAACCTTCCGAGAAGAAAACTGCTTCGGAAGAAAAGGTGGTGAAAACTTCTTCAGAGAAGAAAGAAGCCTCGGAAGCAAGTCATATTGCTCAAGCCTCATCAGGCTCATCTACATTGATCAACTAGAGGATGGAATGGAAGATCAAAAAAGATGCTACAGCCCAAGCGTCTTCTTCACAAACCATAATTGAACCCCCATGCATACATTTTGGTTCAATTATATCATCTACATTGGAAGAGCCCAAGACCAATAAGACTTGGGTTTCCAATAGTAACTAATATTTTTACCTTATGTGCAGGGACATCCACATGACAAGAATGAAAATATATGGATTGTAGACAGTGAATGCTCCAGGCTCATGATAGGGAACAGATCTCTCCTACAACAATTTGAACATTTTGATGGAGGTCCTGTTCAGGTGGAGGTGAAGCCAGAGGATACATTTCTAGTAGAGGTAGTTTATCCATTGGTAAGTTAAAAGTTGACAAAGTAAACTTTGTCAAATAGATTGAACATAATCTCTTAAGGGTTTCTCAATTCTGTGATCAAAAGCACCAAATGCTTTTCACAAAACATTAGTGCATTATCCTCAAACTCGGGATGACAATTCCTCAGGAATTGGTGCTTCTTAGATCACCCAGAAGAGGGGATATGTACAAGCTGGATATGAATAATGTTTCCATACTGGGTGAAGTATCATGCTTTCTTTTCAAAGCTAATGGTGATAAATCAAATATTTGGCAAAAAAGAATGTGCCATGTTAATTTTAAAACCATGAATAAATTGGTTAAAAATAATTTGGTACATGGTGTGCCTAAAAAGGTGTTTTTCTGTAAAGATAATTGTGTTGCTTGTCTAAAAGGGAAGCAACACAAGGTCACTCACAAATCCAAAGAGGTTAACTCCATCACCCCCCATTACACTTATTGTACATGTATCTTTTTGGTCCCATAAGTATAATGAGCATTGGAAGGAGATCATATTGCCTTGTGATTGTTGATGATTTTACAAGATTTACATGGGTTTTTTTTTAAGAACTAAAGATGAAACTGCTAAAACCTTAAAACCTTTTTTTCTTAAAATTGAAAATCAGAAGGATCACAAGGTAAAAATCATTAGAAGTGATCAAGGGACTGAGTTTAAGAATCAAGTTCTTGACTCATTCTGTAACTCAAAAGGGATTGCCAGACAATACAGTACTCCTAGAACTCTTCAACAAAATGGTGCTGCTAAGAGGAGGAACAGGACATTTATTGAGGCTGCAAGAACTATGTTAGCTGATTCAAAGTTGCCTTCAACTTTCTACGCAGAGGCAGTCAGCACTGCATGTTATGTGCAGAATAGGATTCTCATTGTTAAGCCCCATGGAAAGATCCCTTTTGAGCTATGGAATAATAGGCTACCATTCATCGGCTTTCTTAGGTCCTTTAGCAGCAGGTGCACCATACTTAACACAAAAGACAATTTAGCAAAATTTGATGAAAAGTCAGATGATGCTATCTTTGTTGGATATTCCTCAACCTCTATTGCTTATAGAGTGTATAATATTAAAAATCAACAATTTAAGGAATCATCCAACATTGTTGTTAATGAGAACACTCCTTGTGTTAAAGGAAATAGTCCTAATCATATCTTCAATTTAGAATTGTTTCCAAACTATTCTAAACCACATTGTGAGAATGTTTCAGCTGGAACAGGAATCAAAGTGACCCCTATGAAGATCAAATGTTTGAGTTACCCAGACCTATTCCTAGTTCTCTAAGAAGAATTGAAGATCAAGCTCCTTCAACTTAAAGTCCTGAAAGCATGAGTATCTTAGGAAAAAAGGGAGCGTCAACAAGTTGTCAGCCAACTGAGCCTAATAACTCAATAGCTGGCAACTCTAGCATTCAACACCAAGCTGATGAAGACAGTGATCTAGAGGAACATGCAACTGTTAATGCTACTTCATAGCAAAATACCATTGATGCTGTCACACATTCATTCAATCAATCCTTATTGAATGAGTGTGAGAGATCAGCTGGTCATGGTGTTCAAAATCCTAAGCAAAACTTCTCAAACCTGGATCTATCTATGCAACTAGATATGATTCCTAGGCTCAGGATATACACCACTCATCCAGCTGAGAACATCATTGGGGATGTCTCAGAAGGTGTGAGAACAAGAAGTCAAACCTATAATACGAATGTCTGCATGTACTCATGCTTTCTCTCTCAAATGGAACCCTAGAAGATAGAAGAAGCCCACAAGGACAACAATTGGGTTGAAGCAATATGAGAGGAGTTACTTCAGTTCAAGAGGCAAAAGGTATGGAACTTGTGTCCATTACCACCTGGCCAAGTCCCCATTGGCACTACGTGGGTGTTCGGAAACAAAAGAGACGATATAGGTTTGATCATCAAGAACAAAGCAAGAATTATTGTTCAAGGATACACATAAGAGGAAGGCATAGATTACACTAATGTCTTTGCACTTGTTACAAGACTTGTGGCTGTGCGAATCTTCCTTGCTTTTGCAGCATCCAAGAACTTCACAGTCTATCAACTTGATGTCAAATGTGAATTTTTGTATGGGGATATTAATAGAGAAGTCTATGTGTGCCAGCCACATGGATTTGAAGACCCACAGCACCCCAACTATGTGTGCGAACTAGATAAAGCTCTTTATCAGTTGCATCAGGCACCTAGGCTGTGGTATGAGACACCGTCTCAGTTTCTTCTGAAGAATGGCTACACCAGAGGCACCATAGACAAGACATTATTCATAAAGAATTCTAGGAACGACATGTTGCTTGTTCAAGTCTATATTGATGACATCATATTTGGATCCTCAAATGACCAAATGTGTAAAGACTTTGAAGGCATCATGAGAAAGAAGTTTGAGATGAGTTTTTGGGAAAGATGGATTTCTTCATTAGAATTCAAGTAAAGCAGATGGAAGAAAGGTTCTTCATCAGTCAATCTAAGTATGTCAAGGACATCTTAGAGAGATTTGAGATGAAAGATTGTAAGCCAGCCAAGATACCTATACCCAGAAATCAAAATCTTTGTCCTAATTTCGAGGGAGAGGATACTAATCAGCATCAGTACAGGGCAAATATTAGGTCTCTGATGTATCTCACGACAAGTAGACCTGATATCATGTTTGCAACTTGCATTTATGCAAGATATCAGTCTGCTCCAAAGGAGTCTCACCTAATTTCTGCCAAGAGAATTCTTAGATACCTCAAAGGAGCTCCCAACCTGGGTCTCTGATATCCCAAGAATAGGGATTTTAACCTTTATAGTTACACAGACAGTGATTATGGTGGCTATAACATCAACAAGAAATCAACATCAGGAGGATGTTAATTTCTTGGTGTAAGGATCATCTCCTGGCAATTCATGAAGTAATCATGTGTATCCACATCTACTGCTGAAGCTGAGTATATTGCTGCTGCAAGCTGCTATGTTCAACTACTTTGGATTCAAAATCAGAAGCTGGATTATGGTTTCAACTTCATGGAGACCCCTATCCACATAGACAACAAGAGTGCCATATCTATCATAGAAAATCTAGTCAAGCACTCTAAGACAAATCATATTGATATCAGGTACTATTTCATTCAAGATATTCATAAGAATAATCTAATCAAACTAGTCAAAGTCAATTCAGATGAACAATATGCTGATTTGTTCACCAAAGCCTTTGATGAACAAATATTTAAATACTTAATCATAGCTATTAGGATGATTAACATTGACTAGTCTTTCTCTTTTGAAAAACCTTTTTAAATGTGTCTTGTCTATGTTGTCTAAATATAATCTAAGCCCTGTTACAAAAAGGCTTTCTTCAAATTTCTAAGTGTGAATTCTTCCGAAGAGAAATTTACCCACGAAAGAGATCTTTATCTATCTTCTGAAGGCAAATTCCTCTGCGTAAATATTCTCTTTCGAAGAGTTTTTAGCCTCGAAAGAACATTTGATCATAGATCAAATCTACTTCTGAAACTTACTAACTTCTTTTCTCGAAAGAAAACTGTACTCTTGGAAGCAAACTTGTCATTGAGACATGGTTTGCTTTCAAAAGTAAAAATGGCTTCGGAAGACAATATTGAGAAAACAAGTGTTTTCTCTCGAAAGCAATTTTACCTTCGGAAGAAAAATTTTACTGTGTAACGAAAATCTTTGGGCCCCACTTTGTAAAAAGTAAGATTTTATTGATGATTGTCGGAATATTTTAAATAGTTTGTCTTACCGCCCTTGTCAAATCAAAACCTAAACTGTCATTTCACCTTATCGGTTTGGCTTTTTACCCTCCCCCCCCCCCCATTTAAAAACTTCTAACTCTCTTTCTTTACTTTCTTTACCACTGCAAAAGCCCCAAATTTCCATTATCTTCTTCACTCACTCTCAAATTCCTTCAATCAAACAGTACTCCCTTAACAATGGCCTTGAATACTCAACATAACCAGGTCGCCATCCTTGATTCTTCAAAGGATGTCGATTTTGCTCCTATTGTCGAATTTCTATCACAATCGACATACTTCACTGCCCTTACTGTTAACCCCACCATCTACTCAAACCATATGGCTGAATTCTGGGCCAATGGTTGAAACAAGACGATTAATGATGAAAGGGTCATCAGATAGACGATCTGTGGGCAGGAGATCACAATAGCTGAATCAACCATCAGGGAGCATTTGGAGCTTCATGATGAGGGTGCCCCTACTGAATTCCCCAAATCTAAGCCGGAGGATACCTACACTCAGATGGGATATAGCGGCGATGTGAGCAAGTCTACGGTCTATAAGTTTAACTTCTTCTACAATTGGAATTCTTGCTGCACATCGTCCTGCACTGCCTGTCCAACAAGTCTGGGGGATGGGATCAAATCCCATATTATTTGGGCTGCCTAGTCCAAGGGTTGGTAAAGGGCCTGCGCTTCAACTACTCAAGATTTGTGCTGAACAACTTAAGAGGCAGTCTCACCTGAGATCCATTCTACATGTATCCCCGGTTCATTCAGCACATAATCAATTCTGAGCTAGACCAGGATAGCCTACAATGTGCAGATGTTCTACTGGTCCTTCACATGAGGCCTAGCATCTTCAAAACTTTGAAGAAGGTGTCCACCAACTTCACTAGAAGATTCACTTGTCTTCTTCCAGGTATGCTTGAGCCAATGGCTTCTGGTGACATCCCTGCAAGCCCAGTAGGTGATGAACCCACACCAAACACCACCACTCCAATACAAATTACGTCTTCCCACCCAATCAAGATCACCTACACAAGACGCCCCAAACGAACCCCTGATTAATCTACTCTGATTGATCAGGTTCCCTCTGTTCAAACCAAAAATTCTAGAGTGGAACTCAGGGCTCCCACTCAGCCAAAGGTCCAACCATCCTCCACCATTGACCTCAATGTCAGTGTTGAGTCTTCTTAGTCTCAACCTAACAAGCCCACAACCCAAGCCATTAGCCCTTAGGGTGAGTCTCAACACTTCCCTGAGCAGCCAAAAAGGGACAGCCACATCATTGGCTCAACTGCTATTACATAGGAGCCATTAGGTGCTGAACAAGGTCCCGGGCCACTAGATATAACTTCTCTATCCTTTATTAACCTATTAACCCCGACCTGATGAGAACATTATTTCCATCCAAGCTATGATGTTGATCTACCACACCACTCTCAAGATCAATTGAGCCCTAGGGAACCTTTGATGTCTAGCCCACATCAGCTAAACCTAACTGAGGTGAGTCCAACCGGCATGGAGGTGACTCATGTAGGCTCAGCTGCCACTACTAAGAGTGTTTCACTAACCTCTCAGGATAGTGGTAACATCAGTGAAACTGAGTCTGCGGCAACCTTGCCAATTGATGCCTTTGAAAGAGACATCAGTAAGCAAGGGTATCCAGGGCACCAAGAAACCACTACTGGTGGTGATGATGAACATATTAGGTATGTTATCTTATCTCCCAATGATTCTTTAAAAAAGATGAGGGTAGTCTGAAACTCACTATCAGAAACTTGCTTTCTAAAGTCTCAAACCTTGAAATAAAGGTTAGGACTTTAGTGGACAGGTCTGCCACTCAGTAACTTGAGATTGAACATCCCAAGGCTTAACTAGCTGAGAAACAGATTAAGAAGTCTATTAGGCATGTACCAATTCAAGTTTCTTTAAGTTCTTCCTCCAGCTCATCTACTTCTCAAGATGATGCTACCAAAAAGGGGGAGAATGTATAGAAACAAAGACATGTGGAACCCAGCCTTGCCATCACTACTTCCCTTGATGCCATCTCTTCTTTCTATCCCACACAGCAACATCCTGCAACCATCTTTCCTCAACCACCTCCTATTACCATTCAAGTGGACCCAAGGATGCTTATTGACCTTAACTGATTCTTAACCAAATTTCTGATAAGCTCCTCCCTTGAACAACCCTCCCCTGATGTTGCCATAGCCTATTTTAGAGCTGAAGAGCTACAAAGGCTGAGTGCACCACCTACCTCTGAGGAGAAAGTTGGTCAACCGAAGGTCTCTATTGAACCTGAGATTAAATTCAAAGGGAAAATACAGACTGATTGCCCAGCAACCAACTTAAAAGGACAGGTAGTGCAGTTCCAATTACTTTCAAAGTAGAAATCCAAGCTGACGAAGGAATAATTGAACTATCTTCCTTGTCCGGTGACCTGTTCATCACAAAGGCCATTCTTGACCTGGCCTCTGAGGTCAATAATGAGGACTTCCTTACAACTCCTATCTCCCAAGCACTGCTGGTCCACTTGATCGATATAACAGTGCACTTGATTGATAAACACAAACGATTCCCACTGATAACACAATTATCAATGATATTTGTGACAATTATTGATCAAACAAATATAAAATGGATAAACACCCAAATACATCAAATAAAACTTTATTTGATCTCAATTGATTGCTGAAGATATTACAACGTGAAAGCCCATCAATGAATGGCTCATGCCCCCCTTCCAGACCTAATTGTCACTATTCTATATATAGTGATAATATTCACTAATGACATATTAAGCCCTAGACTTAGACAATTAGAGAAATTACATATAAAACATAAAAATGACTTAAACATAAATAAATATATTTTGTTGATACAAAATATATTTACTAACAATAAACTCCTAGTCATTTATATCTTCAATGTCTCATCTCGGTTCTTCATCTCGAACGTGTTGTCTTGACTTTTTCAATGACTTTGACAGTGATGTTGATCTTTGTTGACTTTGACTGTGTTG
Organism: Flaveria sonorensis; assembly: GCA_025506505.1. Taxonomy (NCBI): domain Eukaryota; kingdom Viridiplantae; phylum Streptophyta; class Magnoliopsida; order Asterales; family Asteraceae; genus Flaveria; species Flaveria sonorensis. The sequence continues at coordinate 46,677,823 of CM046438.1, forward strand.
ATAATATAGACTATCGTTTTCAGACCCAACAATACTCCCCCTTAGTCTATCATTATCAACGCCTTGTATCGAGATCAGCACCAATAAGTCAACCATAAAGTGATCTTTAATCTCCCCCTAGATTGATGATCTATACTGAAGATCTTTCATCTTACAGGCTCCCCCTTTTGTATTCTCTCCCTCTTTTTATGCTCCCCCTTAATGTGTGCATTCTTTGTGAATGATTAGGAACAGCTTTTCCAACTCTCTATTCTTGAGTGCTTTAGAAGATGTAGGAGGAGGAATCCAAGCTAGGTATCTTTTGCAAACTTGAAGAATAGGTTCTCTGGTCAGGTACTTTGCTCAGCTGATGATCGGCCATCATATGAAGCAAAAATCTACAACACAATCACAAAACACATTCTACACATTTTCGTTAGATCATTTCAACAATACAAATAAACCCATGTTTATCTGTGAATATAAACATGTGAAACCATGTTCGTTTGTGTGTGAAATTTCCCATGCAGTGTATGAAAATATGAGATCGTTTCAATAGCATACTATGGATGACTTGAAATATATATATATATATATATATATATTATTATTTTATTTTTTTACATCAAATAAAATGGATAAACACCCAAATACATCAAATAAAACCTTATTTGATCTCAATTGATTGCTGAAGATATTACAATGTGAAAGCCCCTCAATCAATGGCTCATGTCCCCCCTCAAGACTTAATTGTCACTAATCTATATATAGTGATAATATTCACTAATGACATATTAAGCCCCTAGACTTTGACAATTAGAGAAATTACATATAAAACATAAAAATGACTTAAACATAAATAAATATATTTTGTTGACACAAAATATATTTATTAACAATAAACTCCTAGTCATTCATATCTTCAACGTCTCATCTCGGTTCTTCATCTCGAACGTGTTGTCTTGACTTTTCCGATGACTTTGACAGTGGTGTTGACCTTTGTTGACTTTGACTGTGTTGATAATATAGACTATCCTTTTCAGACCCAACAAGCACCACATGTTCAAACCCACCCCCTCTCCCCAACCTAAAACCTCTATGCCTGAGTCTCCAAAGGCTGGATCTTCCTCTGATCCTAAGGGGAAGAGAAAGCTCACTGCTGAAGAACTTCTAGAGGAAGAAAGGCTGGAGAAGCTGAAAAGAAAGGGACAGTTGATACTTGGAAGTTGCTGGCTGTAAGCAGCAGCAGCCGCCCAAGAGAGTATCAACAACCAGAGGAGAGTGGAGGTTATAGACAGGCTCATCAGCCTAGGAGTAGACAATGAAGATATCCTTCTACTCCCACTTGATGAGCTTGTAAAGCTGGAGAGGGAAACCTTGCTGCAAAAAGAAAAGGAGGAAGTAACAAGGTTGGCCATAGAGGAGGAAGAGAGAAAAAAGAAGGAGGAGGCAATAAAGAAGGAGAGGATGGAGAGAATAGCCTTTCTCTATACTAGACGTTATTCTCAGAAGGAGCTAGCACCTCATGATTATGATATGATCTTTTTCCTTTTTCATAAAGAGCAAGATCAAATCAACAAAGAAAGGAAGAAGGCTGCCAGGGAGAAGCTGAAGGAGAGGAAGAAGATGGAGGAAGAGGAAAAGCTTGTAGCTGCCAAGAGTGAAGGTGATAAGACTGGATGAAAATCTACCTTAAAGCCTACGATTCACTGGCAGGCAGGTGGGTCCTATTTTCCTAAAGACCCTACAGCGACATGTCAACGACATCAAGGCTGACATTCGCTTAGGAAGAAGGCAGGAGGTACTCCAAAGGCAAAGTGTTCAGAGGATGGCACTCAAACCAACTCCCAAACCCAAACCAAAACCAGCACCCAAACCACAACCTATGCCTACACCTTTTCCCTTCCCTATTAAAACTGAGCTAACCATTGAACCTTACACCCCTGAACCCATACCATCAGCTATACCTACACCTTCACCCACTTCCTCTCAACAACCTCCACCACCACCTATCCTTAAACCTAAAACACAACCCTAAACCTAATCACTACCTAAACCATCTTCTGAACCATCTAAACCCCTGATCTTAGAAGAGTTCAAGGAGATCAAAAAGAAGCTCATCAACTGCAAAACCCTGAGCGACATCTCTTATGAGGAAGAGTCCATAAAGCTGAAATACACTAATGGCTTTTCTTGTTCCCTCATAAGAGATGCATTCCTTGATCTGCCAAGGGGAACACTAGACCAAACTCTCTAACTTCTTGCAACCAACTCAGATGCACTTAATGAAGAAGAAAAGAAGTTGAGAAGGAGACTGGTGACTCTGCTGGACATAAGAAAAGGGGACAAGCTGCCAACCAATCCCCTCAATTCTAGAAGCCAAATTGTCCAGTGGAGGTTCGATAAAGCTACACAGCTTTGTTGTGGAAAAGGAGAATGGTCAAGTGAACAGACTTGATACATCTAGTCTACTACACTCCAGTAGGTTTGACATTGCTGAGTTAGCAAAGAGACCATTCTCCAATCCCTCCAACTCTCAGATAGCTGCTCATATCAGGAATCATCTGAGCAGTCTTCATGTTGAAGAGCTTACAAAGAAAGCCTAGACTGAAGAAGAGTTAAAAAAGAGAGCAAAGGAAGAAGAAAAAGGTACAACCAGAAAAGGAAGAACATTCCTGCAGATGGTTGAAGGTCCAACTTTGGATCCTATAGTTAGATGGGAATATGACTTCAATTCCCATCAACTAACTCTCTTCAGAGGGACGCAGCAAAGGGTACACATCATCCAGAGCAACATATTGGATTTATTATCTACAGATGAATTGTACAAGCTCCTCACCACTGCATCAGGGAAGAACAAAGAGACAGACAAATATCTGCTCTCCCTGGTGTTGAAGACATTGAGGAATAGAAGGAAGTAAAGTTTTAGTAGCATCAGCCTAGGGGGAGTTTGTTAGATCATATGAGGCTGGTGCAACCAAAACAACACTTAGAAGATTTTGATATACAATTGAAGTGGTCTTCCAAGACAAAGCAGTTCTTTCAAAGACAAGTCAAAGATCTTCAGAAGCTCAAGGTTGAAGAGCTTCCAAAGTAAGAACTCTGTCTTCCAAGACTAAGTAGTTCTTCTTCTGAAGTATACAACTTAGAAGATGCTAAAGACAAAGTCTTATGAAGTATAAAGTCCTGAAGACTTACAAAAGACTCGGAAGAAGTTGATTCTTTTGAAGTATAAATGGCCTCAGAAGAACTACATCTTCCAAAGCCATTTAGCTTCGGAAGAACAAACTATGAACAAGTGGACATAAGTATGGTCTGTCTGACATCCGCTACAACCTCTGATATACCGCATGACTCTTTCCCACGCCCATGTAGTTGACCATACTTTAATCCATTGTTCACCCATTATCAGTTAGTATAATTGCCACTTTTAATTGGTGACAAAAGGTAAGTCATGGACCTATCATGACTACCTAATCTAGGATAGTATTTTATCTTAGATACTTTACTTCTAGCAATATAGTATTTGTCTAGTTGTAGAGTCCAACTGGTTATCCAAGTATAACCGGCTATAGATAGTAGTATATATAGTTTCTCATGTAACTTTGTAACCATACTTGTAAGAGTCTTGTAATACTAAGTTAATAAGTAATATATACAAGTATCTTGAAAAACAATTCTTGTGTTCATTTGTTTTTCATTAACTTATTATATTACTTATGAACTTTGTTAGAGATTCTGCTTCATCAAAACCAAGAGAGATTAAGTGAGCTTATGAGATAAACTTGTGTTGTGAAACCAACAACGATCCTGCACTCTAGGTGGAGCCTCATATTTTTTATCCATTATAGATGACTTCTCAAGAAGAGCCTGGGTATACATACTCAAGCATAAGTATGAGGCCTTTGACAAGTTCAAAGAATGGAAAGCACTGGTTGAAACTTGAACTAAGAAGAAGGTGAAGAAACTAAGAACACACAATGGGTTACAACTTTGTTACTTTGATTTCAATAGGTTTTGCACTATGCATGGAATATCTAGACATCTAACTATTCTTGGTACCCCATAACAAAATGGTTTGGTAGAAAGAATGAACCAAACTTTATTGGTAAGAGTAAGGTGTATGTTGTTAGGATCTGGGTTGCCCAAAAGTTTCTGGGCTGAGGCCTTAAAGACTATAGCATATCTAATCAATAGAACACCATCATCAGCCATTGGAGGAAGGTTACCCATGGAGAAGTGGTTAGGGTTAAAGACTGACTATAGCAACCTAAAAGTGTTTGGTTGTCTAGCATATTCTCATATCAGCCAAGGGAAGTTAGACCCTAAAGCCCAAAGGTGTATAATGGTTGGGTATCCAGATGGGGTTAAAGGGTATAGGCCGTGGAAGGTAAATGGTGATAGTCCTATGGTAATTGTGAGCAGAAATGTAATGTTTAGGGAGGATGTGATGTATAAGGATGTCTTGAGTAGATCAGTAGAAGACATAGGAGTTTATATTAAGGTGGAGTTACCTGCTAATGAGACAGGTGCATCTACTAGTTCAGACACCCTTGGTGAGAGTTCTTATGAAGTTCCTCCTAGTCAGCATACTAGTCATAGTATTACTGTTGACAGGCCTAGAAGAAATATAGTTCCACCTGTCAGGTTTAGAGATGATATCTCTGATATAGTATTCCATGCTGCTAAAGAAGAAAGTTCAGTTGAACCATTGTCTTATCATGAAGCAATTAAATCTCCTGATATGGATAAGTGGATGAGAGCTATGGAAGAGGAGATGAACTCTTTGCATAACAATCAAACTTGGGTCCTAGTAGATAAACCAGTAGATGCTAAATTGGTGGACTGTAAGTGGCTGTTTAAGATAAAGGATGGAATGCCAGGAGAAGGTCCTAGATATAAGTCAAGGTTAGTTGCTAAGGGCTTTACTCAGAGAGCTGGAGTTGATTACAGTGAGGTGTTCTCTCCTGTAGTCAAGCATACTTCCATAAGAGTCACTCTATCAATCACAGTAGTTCAAAATTTGGATCTTGAGTAGTTGGATGTAAAGACAGCATTCTTACATGGATTCCTTGAAAAAAAGATCTATATGAGGCAGCCTTCAAGTTTTGAAGCTGAGGGCAAACTAAAGTGTGCTTATTGAAGAAGTAACTTTATGGTTGAAATAGTCTCCAAGACAGTGGTATATGAGGTTTGATAGTTATGTGGTATCTCATGGATTTTTGAAGAGTCAGTATGATACTTGTGTCTACTATAAGAAGTTAAAGGATGATGACTTCTTATATTTGCTATTGTATGTAGATGACATGTTAATAGCATGTAAGCACAATGGTACATAGATGATACTAAGAAGTTGTTGATGGCTGAGTTTGAAATGAAAGAACTTGGGGAAGCTAAGAAGATTCTAGGTATGGAGATTACTAGACATAAGGTTGTAGGTGTGATTAAGTTTTCAGAGAAGTCTTATCTTAAGAAGGTATTGTCCTGTTACTTTATGAATAATTGTAAGCCTGTGAGTACTCCCTTAGCTATACGTTTTAAACTGTCTAGTAAAGAATCTCCAAATTCTGAAGAAGATAGACAACAAATGAGTCATATACCCTATGCTAGTGCTGTTGGAAGTCTGATGTATTTGATGGTATGCACTAGGCCTGACATAGGTTTTGCTGTTGGTATGGTAAGTAGATATCTTACTGGTCCAGGGAAGGCTCATTGGGAAGGAGTCAAGTGGGTACTTAGGTATCTTAATGGTACAAGGGATGTTGGTTTGTTATTTGGTGGTCATAGTGATAATCAGCCTGTGATACATGGATTTGTTGATTCAGATTTTGCCAAGGATGTGGATAGGGGAAGGTCCATTACTGGCTATGTTTTTAAAGTTCTTGGTGGAACAGTATGCTGGAAAGCTTCATTGCAACATGTTGTTGCTCTGTCTACTACTGAGTCAGAGTTCATTGCTTTGACTGAGGCCATAAAAGAGTCTATTTGGCTTAAGGGATTTGTCTCAGAAATGGGTATTTCTGTTGATGATGTGGTGGTGCATTGTGATAATTTGAGAGCTATTCAATTATCTAAGCATCAGGTGTTCCATGAAAGGTTAAACCATATTAGTGTTAAGTTGCATTGGATCAGAGAAGTAGTCAATTCAAAGACGGCGAGAATTGCTTATGTTGAGACTAGTCTTAATGCAGCTGGTATGCTCACTAAGTGTGTTCCTGGTTCAAAGTTCATGTATTGTTTGAAAGAGTTACATGTAGGTTGAACTTGTGGTGAAGAGATCTTTCTATCAATAAGGTGGAGATTGTTAAGCAGTGAAACAAAGATGAAAGATCTTATTAGTTCGTCCGCTGTAAACATTTAACCCATCCGCTGTGGATTGTTGTTCATTCAACGTCCGCTGTGGAGTGTTAGTCATTCGTTGTCAACAATGCAGACAAGTTTATATTCTTTTATCTTTTAGTTGTACTTTGCTCATAGTTAGAGGGGGTATTGTGTAATATTCTTAGTGGGGTTGTTAATTACCGTTAACATCTAGAGCGTATAACAGGACTTTGGTGTAACTTTCAATTCATTCCGAATACACTGTAATCAGTTTTAGTTTCATTCGTATTGTGATTCTTTTGATCTTGCGATCTTGATTGAGTTGAATTTGAGGATCGATCATCAACAGTACCAAACATGAAGAGATGGATTGTTACTTTGCTCGAGAATGGGTCGAGTCACAAGAATCCAACCCTTACAATTGACACAAACTCACATATTGCATATATGTTCACCAAGCCATTAGGAGTTCAATGATCGAAGGTGTTACTTAACAAGCTGGCCATTTGTGACATGGGGGCGCAAAGGATTTTAAATTAATTTTGTGTTTATCCTATTATCATTCCTAATAGTTCTATTAGTTTAAGCTCAATTCGGGCGCAAAGGATTTTAAATTAATCTTGTGTTTATCCTATTATCATTCCTAATAGTTCTATTAGTTTAAGCTCTATTCGGTTTATTTTATCTATAATTTGTCACCTCTTTAGTTCTAGTTTATTACTTTATCTTTTACTAGTTTTGAGGTTTTCATTGTGTATTTAAACTTCCCAACAGATCATTAAGAATTCATAAGCTTGATATCATAATTTTTGGTTTAGAGCAAAAAGGGTGAGGTGAAAAAATGTGAGAGGCTTCTATTTATAACCACAATACAAGAAAAGCGCAGAAAAATGAATCGCACATATGGCGGTCACTCCAGGCGGTTGTCACTGACAGCTAACATTATAATTTTTTGTTTCTTGTGTTGTGAATATTATGTTAGTTACATCCGTACTTTTAAACTCTTTTTCACATACCATCTTTGCATTCTAAGTCTCTACAAAGACGAAAAATCTTATACATATTAGAAGAGTTTTAAATACAAAAATAAAAAAAAGTTTACTTCTTGGCTTTTCAAAAGCAACATAGAATGTTCTATTTTTAGTATGATCCAATATTCTCTGTCTTTTGTGCAAAATCTCCTTCAGTAGAGATACTCAAGTTGATAGATCACATCAACAAACCACTTCAGAATCAAAATTGATTAACTTTTGATCTTGGTGACGGTTTTTCTCTTTGAATTCTTGATCATTTCTTTGACGTGTTAAACTAAGTCTACATGCTTGATGATTTGCTAATTGTGCTGGAACATGTATGTGATATATACTCATTTTCAATTGACATGTTGATAATTATACGTGGATTGTTAGCAATCATAATTCCGTATTCAGGAGCTCGAAAATCACGCGTCTAATAATATTAATTGTTGGGAACAACATTATTGATGCACTTAGACAATTTGTGTACATTTGTACATCAATAAACGTCGGACAAAACAAACTGAGATATCTCTTGAAGAGTAGGACTAATATATTATCACTTTGGAACTAAAAATGGTTCCTTTTGCATTTATATATTCATATATTGTTCAAATTGATTGGTTGTATTGTTCTGTTGATATCCTTGACATTTTTAGTTTGCCTTTTTGGGCTCTTGTCGAGGTAGACCGGTAGACCAACAGTTCGGACCGAGCGAGACCAACAACTTTCGGTCTATGGTGATGAGACTTGGCATTGACTGAAGGAATTGATTCCCATTCGTGCTTTGATGGGTCGTCTGTTACATATACCACCCTGAACCATACACCATTTACAATTTGACCACAAACAGTGTCCTTTAGCAAGTAGTAAATGGTCATTTATTGTAATGTAAACTGTCGTTCACTTTTTTCAAGTTCGTCAATGTCAGAAAAAGCCTATAAATGTCTGTTTACAGGCCCCTAAATGGGCGTTTGCCTCCTTGCAACTCACGAGAACACCTGTAGTTACGTACAGTCCATCCACATTGTACTGCATTTTTGAACGACCCATCTATCCCATTTAACACTCTTATATCCATCTACCCTATCTTTTCTTCATAACGACATTTTTCTACTCCATCTAAATATCCCCTTTAACCAATATCATCTTTAATCTCTTAAAACCTTTCTACTAAAATTTCCTTTTTTCTTATAATTTTGAATCACAACATCATTCAAAGTAAGGTAAAATGTTATTGCAAGTTTTGAAGTTATATTTGCAGTTAATATTTCATTTTAGTGCAGTTATATTAAACTATTAAAGTTTGTTAACTTGTTACTTAAAGTTATGTATTTGTAATAAATGTTATTTATATTTATGTCTGATAATGGCTCGTCCAGTGACACCTCTTGGTACGTAATTCAGACCACATTTGGCTTCAATTTCGACTGATTTGGAAGAATGAAAAGAACGAAAAATATTAATAAATAAGAGGTTTCAGTCTTCACGTACGTTTTGATGGAGTGTATTATAGGACGTCGCGCAAAATGATGACGCCTCATTGGTTTAATATTTTTGAGATTAAGGGCTCTAAGTACAAAAAGCTCTGTTTAGAGTTTTTTGCAACACACAAGTTTCGAAAATCGGTCAAAGATGACCCATTGTCGCTTGACGCCTTCCGTAATCTATAGGTGGGGGATGTTTTCAGAGATAACATGTGCATTAGAAGATGACCATTTATCGTTTGACGCCTTTTTTTTTATTTAAGGCCTTCTGTTTCTTTCATTAGAAGACATTTTAACAATAGAAAAATCATAGATGTGTAATAAACTAGACATCATACCAATGATTCATAAACGAAATATATGGAGTAAACTGTAGTTTTCAAATTCATAAAGTGTCATATACAATCAAATAACTTTTTGATTGGATATAAAGATTATGTCAAAAGTAACCGCAATTTTCAAATTCTTAAACTCCAGTATGTAAATCTTACAAATTCGTAAACTATTGTTTTCAACTACTGGATTTGATATATAGTAGCCAACAGTTTACAAATTCCTAAACTACCATTTAAAATTCCTAAACTACAGTTTGTAAAGTAACCTACAGTTCACAAATTCCTAAACTACCATTTACAACTGTTGAATTTGACATAAAGATTATGTTCAAAATTTAACTGTAGTTTACAAATTCCTAAGTGTCCTTATATAAATCAATCATTGTTTGATTGGAAATAAAAATTCAGTAAAAGTCAGTTGTGATTTGTGTGTTTAGTAAAACTGTCCTATTGGGTTTGATATAAAGATTTTGTCAAAATACCTACAAATAACATTTTGTTTCTTAAGAAAACTTGCAATTCATTCACAATTCAAAACGAAAGAATTCATTCATTCAAATCGTATACACGCATTTCAATATTTAACTCTACAATGTCACAATTTTGCAAAGATTAAATGTACCAAACAAGGGAGGAGTTAATGGACTGGGTGCAAAACACTATACACACTCTTAGATACGTTATTGACACACAAAAAACAACAAATTGTATATGGATTCGTCAACAGGGCCTTCCTTGTAGGCATCTTTCATCATAGTTTCTTGTAGGCATAAGAAGCTTATATACGTTATTGTCAATCTTCAGTTAGTTGGGGTGATTATACGTTTTGTCTTCTTTGATAGGGTGGGTGGACACATCATCTTCTTCGGTTGGAAGGTGTGAAACTCCTTTATTAGTCGGAACAATTCCTCTAAAGAATCATTTGAGCAGTTGTTCTCGTCTATAGATTTTGGCACCTAATTTATTATCGATTTTGACATCCACACATCAAAATGTTTATCCTTCCAACTAATGTTTAGTTTCCTTTTGATTCTTTCTCCTGTGTTAACGAGAATACATGCCTTACTAAACTGCTACTCAAACACCAATTGTCATCTAATTGCCATAAAAATTTCCCTATGTTACCATCTATTTCATCAAAGGTGTTGCTTTCTCATAGATTGATTGGAACTCAACTATGTCCACCATGGGACACTTTTAAAAGCAAAGTGTTTCCCTATAGTTTTAAATCAAAGACCCACTTATTCTAGAAGCTCTCCTTGCTTTCATTAAACTCTTATGTCTTTAAGGATCCATCAAAGATAATTATTACATTTTAACCACCCATGTACTTAATTTTTACCATTGGTGTCACAACCCCATACGGATTATACGTGACTAATTGATATCATAATAACATAGTGAAATTCAAAACTTATCATTTAATTAACATCAACTATTTGCACATGAGTTTCATTACATCATGATCTATTACATAAGACTAGATGAAATCCAGAGAACTATCTTCAAGACCGTAGTCCTCTATCAGCTCTACCCTCAATACCTACTTCCTCAAACCCTACATCACATGACATCTAGAATTTGTCCCCAAAAATATTTTATGGGTCAACATTACGCTGATAAAGTCATATACAATATGTTTCCAAATCTTTTTCAAAACACTTCCACTTCTATTTAATATGGATGGTTGACATCCCGTCTCATAAAGACTAAAACCATCACACATGCATTCAATAAATTTTAAACCAATAATCATTTGAGAAAAGTTTAAATACAAAGTCTTTTAAAACTAAAAAAGTGTAAGAAGGATTAAGATATTGACATGAGTCTTTTTAATCAAAATTAGTTTGGGGAAAAATTGGTAACGTACCCCCTTCCAAAATTCCACATTTTTTTAAACATTCATAACTTTTACATACGATATTATTTTTTTAAAAAAATACACAATAAAAATAAGTATTTTTTAATCTTTAAAATGAGTATACTGGCGATATAAAAAATAAATTTTTAACTCATTATGTAATTTCATCAGTTCATTGTGTAATCTTCAGAATTGATAAGATTACACAATTATCTAATGGGGAATACATAATGAACTTGAAACATAAAAAGCTTACATTTTTTATTATTGTGTTATTTGAAAATCATCATTTTAAAAAACATAATGCATAACACAATGGTCAACATTAGATAAAATGTGTAACACAATGACAAACACTAGACTCTATGATTAGCAATCTACACAATAAGCTGATTTATAAGCATTACACAATGACATGATTAAGATTACATATAGAATTAAAAAAAGTAAAAAATTATACTTTTAGCATTATGTTATTTGAAAATCAACATTTTAAAAAACCCAATGCATAACACAATAGTCAATATTAGACACAATGAGTAACGCAATGACCAACACTAGACTCGATCTGAGGAGGAATACATAATGAAGATGAAACATAAAAAGTTTACATTTCTTATTATTGTGTTATTTGAAAATCATCATTCTAAAAAATACAATACACAACTGTGAATCCAAGGATCGTTCAGGAATTATCAGAATTGATTTGAACAAGTATTGATCGTGAAATTATCAATACTTGGTGTTTAATCTATTTATTATACTAAAATCAACCAATCAAACAAATAAAATAAGAATAATCAAACCGAGAGAACTCAATAATATTGATCGTAATGCTTTCTTGTTGCTATTGATGTTGCTGATCTTGAATACAATGATTCAGATAATGATTATTGATGATTCAAATGATTCTCAACTGTTGTTATATATATATATTCTATGTTGTTGATCTCGTATATATATATAGAGATCTAATTCTGTTCTATTGCTAGCTATTTTGTTGCTATAATTAAGCTAATTAAACCTATCCAAATCCTCACCATGTTTATCGGCTTAGGAATTTAAGATTTACAACGAATCTAATATGAATAAAGTTTGTTGATGTGACGTGGAATATTCGCTTGAATAATATGTCTTCCATCGTCATTAATATTGTTGTTGTTCTGCCACGTTGACTTGTTGACTTGATGTTGACTTCTGAGTTAATTGGTCTTCTGCAGGAATTTACTCTTCCGCAGGTAGTCTATCTTCCGCAGCAACTATTGTATTGTACTTGTTCTTGTGCTTCCGCAGGAGTTCTTGTCTTTCGCATCAATCCCTCCTTCAGCAGCTTCACTACTTTTCTTGTTCAGCTGAAGTTGTTCTTCCGCATGAGATCCACGGATGTACATTCTTCAGTTATGTTCCTGAGAACATCTACAGAAGAACACTTTATTCATCCGCAGTTGTTCCAACACTTAGTTAATTTTCCAAATTGATACAGTTTAATGTTTCCTGCACATTCACACATACATTCTGAAATATATTATATCATAGATGAATATATTAAATGAAGTGCAAATTAAATGTTATTTAATTCATAAACACAATTATAATCAAACATATTCATATTATATCATCAAAAACAATAATTACAATCATGATTACAAGAGTGATCTTTATCATCTAAACCTATACAAGAGACCTATCCCTAACAGTACTCCCCCTTAGGTTTAGACTCTAGTAATCATTGGTTTAGCACTCTAAGCTCATTCACTCTTGCCAAAATCTTTGATTTGAAGTAGTCTACAGCAGCTTGTTGATCTAATACTTGCATTTAATCTGCCTTCTGCTCATCCTTTTCAATGTCTTGAATTCCATACCTAGGACATCCTCTTCAGTGGTGAGTGTTGCAACAACACTATTGTTTAATACCACCTCCAATTCGTCCTGTTCTGAAATCCTCAACTATGTTATTGGTTTTATTTTAGTTCCAATAAGCAGACCAGCTTCATACTTTCTCCTCTTATGGGCCTTGGCATGCAATTTGTCTATGACTTGGATAAGATGTACATATAAGCACAAGTCATTCTAAGATTGTTGATCTTGCAGCCTTGGAAAATATTTTCGTACAGATAGGAGGTATAGCTTGGGTGCAGCAACTTTATTTCTATTGGGTCAAAAATCCTTATACTGGCTGCTTTCTTTTGAGGAACATTCCTCAGCAGAACCAGTTCCTTATTCTTTTTTACACATCCCCAGTCAGTAATAGGAAATGTAAACTGATTACCTTCTATTGTTTTGACTGATGCATAAGCTTTGTCTTCAGCTCCAACTCTCTTCAAAAATTCTTCATCAACCAATAGAGATTTGGGCTGAGACTTCTTGAGTTTTCTCTTCATGTGCTCTGCATCAACCAGTCTTGCTTCACTAAGAACATCTCCCTTGAACTTGTGACTCAGTTTGGTCACCTGTCCAGAGAAGTCTCTTCCTCTTGGACTTATAGGGTAATTGGTGATGGGAATGTTTTGTAGTGTATGAAGGTCTACATCTGGCAGTGTTAGTAGGAATTCTACTCGTGGGAAGTATTGCACCATGCCAGATGCCCTTTTAATAAGTGCACAATCCCACTCATCATCATATTTCCAAGCTATTATTTGATGATCCTTTGCTTCTTCAGGCCTTGTGATGAGATCAAAGAACTGTATTAATGTACATTTTTGCTCAGTGATCTCTCTCACAGCAGTGCCTAGAGGCCAGATCTTGTGTGGGACTAAATCCCTTGGCTCTTTGATCATTTTCTCCTTTCCCTTATGCATATCTTTGGCTTTGACCATGGTGGGTTCAGCAGGAGTTTGAGTGGATCTGAATTTTACACCAGTGTCTAGCTCTACTTTCATAACATGATCCATCATAGCTCTAAGCTCACCAACTGTTCTTCCCTTTAACTCATAGGGCAGATAATTGTGGCTTTGCAGCCAACATGTCATATTATACTTAGTGAGCTTGCTTGTTTCACAGTGGCTCAATTCCTTCCTGATCTTCTCCATAGCTTTGTACTTGGAGAATGTTTCATAAGTGCAGACTGGAAGCATCAGTCTTGCAGCATTGAATTCTTTTAGTGCTTGAACCATCTCTCCCATGTTCATCTTCTCAACTAAGTCATATGGAAATCCATGATTGATTAATTGCATGAACATGGAGGACTGTGGTCGTTCTTCTACTATGTCATTAGTAGTTAGTAACTGTTCTTGTTTGGCTTCAGTTAGTTCTTCCCAGTCTTTATCACTATCTTCTTAAAGCTGTATCACTTTGGTTTGCTGCTCTGGAAAATCTGATATTGTCTTTTTTAATGATTCTCCAGCAACATCAGTCATCTTCCCTAGATATTTCCTCTTTCTGGTGTAGGTGATCATTGCTGAATCACTTTTGTTCTTTTCAGCTTCAGTTAATTTCTTCTTCAACCTTTCAATCTCATCATCTTTCAGTTTCAGTCTTTCAGCTTGTTCATCGACCAAATCATTTAAAGCATCAACTACTTCATTATTCATCACTGCATCTTCCCTCAGACTCTTCAATCTACTCTCCAGCTTCTCTATTAATTCATCTTTCTCCTTCACCTCCTTCTTTAACATTCTTATCTTTTCTAGCCTTTTGTTCCCTTTCAGGACAAGGTTGTTGTATTCTGCCACCAAATAGCTTTTGCTTACATTGATTTCTTCTTCATTCAGGTCATTCTCATTGTAAGCAATGACATCAATATAAGCACTCTCTTCTTGCTCAACTTCCTCTTCTTTATCTTTCTCTTCTACATCAATACAGACTTCTTCTGTATCTCCATCATTAATAGCTTCATCAACATCCTCGTCAAGGTGAGTTCTTCAGTTGGTGTTGGGCTGTTAATGGGTTCAGTAGGAGTGGGTGAGATGGTTGGTTCAGTTGGTGGTAGAGGAGATATGGGCTCTGTGGCACCAGTATCAATTGATGTTATGGAGATTGGTGAGTGTGGGAGTGAAGGTTGAGTCCCATCCTGACCAACTACTTTAGTAGAAGCAGTGTTGATTGATGTTGGTGATTGGCCAGGAGATATGGGTTCAGTATTCTCACTTGAAGATGTCAAGTGGATGGGTGATGGTGGTGGCTGTGATTCTTATTAGGGTGATTTGGGTGAAGTATGTTGTGGTGTTTGAGGCTGGGAGTGTGTGGCAGATAGGGCTGATGAGCTTTCAGTTTGTGGTTCCTCAACCCACAGCAGCTCCTAAGGAATGTTCTCATTCTCATCTAGTACATGAGCAAACATCTCCACACCTCCTCCTTCATACTGCCCTTTCAATTTATTGAGAAGGGATTTGCTCAAATGGCTCTGTACACCTATATCACCTTCTCTCTCCACTTCGGGATTTGTTCATTGATCATCAGTTGGAGGAACCGAGGGAACATGAACATCTTGTTCTCTTTTTGCACTTGCACATGATCGCAAAGGCAGTTCATGATGTATTTGGCATAATTATAGGTTCTTCCTTCAAAGATTCCTATGATCCCAGATGAGATGTGGCGTGAGAATCTATCTAACCCGGACTTCCGGTTGGAGATGCACTTGAGGTAAGTATGGCAGAGGAACCGGTAAGGCTTGCATAGCCTACCCTTCTTGATTTCTCCATGTTCATAGTCACCATCATAGCCCATCAGATTGAATACCTTCTGGATGTATTCATGGTCGAATACATCCGGATGACCTTATTCATTCTCTCCCAGTTCTAGGGCACTGCGGATTATTCCTTCGTTTACCCAAAGGGGTAAGTTCCCAATGGTCACAGTGATCATGGTTCCTTCATCTCCTTCGACTATTGCAGTTGTATTCCAGAAATCTATCATGTGGGATAAATAGATGACTGAGTCAGTAGTCAGCGCGTAGAAGAGTCGTGTTCTTCTCAGGTATCTTATAATGTCTCTGCATTCATCCTCCACATCTGGATTCAGAAATACACAGACATTGTGGTCTTTTACGAATCGATTAGCCATGGTGACAGTGGTGTTAGCCTAGTGTTTGATGTAGATGATGAAGAAGGGGGTTTTGGATGAAGGGGCTTTTAGGTCAGAGTGTTTTGAAAATGAATAGAAAGGCCAACGGTCGAAGTACCTATTTATACCTTTTCAGACACCCATTTACAATTTTTACCCCTCCGAGGTTATTAACTATGCCTAATAAATAATTAATAGCAGTTAATGATCACATAATTAAGCAAAGTATAATATCCACGAAAATCATAGTTTTCTGTTTCTTCCGTACTTTATCTACGGAAGAGGACCCATTCTGTCTTCCGCAGAAACATCTGCGGATGAACAGATTTCACTGTATCTATGGAAGATAGCTCATGTCTTCCGTAGTACACCTGTGGTTCCGAAGGGAATTAGTTGATTAGTTATACTACTCAGATTAAGAGAATTAATTGATCAGTTATACTCAGATTCACGAGGTACTAATCCCCCTAAATTTGTGATTAATCATCTATGGATGAGTTTATCAAACATTTATACGAATATCGCATTATCAGTGAATGTGTAACTGAAAATCACATGAGTATAGTGTTCTGTGGCAGGCAATTGGTTGAGAACCTAAGGATCATACTATAAATCAGACACATTCCTGCTTATTTTGGTTGAGTGAAAAGCCTACTGGATCTAGTGCAAATTGCAAATATGGTGATCCGCAGAAGTTCAACCTAGAGTGTATGTTGGGCATGTCCGGCTAGTTATCATGTTTTGGTAAGAATTAAAGATAAACAAGGATGAATGCATCATGCAAGGTGTATGAAAGTCTGTCTCCCAGATTGTGATCAAGTCATCACTTTATCACACATACCATGTTCCGTAGATTATAAGCTCTATCTTAAGATTTCTTTGAAATCTTATTAATGCCTTTTATGAATGCTCTTTGAATACTATGTAGTTGATCCTTTAGGATTCTTTTGGGAGCAGTTCTTTTTGGGAACTTTTAATGATCAGCATCAGGTCACCAGGTCTTTACTTACGTAAAACAGAGGTGCCCTTTGACCCAGGTCTTTGCTTACGCAAAACAGAGGGTCATGATGCGCAAAGATAGAGGTTATAAGGTGTTACAACATAGTAAGTGTGCATAAGTGATGAGTTGTGTACTTTCTGATGAGACTTACTTGTTAACTCCTCACAATGACTTGTCCATACTAAGTCATCTTGGCTTTATGTTGAGCATGACATAGCTTATTTTCCACTCAGGATGAACCTATTCACATATTCAACACATCAGATCAGTAGTTAGTTGGTTGGGTGCAGGCAGGATATATGTCATGTTTATAGCATACTATCATATCCGTAGATTATCAAAAGCCTTACACATAAGTTTATGTTGTATCCTCATATGAGCACAGTTAATGAGCCTATATACCTGTTGTTAATGTTTTGAACTTATTCTAAGTTGATCATGCCTAATGATTCAATTAAGAACTTAAATCTTACTGAATCAAAGGCCTTAGTGAATAAATCAGCAAGCTGATTTGTTGTGTCCACTTTGATCAACTTAATTAGTCCCTTTTCTGAGCAGTCTCTTAGAAAATGGTATCTGATTTCTATATGCTTAGTTTTACTATGTTGGACTGGATTAGCAGTGATAAACATAGCAGCTGAATTGTCTATATATATTGGTGTCTGGAGAAAATTGTAACCATAATCAAGTAATTGATTTTGTAACCATAGAACCTGGGAGCAGCCTGCTGAAGCAGCTATGTATTCAGCCTCGGCTGTGGATACTGAAACATTTGTCTGCTTTTTGCACTGCCAAGACACAAGTCTTGGTCCTATGAATTGACATCCTCCAGTTGTTGATTTTCTATTGTTGTTGCATCCTCCGTAGTCACTGTCTGAATAGGAGTAAAGCTTGAAGTCTCCTTCTTTGGGATACCAAAGTCCAAGTGATGGTTTCCCTTTGAGGTATCTGAATATTCTCTTTACTGCATTCAAGTGAGACTCCTTTGGATCTGCTTGATACCTAGCACACACACACACAGCAAACATTATGTCAGGTCTACTAGCAGTTAAGTACATTAATGATCCTATCATAGATCTATATAATCTTTGATCAATAGACTTCCCTGTTGGATCTGGTACAATTTTATCTATAGTAGATGCTGGTGTTTTGCATGATGCACAGTCTGCAAGGTTGTATTTCTTCAGTGTTTGAAGGATATACTTTTCTTGATTGATGAAGATGCCATCTGTTTTTGATGAACTTGTAATCCTAAGAAGAAAGTTAATTCTCCCATTGAACTCATCTGAAACTCAGATTGCATTAAGGCTTCAAACTCTTCACAGAGTCTCTTGTTTGTTGATCCAAATATGATGTCATCAACATATATTTGAACAACTAAGAGATCTTGATGTTTGTTTGAGGAAGAGTGTCTGGTCAATTGTTCCTCTCTTGTATCCATGTCTTAGGAGAAACTTGGACAGTGTTTCATACCATTTTCTTGGTGCTTGATGAAGTCCATATAAAGCTTTATCAAGCTTGTACACCCTGTGAGGGTAATCAGGATCTTCAAATCCTGGTGGTTGAGAAACATAGACCTCTTCATCAATTTTACCATATAAGAAGGCACACTTTACATCCATTTGGTAAACTGTGAACTTCTTATATGATGCATATGCCAAAAACACTCTTATTGCCTCAATCCTTGCAACTGGTGCAAAGACTTCATCATAGTCTATGCCTTCCTCTTGTGTGTAGCCTTGAGCAATTAGCCTTGCTTTGTTTCTGATTATTATTCCCCTGTCATCTAGCTTATTTTTAAATAACCACCTTGTGCCAATGGGATATTGGCCTTCAGGAGATCAACTAGATTCCACACCTTCTGTTTCCTGAATTGCTGAAGTTCTTCTTGCATTGCTTCAATCCAGCTGTTGTCTTTCAAGGCTTCTGTTATGTTGGGAGGAACTACTTGTGATAGAAAGCAGGAGAATAGACAAGTGTTTGTAGCTCCCCCTTGTCTTCTGGTAGTTCTGTTATGGAGGTCACCTATCATGTTATCAATTGGGTGATACTTATGTGCTCTAACTGTTGGTACATCATTAACTTGGATGGATGAATCCAGGTTTGTGATGTTGGTTGTTGGAGATGAGGTTAGTTGTGATGGAGTCAACAAAGTAGTTCATCTCATTTTCTGGTGCAACTGTCTGAGTTTCCGCAGAAACATGTATGCCTTCCGGGGTAGTGGACATGTCTTCCAGCAGGGACTTGATCAGCTGTAGTTTCAGAGCAAGATATTTGTGTGTGACAATGGTGTTGAATGGTTTTCTGATGTGGTTTGATTCTTAGGGGATCTCAGTCCATCATCTGCAGAAGCAGGAACATCTACGGAAGTAGATGGTACTTCAGCTGATGTGCATGGTGTGAGGTCATCAGAAACATCTTTACTAGTTTGTGCTGATGCATCAGGATCAGTGTTACTTTGGTTCTCCAGGGAAGTGACTCTAGGTGGGTCAGCTGTCAATGGTACACCCATATTTGGAGGAACATAAGGGTAACATGTATCAGCAGCACCTGTCACGTTAAGATAACCAGAGTTAAATGAGTTAGTTAATGCATCTATATCAAACAGCCAAGATGATCCTTTCACTGACTGTGGAAATAAGGATTCATCAAAGGATACATTAGGAGTTTCTTCCACTATGTTATCATGTGGAATATAGACTCTATATGATTTAGATGTTGATGAGTAACCAACAAAGAAACCATCATAGGCTTTTTCAGCAAATTTTCCTAACTGTTCTTTTGTGTTTAATACAGATACGTGACACCCAAAAGCTTTAAGATATCCTATAAAAGGTTTTCTTTTAAACAGAAGTTCATAGGGTGTTTTATTATATTCTTTGACAATCAAAGTTCTGTTTTGAACAGTGCAGGCTGTGTTCACAGCTTCTGCCCAAAATGTTATTGGCAGATGTGAGTCAGCTAGCATTGTTAATTAGAGTTCTGTTTCTCCTCTCAGCAACTCCATTCTGTTGAGGAGTTCTTGGAGCACTAAATTGCCTAGCTATGCCTTTATCCCTGCAAAATGAGTCTAAGACATAATTAACAAATTCAGTTCCATTATCACTTCTCAGTATCTTGATTCTTAGATCAAGTTGATTTTCTATCTTAGTGATGAACTCCATTAAAATTTTGATGTTTCACTTTTATGTTTTAAGAAAAATACCCAAGTAAATCTAGTGAAATCATCAACAATCACCAAACAGTACTGCCTTTTGCCAATGCTTAACACATTGGTGGGACCAAAAAGATCCATGTGCAGTAACTTTAGTGGTGTTGTGTTTGTGTTAATTGTTTTGGACTTATGTGATACTTTATGTTGTTTGCCTTTATAGCATGATAAACAGTGATTAGAACAGTAAAATTCTTTCTTTGGAACACCAATGACTAAGTCATTTTTCACCAATTTATTCATGTTCTTCATGTTGGAATGAGCCATCCTTCTGTGCCAGAGTTGTGCTTCATCTTCTGATGATTTAGAGATCAGGCATGTTTCTTTGCTTGTTAGTGTTGTGTTGTTCATATCCAACACATAGGTGTTACCTTTTCTTGGTGCTTTAAGAAGGATCCAGTCTTCTGGAATTTTGAAACCTGGCTTAAGAATGTAGCAATCAGAGTTATCAAAGAAAGTAGTATAGTGTTGGTCACAGATTTGTGATACACTTAGTAAGTTAAACTGTAAGTTTTCACAAAAGTTAACTTTTTCAAACTTTAAAACTCCATTTGTTACCATTCCTTCACCAGTAATTTTACCTCCCTTCTTATCCCCACCAAATGCTACATATGAAGCATTCTTATGTTTGAAGTCCTGCAAGAGGGTGCAGTCTCCTGTCATATGTCTGGAACACCACTGTCAATATACCACTTGTTGTCAGCCCTCCTTGGATGTTCCTGTAAACAAAAATGAACTTAGTTAGACTTAGGAGCCCAAGCCTTGCTGGTCTTGGGCTTGACATTGTTATCTAATGTATCAACTTTCTCATGAATAAGACTTGAAGTTTCTAGATTAGCTGTACAGTCTGTTAATTCATTATGTTAGTTTGGGGTGAGGATGTAATGGTTGATGAAGTTGAGGTGATGTCTTCTTGATTCATACTGACTTGGTTAGTCATTTTTGTTTGAGACTTCTTCTTTGATGTGGATGATGAGGAATTGCCAGAAAATGTTTCTGCATCTTTGCTTTGGACTTAGGCACATCATTGCCTTTGTCAAAGTGATCAAAGAAGTTGTCTTCTTCCTCAAGTGCTACCTTTTTATGTGGTGCATTCTTTTGCACTTGTGATTTCTCCTTTAATTTCACCTCAGCAACTTTGTTGTTTTTCTTAGTAACTTTTGTTCTTGTTGTTGTTTCTTTTGGTTTGAATCTCTATCATCTTCAGAAGATTGTGAGTCTGACTCAGAGGTATCTACTTTCTTTGTCTTGACAATCTTTGTTTTGTTCTTCTTGTTGAAGTAGCATTCCTTTGTAGTATGGTTGTTTTTGTTGCATATTGCACAATATTTGTTGAAGTAATAATCTGAAGTCATGTGATTGTTCATGTTACATATTGAGCAATAGCTGCTGAAGTAGCATTCTTCTGTGCTGTGGTTGTGCATGTCACACCATTTACAGTAAACTTCATCTTCACTGTCAGATGCATTCCTTTTCTTTGCCTTCTTCTTGCTCATCAGTTTTTGCTTCTTTAATTCCTTTTCAAATTTAGCTGCTGATGAGTCTTTTCCTCTTCCAGACATGATATCAAAAGGTTCTTGTGTTGTATCTTTTGTGACCTTTTTCTTAGTCTGTTCTGATTTCTTCCGCAGATGATCTGCGGAAGTTATGTTCTTTTCTCCTGATCCTCTTTTTGCTGACTTTTCTTTATTTAGTTTATTGAATGCATGTATGCCTTCATTTAATTGCTCAATCCTTGTGTGGATTGTCTTTAGCAGATTTCTTTGTTTTGGTGGATAGGGTAGTTTAAGTTCATTTAGTACCTTTGGAATTGAGTATTCTTTTAACACAGTTTTATCCTTACCCAACCCAGCATTATTAGTCTCAGCCTCTTCATCTAAGTCATCACAGTTGTCATAATCAAATTCTGACAGCTCGGAGTCTGATGAACTAGATTCAGATGACTCAGTATTATTAAGTTTATCTGATGACTCAGGTATGAAGTGATTAGATAAACTGTTGGTCATTGACTCAGGTAAAGGAATATAATTGTTGGTAACTGGTGGTGCAACTGCATGAAATCCCAATCCTGACTTGTTCTTAGACTCAATATGAGAGTTTAACAGTTTCTCATACTGTTGTGATGACAATTGGAATTTTTACAGTTTCACCTCAGTAGATGCATGTTCTGACATAGATTTGGTTAAAGATGTAGTCAGATGCTCAACTTGTGCTTTTAGATTGTAATTTTCAGATACAAGTTTATCTAAATCCTTTTGTAAAGAATTAATTTTGACTTGATAAAGTTTGTGTTCTCTAACATGAGATTCATTTAAGAGTAAGGTTTCTTTTACTTTCTCAGCCAATTGTTGAGCATGTGTTCTATATCTTTCTACTTCATCTATGCAAGAAGGGGAACACAACCTTTCTCTTACCTCAGTGGCCATTAGGGACTTTTTTTCCATATTGGCCATCAAAGCTTGGTTTTCAGCAAGTACTTCCTTCTCATACATGCTCCAATCACAAGTACCATCCTACAAAATAATTAAACCAGTTTCATTAGTGTTAGAGATACCTGTTGTATTGTTTGGTGGGGATGCATTGGTTAATAGTGGTTGTGTGAAACTCCTTTGACTAGGCTGTCTTGAGTCAGTTGACTGCTGTTGGCTGTTATTGCACTCCCTTGAAAAGTGTCCAAACAGATTGCACTTAAAGCATCTCACTTTGGACTTATCTACACCAATTTTTGTTGTTCTTCCTCCAACAGACAATCCTTTGTTTTTTTTTCATGTACATCTTGGCTCTATAGGCAATCATTGCCATTTGCCATTGCAGATCCATCTCTTCCACTTCATCAGGATGAAGTTCTTCTAGATCTTGTTGACAAAAGTGAGCAGGAGTCAAGGTGCTTCCTAGATAAGCCTGAAAGCTTGAGCTGAAAGCTGCAAAGGCAGTTTCTGTTCTTCAGTCTCCAGAACCACAGTAATTGGTTCTGTTTGATTGTTATTCTTCTTGCTTTTGGATTCATCAGCCTTTCTTTTTGTCTGTTTGTGCTGATTGCTTTGAGTTCTTGATTTTGAAGGCTTTCTGCGTAGAAACTTGTTTCTCCTTCCTGTTCACCTTCATCACTGGAGTTGTCTTCATCTTCATTGTAGATGAATGCACTGCCAGTATTCTTTAGTTCTTTGAATTGATAAGGTGCTATAGGTGCTTTCACACTTTTGTTTCTTGTCTTTTCATCCAGCTCCAATGCTTCTACTTTTGCCACTAGAGTGTCTAGACCTATTTTTTTAGATCAATAGTATTTTTAAACATGGACACAGTCTGTGTCCAGTTTTCAGGCAAAGAATGAAGCATCTTTTTATTCAATTCTTCATTGTTGTACTTAAGTTCAAGGATGTTCATCTCTGTAACAAGTTGCATGAATCTATGCAATTGTTGAGGGACTGACTCACCCGGAATATGATGGAATGTTTCATATTGTGCACGGAGAGTATCCTTCTTTATGCTTCTAATCTCGTCACTACCTTCACACAGAGTGTGCAGGATTTTCCATAACGAGTTAGTTGTTTTGTATGATTCACACCTGATCAAGAGTTCTTCAGGCAAAGCCATAGTAAGCATACTATAAGCTTTGATGTCAATCTTGACTCTCTTGGCATCATCAGGTGATAGATTCTTTAAACTGATGGGTTGATTATTATCCTTATAATCCGCTCCTAAGGCAGGTGGGATATAAGGTCCTTCGGTAATCGAAGCCCATAAGTCAGAATCTGTGTAATTAACATGATTCCTGAACCGGATTTTCCAGGTCTTAAAATCAGATTTGTTTTCCAGTTTAGGAGGTTGATAATCACCAACAACTGAGTTACTCATGTTAGTTAATTTTGAAAAACAGAGGTTTTGTTTTAAAACTGAATTCGATTAAACTAATCAAAGCTGATAGATCAATTGATGTAAATCAATGAGCACCTAGCTCTGATACCACCTGTGAATCCAAGGATCCTTCAGGAATTATCAGAATTGATTTGAACAAGTATTGACTGTGGAATTATCAATACTTGGTGTTTAATCTATTAATAATACTAAAATCAACCAATCAAACAAATAAATAAGAATAATCAAACCGAGAAAACTCAATAATGTTGATCGTAATGCTTTCTTGTTTCTATTGATGTTGCTGATCTTGAATACAATGATTTAGATAATGATTACTGATGATTCTAATGATTCTCAACTGTTGTTATGTATACATATTCTATGTTGTTGATCTCGTATATATATATATATATATATATATATATATATATATATATATATATATATATATATATATATATATATATATAGATAGATAGATAGATCTAATTCTGCTCTATTGCTAGCTATTTTGTTGCTATAATTAAGCTAATTAAACTTATCCAAATCCTCGCCATGTTTATCGGCTTAGGAATTTGAGATTTACAACGAATCTAATATGAATAAAGTTTGTTGATGTGACGTGGAATATTCGCTTGAATAATGTCTTCCATCATCATTAATGTTGTTGTTGTTCTGTCACGTTGACTTGTTGACTTGATGTTGACTTCTGAGTTAATTGGTCTTCCGTAGGAATTTACTCTTCCGCAGGTAGTCTGTCTTCCGCAGCAACTGAAAAACATAATGATCTGTTTGATGAGGATTATATAATGATTTGTTCAGGATTAAACAATGAACTGAAAAACATACAAAAAATTGCATTTTTAACATTGCGTTATTTGAAAATCATTATTTTTTAAAAACACAATGCATATAAAATGGTCAACATTAGCCATAATGATCTGATAAATATTACACAATGACCTGCCGAATATTACACAATGAACTAAAATAACGTGAAAAAAATTATTTTTTATTTATCAAAATTATAGACGTTATAAAATAAAAAAAACAGGTTTTTACAGTGTGTCTATCATTAAAAATTTCAACTAATTATTATTATGCCATTGGATTTTGTTAGATATTGAATCTTAGATGTAATGAATAGTAATTCTTATCATATTTTTTATTTTTTATTTTTTTTTACGCCACCCAAATCACTTTGTAGCAAAAATAATTTGGATGCGCAGATTAACTGCTCTAACCTTACGAGGTGCGCAAGTTAGACACCTTCCTGACCTCCCCTCTTGTGAAAACCTCTGGTGGCTCCTTCTGAATCTCGATCACCATTTGGTAAAGGTTTGCAGGACGATGACGGAAGCAGCGATAAGGAAGAAGGCAGGTATGGCTAGCGTCAAAGACATGCCTCTCCTCCAAGACGGTCCTCCTCCCGGCGGTTTTGCTCCGGTCCGATACGCTCGCCGGATCCCCTCCAAAGGCCCCAGCGCCGTCGCCATTTTCATCGCTGCTTTTGGCGCTTTCTCTTGGGGCATGTATCAGGTCGGCAAGGGCAATAAGATCCGAAGGTAAGTAATTAACTCTCCCTTCTTTTTTCAGTTGAGTTTATCGGATCAGTTTTAGGTTTAGGGCTTAGATCACTCCTAGATATGTTGTTGTCGTTCGCAAAGGAAATTAAGCACTTTGTGTTGATTTTGGTGGCTCGGAATGGACCTTGAGATGGTTAATTAGGTTTTTGTTGACTTTAAGCGGATAAACTGGCAATTCTGGTGTTGTGTACTGACTGGTTTGTTTAAACCTACAGAGGAGTAAATTTGTTGTTCTCGTCAGTGACAATTTTACTCTGCTCGTACTTCCAGGCCGTCTAGAAAAGAATAGTGGATTTTGGTCCTCGTGTATTTGTGTATTTGCGTTTGGTAGTTGGGGAATTGTTGTTTGTTTTTACCTACACATCAACGAATGCATGTTGATATGAGTTTTACATTCAAAAGACTAAATCCAGTTGATTTTAATTTGCAATGTTATCACAAAATACATAATTTGATCCTTCCTGAAATCATTTGCTAGGACACGCTTTTGACATTGGCAAATACATGGTTGCCAGTTGCCTCTCACTAGGCTAACTGGTTGCAAAGAAAAACACCTTCAAGCAAAGGCCGTATCCTATGCTTGACGTAGCTCCTGCTCTGCACAGGGCCGAATTGCTTCCCGATCTGATGTGCGCTGCCTTCTTACCCTACACTCTGTGCAGAAGGCTGTTTCCCACATCTTGAACCCATGACCTCAAGGTGTTTTTTGGGGAAAAAACCGCCTTTAAGTGCTTATAGGAAAACTCAAAAACCATTTACTCCCACAAGGCTAACCGTTTCCTTCCCATCTTGTTAGATTTCTCTTAGATTAGAAGCATTTGATAGTGTTAGGTTTGATTTGGCTAATAAGGTCAATAACTTAGAACAATTGTGACAGTTCTCAAGGTGATCTGGCCCTAGGGGCTAGAATATGGTCTCTTTACGCCACTGAGTGAAACATATCCATATCATCATTGTTTTTAACCAATGGGCAGGAAAAAAAGACGGATCCTGACCTGTAATTTTTTGTTTATTTAAATATAAATTAGAAAATGATGTAAAATGTTACAAAGTAAAAGAAGTTTACTTACCAACGGCAGAACATTAATATTGGTTTGAGATTATTATTTTAAAGTCATAGGATTGTTTGATTGCCAAACATAAAGAAATGTTGTTGATTTTTTAATCTTGTTGTCGTTAATCGATTTAGTTTTATTTGTCCATGGGAACTCTAGGACTCACATATGGCTATCATCATCTTTAAAAACTCATCATCTAATATTCTGTACCATTTGTCAATCTAGATGTTGTGTTTTGTTTTTAATTTGTTATAGATCTTCAAGAAAAATATATCTTGTTATCTGACTATCATCTATTATTTAGTTTATGTTTGGGAAACAAATATTATGTCAAAATATGTGAGCACTAAGACTCTAACGGAGTTGTAAAGATATGAAAAAATGAGCTAGTTTATTTAAGTTTTACAGAAAGTAGTAGTTAACTAGTTATGATGTTTAAAATATTGATCAAGAGAACTGTAACTTGGTGTTAAACAGCTCTCGGCTCAAGAGTGATTCTTGATGCTCGAGCTCGTGCTTAAACTCGACTCTTCTATTGTTTATTTATTATTTACATACTTTAATCATATACATATATTATTATTATTATTTGTGTATATGTATGTATAATTTAAGTTTTATCTATGACGTTATAAGCGTAATATAATATTTAGTTATTGTTTATAATTTTAATGTAATAAATTAATCAATATATATTATACTAAATACAAAATGGTAGATTTATATAAATAATTGCCTTGTTTATGCTTGTGATCTATATGAAGCTTGGTATATAAAGCTCAGTCTCAAACTCCAATATTAAGGGAGCTCTAATTTAGGCTTGGGCTCGTGCTCGTTTCAACTCGGTTCGATTTGAGCTTTTAACGAGCCGATCTCGAGTAGCTCAGGAGCGCCTTGGCCCATTTAGACCACGCCCAGCATCTTAGGCGATGTTTCTTACTGTGATATCTTCATTTCATGTCTTGTTGGTGTTCACGTTCATGATTGATAGGAATTATCTGATTTCCTTTATAAGATGATTACTGCATATACAGAATGACACAAACTGCAAATTTTGGTATTTTGGCTACAAATTTGTAACACAGGACCATGCCAATTCCAAGTCCTTCAGAATTCAATTGTTGGAAACTTGGAATTAAGGACCTATTTGAATGCAAGTGGCAACTTATTAATGGTTAAACTAGCAGTATGGGGAACTGAAATATGAGTTATATTTGAATTATGCTGATTTTGGTGTCTTAGAATCAACCTCAGAATGGCTATAGCAAATGCTGAATCTGGTTTATTTTTTGTAGCCTGGAATTTCTGTTTGTTCACCAATCCATCGGCTTCAATGCATCAAATTCACTTGATGGTGCCTACCGTCATCTGTCTTTCTTTGGAACCTGAAATAATAAACTGTCCTGTTCACCTAGTTGACTTATGTTAGCTAGTAGTAGTGGCAGAAAACGAGTAGAATGATATTAGGTCTCTGCTTAATGCTTTTACATTTGGTGCCGTAGATGGGTATTAAACTAGGTAACGCATGCGATATGAGTATTACGCTCTAAGGATTTGCATCTAAAATTATCACAACTACGTAACTTAATTCTTTCGGAAATCATCTGATTATAACATGCGTTTGACATTCGCGAATACATGGTTGCCACCTACTAGGCCACTAGTAGCACACTTATCTGGTAGCAAACAAGAACACATTAAAGTGTGTATTAAGAAACTCAAAAATACCATTCACTCCAACAAGCCTGATCTTTCTTTACGCATCTTAATCATTTTCTTTTAAATTAGAAACACTTTATGGTGTTAAGTTTGATATTGGTAAGTAGGCCAATCATCATTGTATGTAAACCACTGGGCAGGGAAAAAACAGATCTTGTCCATTTCTTATGGATATTTTTCTTTTTATTTAAATATGAATTATAAAAGATGTCAAATTTTCTTCACCATGTACTAATTTTTAGTAACATATTAAAATTGCAAATTTCGAGTTAACTTGTGAAATATTACAA
Organism: Flaveria sonorensis; assembly: GCA_025506505.1. Taxonomy (NCBI): domain Eukaryota; kingdom Viridiplantae; phylum Streptophyta; class Magnoliopsida; order Asterales; family Asteraceae; genus Flaveria; species Flaveria sonorensis. Next base: position 46,706,545 of record CM046438.1, read on the forward strand.
TCTAGAAGTTTACTTGCCAACTGCAGAACATTATTATTGATTTGAGATTATTATTCATGTCATAGAATTGTTTTATTGCCAAACATATAAAATGTTGTTGATTTCTTTATCTTGTTATCGTTATTGAATTTAGTTCTCTACTTCCTTCAGAATTCTAGGACTCATTTGTGGTCTTATGTTTTCTTTTGAACAACAACAAATGATTCTATGTTCCATCTAGATGTTGTGTTCTTGTTTTTGAGTTGCAATAGCTTTTCTTGAAAACATACATCTCCAATGACCCAACAAATTTAACTCGACCTTCATTTAAAAAGCATACCGAACAAAAATTTTGCCAAAATGCCAAATGATGTGAGCATTGTGACATTAGTAAAATGGTTAAAAGTATGATAGGTAGTTCAATGTTAAAGGACTGTGCCTGGTGGACTGGTTGAACCAATCCTTGTAAAGATTTCATAAATGGCCACAACAGCAACTCAGGCACCAGGCTTATGGTCCATCCTCTGTTGAAGTCCCAACCAATCTGGCGTGGTTTGGTTCCTTTTGGGTCCTTTTGCCTTTTAGTTTTTCATGATCTTCTATTCCGGTAGCAAGATGTCACTTTTGTTGATAAATAGTAACAACAATGATTGTATAATGTGCATTTGTTCGATTTAGGGCAATAAAGGAGGAAAAGTATGCTGCCCGTAGGGCTATTTTGCCCATGCTTCAAGCAGAAGAGGATGAAAGGTAAGTGCGAATGCTGTTTTTCTCTTCTTCCTCCATGTGCCTTGGTTTGTTTGTAAAGATAATTGCTTGAATTTGTGTTTTAGATTTGTGAAAGAATGGAAGAAATACCTGGAGGAAGAGGCACGAATAATGAAAGATGTGCCTGGGTGGAAAGTTGGTGAGAGCGTTTACCACTCTGGAAGATGGATGCCTCCTGCAACGGGTGAGATGCGACCCGAGGTCTGGTAAAGCTCTGCTGGTGTTATTAATGGTATGACCAGACCAATTGGTGGTTAAGTTCATGTCAATGCTACCACAAGAGATGGCATACACATAAAATAAAACACACTCGATTTGTGGTACCTTCGGATGTTTGAATGTTTTGATAAACGCTCGGTCTTTAGACCACCCCTTTGTGTTGTAGCACCAAATGAGGCCTTTTCTCTGTCAATTTACTTTTAAATTGTGTTCACGAGTGCTATTTGTTAAACATCACAGCAGTCGGCCAAATGTGGGCATGAAGGTGGTTGTCCATCTTCGTAACAATTCAAATGACATCAACTTCAACCCAATGCTTAACAAAGAGATGTTTACACATAATAAGAAAAATGGATGTGATTACAGTAACACATAAAACTCAAGTAAGTGGCAAGGATGTAAATGCTCCACCTTGTTTAAACTCAAGTTTCGCTCATTGATAACGGTAAACTCAAAATTTGTGCTTTAATTTAGGAAATACGAGTTACTCGTTCTTTAGTAGCTCATAAATTTTGCACATTTACACATTTAGACCGAATCCATGTATATCTAGAATTGCGATTTTATACCATTGTAAATGGTAATGGTAAATGGTATCCGTCAATATCAACCTTCAACAGATGCATTCACTGCATTAAACCATTAACAGGTACATTGGGCACAAATTAAAATACAAGTATCTGACATTTCCCGTTCTTTTGAAATATTATTTGTGTTAAGCACATAAATAACATTAGCAGCAAAACATATATATATCTGACAAAGTTGCATAAACATTCAAACCATAGTAACATCAAACTTCAAACTAAAACTAATGTCCAAAACTGCTGTTGAAATTACTGGAAAACCAAACATGTTTCGGACAAACACGCAGGCCCTGCTCAGTATGCCAAAAAGCAAGGGCCAGTGCCACCTTTCTTATCAGCATCTGGAATGCTTGAATAGCTGTAGAGGTGGTTTGACATCTTCCATCCCCAATCGTGTTTCCTTGAGACCGACATCTGGGGCCAGCGGCATATTCTCACATAATGCTCCCTAATCTTCCAGTCAGCCAAGAAGCTTGTGACTATGGTGTAACAACACTCATGGCCTCCCCACACCTTGTCATCAGGATCAGCAGTTTGACTCCCGTCTGGGTGAAAATAGCGTCGCATCACTGGGCCCGTCCCTTTCCAGTATGGATCCAAGTCAAGCCAGTATCCTGGGGCTGCCTGAAGGCAGCACAGTGACAAATTTCACTCTTTGATTTGAATGAGATCATACGGCTCATGATTTATCTTAAAACGCGTCAAACAAGTTGAAAGAAAGAAAACCATGTATATTCTTTATGCCTCCTAAATGCATCGGTCAAGGATATAGATTATCATTGTATAGTGTTGTTTTTGTTATCATAACTTAACATATTAATTACTTGTAACTAAAATGTTAGCTGGTCAACCCAACCAGACTGACCCGTAAAAGTTTCAAATTGAACCCATTTTGACACATTATCCAACATGCCACACCTGCCCATCTTGCCTCCTCTACCCCATGTGTACAAGAAGATGGTAAGAATACTACAGATAAAGTTAAAATAACTTGCCTTTTAAAGTGAAACTCCCAAGCATGATCCCATAAATCTTCCTTCAACATACGACTCTAAATAAAAGTTTGAAGTGAAGAAAACAGAAACTTATATGATTGGAAAGTAAGAAGGAAGTGGAAAATTTACACGTTTGCCATCAACAATAGATGAAGAGTAAGCTGCCAACTTTGACAACCCCTTGATTTGGGACATACGAGGTAGATGTGCTTTTCCAGCCCATAGCTCTTCACACTGTCAACAAGAAACCAAAATTCTTGGTCATTATCGTTTGCAACCAAATATTATAAGTTAGAACATTGTACCGACACAAGAATTCCCATTTAGAATCCTAATACTAGAATCACATGTCTATGTGTAAGCATTTCAGGAAGCCAACCTTGAGATCAAAGATTCATGCAGGAATAACGATCCATGTAATGAGTTTTGTGGTCATTTTGAATCTGATGCTAAACGATCTAAGCTAACCTAGTGAAGTAAATGAAAGGGAGAAAATCCATAAAACCAAAAGTTGTACCAGTCATTCCCGAATGAGGGAGAAAATCAATAAAACGAAATGTAAAGCAATTTGTAGTACTAGATAACATGTAAATCATAATGTATAACATGAGGTGCAAAACAATTAATTTACATAATAATCCAAGTAAACTGCTCCCTCTTGCTGCCCATCATAATCAAACCAAACAACCCATCACAAGTGCTACCATCTAAACCACCAAAAGCATCAAATCATTAGATAAGCCAGACAAGATCACACATAACTGATGTAGTAATACCAAATGGAGTCTTACGGGCACTTGGTTCATCTTAAGGAATGTGTATAGAAAAAAGGAAAGTGGATGTCACTGAACAAAGTTTTTAAGATGTTAATCCTAATCTTAAGGTCTTATAATTCCAAGATTGTGTTTGGGGTAAAATTGTCAATCATGAATAGAATATTTAAAAGCATAGGACCTTGCATAAGATATGGACCTTGAACCCATCCAATCTTGCTTTCCTTGATATTAATGAATTAGAACAACACAAACTGAAGAATGTTGTAAAAATAAAAGATGTCAACACTTAACAATAGACAAAAGACTAACTGGCTAAGTGTCAGATAAGAGTAAATTTTATAAGTTTTCAACTTCAAGAGTTCAACACACTAAAATCTAAATCTTTAATAACCGTGGATTCTTCACGTCACAAACTTGGAGGGGAATGTTCCTTGCCCAAAACAAAGTAATGTTATATCACATTATATTAACCAACCACATCTATAGATTAACTTACCCATTCCTTATTACCTACAAGCCTCGACCCCAACCAAGCACGCCATTAGCTTTAGATCAAGAAATAGAAACATGAATTAGTTACAAAGCATTGCATTATTCAAATCATTTTCAAAATTTTTACCTATGGATTGTGACTCGATCAAATTCAAACTACTTGACCCATTCCTTACTGTTTTCTTGTATATTATCCATAAAACCACCAACAAGAAGCAAATAAGAACTATTCAAGATCTTGATACAAGGCTGCCGAGTCTGTACCACAATCATAACAATCAGAAATTAGATTACTATGTGAGCATACGCACCCTAACTTGGTTGGCCTAACGCACTCGAGAAACACAAAAGGGAATCTAGAAATGTGGCCATGTGGGCAACAAGTCTTCTAGCAAGCACAAACACTCGGTCTCTTCGATCTTCTATTATTTAATTTGAAAGGCTTCACGACGCATGCGGTCATACACATACAACCACCTCCAAAGAGGCTTGAACTCCCTATCTTTGGACCTTCGATAACAGCCATAAAACAACTCGATTCGAAGCAGGGTTGGTTAGATTAGGATAGGAATAGAACATACAAGAACAGAGAACCGTATTGAAACAAAACCCAAGGACCCAAATCACATTGATAAATACATAATACTTATAGTTTGTGAAACATATGTTGCCAATTAAATAGAACAATTGTATGAGACACACCTCAACATCTACTATCAACAACAAGTTTGAATGATTCCATCAACACAGAACCTCACATCCCCCTAATCAGTCCATCACAACTCCATACATCAATCACATCAAGAATCCCATACACAATATCATCAAGACTCATCAAATATCAACAAACCCAAATGAAAATACACCAAAAACAGAGCTTAATGAGTGGTTATGAACGTATGTGTACCTTTTTAGACCAAACAGCATCACAAGATGCGACTCTATTCCAGCTGCGAGAGACCATGAGCGATAGTGCCAAGCTGCGTGCGTCCAGATGGTTGAGTATCACCAACATCACATCCCAACCAAACACAACTAAAGGGTCCTGTAAATTTTCATAAAAATCGAGGCTTTTGTGTTCCCTTTTGGTTCTTTTGTGGTCTTTCAACTCCCCATGGTGATCATCGTCTTCGTCTCCAGAGGGTTCATACCCATCTTGTACAGTGCTTTGGTTCGTCATGAAACACCCTATTCGGAGTAGTGTGAGACGAAGAGGAGGTAATAATGGAGATGAATGCAGGCATAATGTGTAAATGTACGTGTAGCGATTGGAGACGACCCTGCGTCACGGTGGAGGAGGAGGTGGGTGTCTTGGGACCTAGTATGTTTTTTATCTTTTACTTAAGGAGTAAGATACTACTCTTGTAGAGTATAAATGGTAAATCTATCAAAACTTATGTTTGATTTATCTTTTGTCTTGTTTAATTTCAAGATATGATATAAAAGCATGAAATGATTAGGTCTGTTTTTACTTTAATTATTTAAGTATGAAAAATTACAAGTTTGGTTCAATGGTTTGATAAAACATAACACTATTAATTCTTAAGTTTGATGTGTCGTTAACTATTCTTTTAAATTTTTAAAAATACCTAAATTACCCTTACTATAAAATAAAAAAGAAAAAAAACTTATTTCATAATAAATAAACAAAATAAAATGTAAAATTGGCCCCACTATTTTGAAGCCTTTATTCCCTAAATCGTTTGGCCACTACCACCGTCAATTACCGCCGCCGTCGCTGCTCAATACCATCACCATCTCCATGGTTACCCTTGCAACCACCATTATCACACTAATGAACACCACATTGACCAACTAAGTGACGTTTATCGATGGGTTTCTCAGGGAGTTCCAAAGGTCGTTAAGAGGAACTTGACGTTTTTGGGCTCTAGTAGTGAGGATTTTACGACGGTTTCGGTAGGTATGTGATTAGGATAATGGCAGGGGTATATCAGGAGAATGTGGATATTCTAAACAGTAAGAGGAACTTTATATTTTTAGGCTTCGGTAGAACATCCACCATTATCACCGGAAGTCGAAGTGTTGCTGGCGGTAGCACCACCTTCAATTCTGCAACTGTCGGTAAGTACACGGTGGTGGTGGTGTTGTCAGAGGTTGGCGGTGGTGGTGTGGGCAAAGACCGATGTTGGAGGCAAAAGAATGGCGGTGGTGTATGTGGTACACGGTGGTGGTGGTGGTGGTGGGGTGGTGGTTGGGTGGTGGTTGGGGTTGGTGTAGTTACGATGGAAGAAGTTTAAGAAAAGTCAATGGGGTTGGGTGGGTGTGGGGTGGCATTAAAGTTGTTAATTTTTTAACTTTAAGGGTATTTTGGTCATTTTACAAGCACTTAACGGAAAAAGATAACAGTCATCCATGATGGGGGCCTTTTGCGTTATGTTTTCACAAACCTTTGGACCGACCTTGTAATTTTTCAAACCTAGGGACCGAAAATGAAAACAAGCCTAACCACAGTAACTTTTCATATAATTAACTCAATATAAAAATATCAAAGTAGGATTTTAACTTTTAAGCACCAACTACGACTCTATGAGATCGCAAGGTTAGTATGTCAACTACAAGTACACACAAATAACTAGTAGACTAATACCATATTTATTTTCAAGTACTCTTTCCTAACCGGTATAGAATTCATAATTGGCCATTCCATTTGTGCTTTCAGCAAGTAGGCGATGCAAATCTATTTCTATGCTTCAATCGAATACTAATTGCTTGGATGCGTTTAAAGCCTCAAGATGATTTGTAGAAAAATAGCTTTTTAGGTTTGTCTTATCTTCAAGTACCTTAAATAAAGGTTGTGCAGCTCATTTTAACCCTCAAATGCCCTAAACATTTTCCTTAACAATTATTTTATTTAAAAATTTAAACGACTTAAATTTAACCGTTAAAACCCACTGTCGCCCAATTATATGAGTAAGACATGTATACTACATTAGAGTTAATCTACATCATTCATTCTATAATAATGATCGGTGGCATACTACAACCATTGATCTTCATATTATGGCATAATACCAATGTAAACTCTAATTAGCTACATCAAAAGTAGGAACGATAAAAATATACGAAAATACAGAGAGGCAACAAATTGTAGATTTAAGGTTGTCCTACTAGTTCTCAATATTGATATCTTAACAGTTGATAGTAGTTGTAGTGACTCAACAAATAAACTATTTATCAGCATGTGCTATCAAGTAGAACAATAAATGTTTTCAGAACCGTATCAGACGACGAACTGGTCACCTTACCGGTCGACTTATCAGACCAGATTTAAGAACCGAACGACATTATAATTTTATATATGTATGTATATTATTGTATCGTTATATATATAATTCAATATAATTATTTAATATGTTTATTTTATAGTTATATATAAAACTCAACAATAGTATTGCATCCAACACTCCAATTCATCGTTCAACTCACTCTTAAACCCATTAAAATCCAAATAATTTATAAAAAAAATGAAAATATCAAAAATTCGGTTTGACCTGGTACTCGGTCCAAACCGGCCGGTTCTTTGGCTACAAAACGAAATGGGGTAACTCGGACCGGTGATCAAAACAAATCCTGGTTCGACCGACCGTCAAAGAACACTGGGAACTATACAAATATACAGAAATACAAAGAGGCATCTTAATAGTTGATCAACAGTTGTAGTAACTCGGCAAATAGACTGTTTATTAGCATATGCAGTCAAGTAGGAACAATATAAAATATATGGAAATAGGTTGATGAAAATGATTCAGTAGATTGTAGAGTTATGGTCGTCCAACTAATTATTGATACTGACAAGTTAACAATTGATTAATAGTTGTAGTGACACGGCATATAGACTTTACCAGCATATGCGGAAGTATACAGACTCGATAGATTGGACTGTTAATTTTATATCAGCAACTTCTAAATGGAAGGTTTTAATCGACAGTCTCATCTTTTAATAGACCAGTAATTATAAACATGTTTCAATCTTCATTATTTGGTTTGAGTAGATTCATTTTTCAATATCCCACTAATAAGGTGTATCTGGATTTCCCATGTAGTTAACCATTAAGCATATCCTTAACTACATTACTATACAGCTTAAACTTTCAACACTTATTTTTGCTATTGACAGTTCATTCAAAGTGTCAATAACTTAGGTAGTTAGCTCATCTATACATACATACATACGTACGTACGTACGTCGTACGTACGTACGTCGTACCTACGTACGTACTACCTACCTACGTACGTTCCTACCTACGTACCTACCAACGTACCTACCTACGTACGTACCTACGTACCTACGTACGTACGTACCTACCTACGTACGTACCTACGTACGTACGTACGTACCTACCTACCTACCTACGTACGTACCAACCAACGTAGGTACCTACGTACCTACCTACGTAAGTACCTCTGTACCGGACTACGTACGAACCTACGTACGTCCCAACGTACGTACCTACGTACGTACGTACCTACGTACCTATGTACGTACGTACGTACGTACGTACCTACCTACCTACGTACGTACCTACCAACGTAGGTACCTACGTACCTACCTACGTAAGTACCTCTGTACCTGACTACGTACGTCCCAACGTACGTACCTCCCTACGTACGTACCTACGTCCCTACGTACCTACGCACGTACATATGTACCTACGTACGTACCTATGCGCCTACGTACGTACCTACGCACGTACTTCCGTGCCTACGTACGTACCTACGCACGTACGTCCGTGTCTACGTCCGTACCTACCTACGTACCTACCTACACACCTACGTACGTACGTACCTACGTACCTACCTACGTACCTGCCTACGTACCTACGTACGTACCTGCCTACGTACCTACGTACGTACCTACGTACGTACCTGCCTACGTACCTACGTACGTACCTCCCTACGTACCTACGTACGTACCTCCCTACGTACCTACGTACGTACCTCCCTACGTACGTACGTACGTACCTGCCTACGTACCTACGTACGTACCTCCCTACGTAAGTACCTACGTACCTACCTACGTACGTACCTACGTACCTACGTACGTACCTACGCGCGTACCTACGAGCGTCCCTACGTACGTACCTACGTAAGTACCTCCCTACGTACGTACCTACGTATGTACGTACCTAAGCATGTACGTACGTACCTACGTAAGTACCTCCCTACGTACGTACCTACGTATGTACGTACCTAAGCACGTATGTACGTACCTACCTACCTACGTACGTACCTACGTACCGACGTCCGTATCTACCTACGTACCTACCTACACACATACGTACGTACATATCTACGCACCTACCTACGTACCTACCTACATACATACGTACGTACCTACCAACGTACATACGTACGTACCTACCAACGTACATACGTACGTACCTACCTATGTACCTACGTACGTACCTACCTACATACCTACCTACGTACCTACCAACGTACGTACCTACGTACCTACCTACGTACGTACCTACCTACGTACGTACCTACCTACGTACGTACCTACCTACGTACGTACCTACGTACGTACCTACGTACCTACCTACGTACGTACCTACGTACCTACATACCTACGTACCTACCTACCTACCTACCTACCTACGTACCTACCTACGTACGTAACTACCTACGTAACTACCTACGTACGTACCTACCTACGTACGTACCTACGTACGTACCTTCGTACGTACCTACGTACGTACCTTCGTACGTACCTACGTACGTACCTACGTACCTACCTACGTACGTCGCTACGTACCTACCTACGTAGGTACCTACGTACCTACCTACGTACGTACCTACCCACGTACGTACCTACGTACCTACCTACGTACCTACCTACGTACCTACGTACCCACGTACCTACCCACGTACCTACCCACGTACCTACCCACGTACGTACCTACGTACGTACCTACGTACCTACCTACGTACGTACCCACGTACCTACCTACTTACGTACCCACGTACCTACCTACGTACCTACCTACGTACCTTCCCACGTACCTACCGACGTACCTACCCACGTACCTACCCACGTACCTACCCACGTACCTACCCACGTACCTACCCACGTACCTACCCACGTACGTACCCACGTACCTACCCACGTACGTACCCACGTACCTACCCACGTACGTAGCCACGTACCTACCCACGTACGTACCCACGTACCTACCCACGTACGTACCCACGTACCTACCCACGTACGTACCCACGTACCTACCTACGTACCAACCTACGTACCTACCTACGTACGTATCGACGTACCTACCTAGATACGTACCTTCGTACCTACCTACGTACCTACCTACGTACCTACCTACGTTCCTACCTACGTTCCTACCTACGTTCCTACCTACGTACCTACCTACGTAGGTACCTACATACCTACCTACGTACGTACCTGCGTACCTACCTACGTACCTACCTACGTACGTATCTATGTACCTACCTACGTACCTACGTACTGTGACATCCGGTAATTTTCCGTTACCAAACTCCGTTAGTTCCGTTAAGTCTTGCATACACGTGTCGTGAGCACACACTAGTTGTCGTTAAACGTTGGTGACTTAATAATAATTAATAATGATAAACTGATAATACTTTAGTTGGTAATGTGATTATTCAGTTGTGCTTATGTGCTAATGTGATTTAAATATTAATTGTGAATTTTATCGCGTAACGTGAAAACGTGTGTATTTAATTTGTGAACTTTGTAACTTGTAAAGATAATGCATATAATTGTTGTTATTAGTTTATATGTTTATTACTTTAGTTAAAACCATTTTAAAAGAGTGTTTAAAAGCCTAGTTTTTATAAAATACAAATTGCAAGGGTTTAAAGAGTAATTACCATAAATTAATAAAACAAAAGGAAATCCCAACCTAATACCCACCCTTCGGCCGCGATCGACCCCCCCACACACACACACTTCGAATTTCAGCCTAGAACAAGCCATTGGAGGTCGGTTTTAATCGATTACAAGCAATAGAACACGTTGGAAACATCAAATACAAGCCATTACACGTTTAAAGGTTAGCTTTTGGTGTTTTTTTTCATGTATTTTGGTTATGGCCGAAGGTTGGTGTTTGAAATCTGCAATTGAAGGTCGATTCTTGGTTGTTTGTTGATGTTATGATGTTAGTTAGGTTATATTGATGCTAGTTTACGTTGATTATGCAAGAAAGCTTCGATTTTGTTGCGTTGTTCATAGGTTACTAATAATAGTAACTTTATTTGCATGAATATGATGTTTGGATGATGAATTGATGTTGTTAAAGTGTTTATCATGTTATGGGGATGTTAGAATGATGATGTTGATGCTAGAAACCTAAGAATGGATGTTGTAGTTCATATGTTACCAAAAGTAGAAACTTTTGGTTTTGAAGAATGATGAATCATGATGATTTGATGTGTAGAACATGTCTAGATGATAGCATGAGTTTGAATTGGTATATTGTTAATGAAATCATGAATGCATTGGGTGTTAGATAGGTTTTGGGATGCACCTTCCCAAAAGGGAAACTTTATTTGCACAAAATCTTGAATATGATGATTTGGGCATGTTTGTGACTTTAGGATCATGATAGCATGTTCATGGATGATTTCTAATATGGTGGAATGTATTGTTTGGGTTGTATGAATACTTGTTTGGTTATTTGGGGATTTGATCTCTTGGTGGTTATACATGGTGATGGATCATGTAGGTTATGATAGAACTATTGTTTGGGTTGTAATAGATAATGGTTGAACATTTTGGTTGATATGGATTCTGTTGAATAATATGATGATGATCGTCATACACGCATGCAAATCTGAAGCCCCTACTTAGTAGGATTGGCAGGATTTAGGGTGTGAAGTCATGAGTGGCTTCACATGGCATGTTGTGCATGATTTGATTCTGTGTATGATGCATTAACTATGGTATAATTATGTTGAACATGATGATTACTTGAGATTCGCATGACTTGTATGAAAATCTGGTTTTATGATGATCTAGGGAGTACATGTGGTTAATGAAGTGATATATGTGAACAACTGGCATGATAATCAGGTGTGATGAACCGTATGTTTGATTTAAATAGAATTTCACCTATAATATCACCAACGGGTCAAACGGGTCAACTGGGTCAATGTGTTCTGTTTTTCCAAAACCTTGAGTTCTTTGGTTTATAGAGCACTTAGGGTTTCATCATGATTCTGTGTACACGTACTTATGTACTTGCGTGTTCTAGGTGACCTCTGAAGGTTATCTTTCCACTCTCTCTTCCAAGTTAAGCTCTTAAGTCTTTATTGTGCACACCAGGTGAGTTCATGCCCCACTCTTTTTTATACTCTCTTTTGGGGGAGATAGCATACTGGTTTTACAAATGCTTACTTTATATGAGTTGTGTATAGTATGATATAGTGCTGAATACCATGAAAGTCCTCACACTTTCGGATTGTTAATAATGTTATTTAGCGGGAAAACTTAGGTAGTACTACTGGGTCTGACGAGCCCCACCTGTGCGACTCGAGGTCAAACGGGTGCAATTTTGTCCTAACGCAAACATCGTCACGACCTGGTAAGTAATGACGGGAGACAACAAATGAAACACAGTCAGCTTTAATCGTGAAATCACTATGATTATTACTTGTGATATAGATTAGCTATCTATTTCAAAGCACCTCTTATATTTTGCAACTATTACTGATTTATGATTAACGCAAACTCTTGAACTCACCAACCATTGTGTTGACTCTTTTAGTATGCTATTCTCAGGTTGAGGTTACCATTGCCTAGGAGCACGTGCACAGGTCAGCATCATTGTAGTTGTTAGCATGATTGAAATTCTGTATTTGGTTTGATTGTTAAACATTTAAGTCTTTGTTGGTACTACTTTGGGCGCGTGTATTTGCGCATTTTACATTATGTTACTTTACTTTGGTTTTTCTAGTTTATTAAACGCTTCTGCATTATTTTAAAGTTAAACTCTGATTTTGGTATGTTGGTTCATATAGAGTCGTTCTGAGTAACTAATGACTGAGATCCTGGTATGTCACACGCCTCACGGTAAAACCCCGCACGTGGATTTTGAGGGTGTGACAGATTGGTATCAGAGCTATTGGTTATAGGGAACTAGGTTACATACACTAGACTATAACCGCACAGTTGTTAGTTACTTGTCACTTATTCTTTACTGTATACTCATTGGCATACGCAACACATACTTCGCAGCATGGCATCATCATCCCGTGATTTGGGTAAGAGACCAGCGCGATATAAGTCACCTCCTACTTCTCCCGTACCTGATAGGGGATTTAACTGGCCCCGGCATCCTTATCCTCCTGGCGAGATAGACTGGGATCAGCCTTTCATACCTCCTGAGCTCGATCCTCCGCGGAACTGGGATTTCTACCCCACCTACATAAACCATATGGCTTATGGAGAGCGTGTACCACCTATAGCTTCTACCTGACCTAGGACTAGGTCATCGACAACCTCTGTATTGCCTACTCTTCCTACCTTGGACATTCCTCTGGAGCAGGCCTTTACAGCCCTACTAGCCACACTGGACATGGAGCGATAGCGTATCCGAGGACTCACTGATGAGAACTCTGCCTTACGATTTGAGATGCGACAGTTGCGCTATCAGGTAGAGATGCTTCAGGAGCGACTCTCGATGGCCATTAGTGGGCATCATACTCTGCCTTACGATCTGAGAGGAGGACATCTCGAAGACTGCTTTCCGTACGCGTTACGGTCATTACGAGTTCTTGGTCATGCCATTCAGGTTGACGAATGCACCAGCAGTATTCATGGATCTCATGAATCATGTGTGCAAACCCTATCTTGATCAGTTTGTTATTGTCTTTATCGATGATATATTGATCTACTCAAGGACTAAGGAAGAACATGGAGAGCACTTACGGTTAATCTTGGAATTACTTAGAAAAGAACAACTGTAGGCCAAATTTTCTAAGTGTGATTTCTGGATACGCGAAGTGCAATTCTTGGGTCGTATTGTTAACGAGAAGGAATACATGTTGATTCGGAAAAAATTGAAGCGATAAGAATTGGTCGGTTCCTAAGACGGCAAGTGAGATACGACAGTTTCTTGGATTGGCAGGATACTATCGACGGTTCATCGAAGGATTTTCTAAGATTGCTCAACCCCTCACAGCTTTGACTCACAAGGGAACGACGTATAAATGGGGCGAGAGTCAGGAATCTACTTTCCAGTTGTTGAAACAGAAACTGTATAGCTCACCGATATTGGCGTTACCAGAGGGAAGTGATGACTTCGTAGTCTACTGCGATGCTTCTATTCAAGGACTTGGTGTGTATTGATGCAGTGGGATAAGGTAATAGCTTACGCCTCTAGACAACTAAAGGTTCATGAGAAGAACTATACCACCCATGACTTGGAATTGGGTGCGGTAGTTTTTGCCTTAAAGATTTGGAGACACTACTTGTACGGTACCAAATGCACTATTTACACCGATCACAAGAGTCTTCAGCAGATCTTTGAGCAAAAGGAATTGAAAATGAGGCAAAGACGTTGGGTAGTGCTACTGAACGACTATGATTGTGCCATCAGATATCATCCGGGGAAAGCAAATGTAGTCGCTGACGCGTTGAGTAGGAAAGAAACTGCTAAGCCTCGACGTGTGCGAGCTTTACAACTTACCTACGTACATGCCTACGTACGTACCTACGTACCTGCCTACGTCCTTACCTACGTACCTGCCAACGTACGTACGTACCAACGTACGTACCTACGTACGTACATACGTACGTACCTACCTACGTACCTACGTACGTACCTACCTGCGTACCTACCCGCGTGGGTACCCACGTACCTACCCACGTGCGTACCGTACCTACGTACATACCTACGTACCTGCCTACGTACCTACCTACGTACCTGCCTACGTACCTACCTACGTACCTGCCAACGTACCTACCTACGTACGTACCTACCTACGTACCAACGTACGTACCTACCTAAGTACCTACCTACGTACCTACGTACGTACCTACCTACGTATAACGTACGTACCTACCTACGTACCTACCTATGTAGGTACATACCTACGTACCGACCTACGTACCTACCAACATACCTACCTACGTACATACGTGCATACCTACATACGTACCTACGTGGGTACCTACCTACGTACCTACACACGTACGTACTGACGTACCTACCTTCGTAGGTACATACCTACGTATCGACCTACGTACCCGCCTGCGTACCCGCCTGCGTACCCGCCTGCGTACCCGCCTGCGTACCCGCCTGCGTACCCGCCTGCGTACCCGCCTGCGTACCCGCCTGCGTACCCGCCTGCGTACCCGCTTGCGTACGTACGTACCCGCCTGCGTACGTACGTACCCGCCTGCGTACGTACGTACCCGCCTGCGTACGTACGAACCCGCCTGCGTACGTACGTACCCGCCTGCGTACGTACGTACCCGCCTGCGTACCTACGTACGTGCCTACGCGCGTACGCACCTACGTACGCACCTACCTACGTACGCCCGTACGTACGTACCTACGTACATGACTACGTACGTACCCCTGTACCTACGTACGCACCTACCTACGTACGCCCGTACGTACGTACCTACGTACATGACTACGTACGTACCCCTGTACCTACGTACACACGTACCTATGTACGTACCTACGTACGTACGTACCTACATACCTACCTACGTACGTACCTACGTACCTACGTACCTACCTACGTACGTATATACCTAGGTACCTACCTACGTACATACGTACCTACCTACCTACGTACCGACCTATGTACGTGCGTACGTACGTGCGTACGTTCGTGCCTACGGACGTGACTACGTACGTGACTACATACGTGATTACGTACGACCCTTCGTAGGTACCGACGTACGTACCCACGTACGTACGTACCCACGTACGTA
Source organism: Flaveria sonorensis (assembly GCA_025506505.1). Lineage (NCBI taxonomy): Eukaryota > Viridiplantae > Streptophyta > Magnoliopsida > Asterales > Asteraceae > Flaveria > Flaveria sonorensis. Next base: position 46,722,314 of record CM046438.1, read on the forward strand.
CGTACCCACGTACGTACCTACCCACGCACGTACCCACGCACGTACCCACGCACGTGCATGCCCACGCCGTGCGTGCCCACGCCCGTGCGTGCCCACGCACATGCGTACCCACACACGTGCGTACCCACGTACGTACCCACACGTACGTACCAACGTATTTACGTACGTACGTCCGTCCGTACGTACATACATACATACGTACATTCATACATAAATACATACATACGTACGTACGTACATACATATATACATACAAACATACATATATACTTAAGGATATGATAATTTCAGGACTACTAGATATTTTAGAACTATAGCCTTTATATCATTTGATCAATGGCTTAAAAAAATATTGACAAGAATTTAAATAAAGAGAATATTGAGTAGGGTTATAGACGAGTCAAGGTGGTTCGCAAGCTACTCGGGATCGGCTCGAAAAAAGCTCGAATTAAGTCATGCTTAAACGAGCTCGAGCTCACATTATGGCTAGTTTACTAAACAAACTCAAGCCCAAGCTTTAGATGTTGAGCTTGAGCCAGCTTGTGAGCCTAAACGAGCTTTTTGTTTATATAATTTTTATTTATATATATATATATATATATATATATATATATATATAATATATATATATATATATATATATATATATATAAATATATATATTTACATAATTCATATTAGTATATATATTATTACATTAAAATAATTAAATAATATATATTATGTTATATATAAAAAGGTATGATTATAAATAAATATAAAAAAATTCTAAAAAAAGAAAATTTTAATAAAATCACAATAAATAAACCGAGCTCGAGCTTGAAAAATTTCTGACAGGCCAAGTTTGAGTTTTAGAAAGAAAACTTTTACTGAGCCCAACTCGAGCTCGAGCTTTCTAAAATCAAAACGAGCCGAGCTCGGGCTCGACTCGGCTTGTTTACAACCCTAACATTAATTAACCTATATATTAAAAGACCAATAGTGATTGTGATAGGTGGCTTTCTTTATTTGGTGTATGTGGGCGGTGCTGTCCTCATCTTCGAAGCCAGACGCATGGCGCCCGTACACACCCCGTCTTTTCTTCTTTCTTCTTTCCCAATCCACACACATTCATGCTTTGTACTTTCAGAATTTAGAGAGAGATCTAGATCGGAGGGCCGAAGAGAGGGTGAAAGTGACGACCGAAGTGGTGCCTGCCATGACCTCCAGCTGGGCACCCTAACCAGATGACAACGGTGGTGATGGTTGCCTAGTGACTTGAACTTTCGGTGACCGAACCTAGGGTTCTAGCGAAGTTCTGATGAATTGATCAAGGCTTGCATGTCTCAGATCAATTGTGATCCCTAATGGTTGGGTTGTTTTTTCGTTGTCTATCGACTCTAAAGATGGTTTAACAGGTTGTAAGCGGTGGTCCGAAACCAAAGCGACGAACGTAACAATTCTTCAAATATGTCTTGGTTCAGGTTCTAATTTCATACAAATACCCTCAATCAAAAATGGTTGTTATTGTTTTAGTGTTCCTCATGAGTTGCATGATTTTCATGCTACCATTGGCACTTGAAGGTATGTGTGAATCGAATGTGCCGACGATGGTCAAGTTGAGGCCAATTGGAGCTGCACGTTCCCCTTCCAGTAGATTGGTGGTCATGGTGGTGGCTTTGCGGATCGAAGCCCATTTTGGCTTCTGTTGTTCACGCGTCTTCTGGTAGGTTTAGCGACTGTTTTTGACTTTTAAATTTAGTTCTATTTTGATTAATACTGCATTTCCTTTTTTAAATTATTCTTGTGTATTTACTTAAGATGTTATCTATAAAAGCTTGCTATTAACGCCTCTAGAGGCCCAATATGCAATTGAGATGAAAAATAATGTAGAAAGGTAGGCTTACTTAATTTTTCTCTTTGAATTTTGATTGATGATCATCTAATTGGTATTTAGTTTGTGTTCTTTTCTGCATGTGCTATTAGGTTTGTGAAATTTTTTAGTTAGTCCATGACAAGGGAGATGTTGTTTAAGATTTTCTTTTCTAAACACTATAAAGATTAATATTGTCTATTTTTGTTGCCTTTTATTGCTTATCTTTTCCATTATACGTTTGCTCATTTTTAACTTTTGTAAACAATCCATTATGATACTATTTTTGCCCTTAGTTTACATATACATGTTTTGTTTTAACTTAAACTGAAGCCATTCAAAAAAAATTCAAGACTACATATTTTATTTATTGGAATGCAAGGTAGTAATACTTTTGAGGGAAGTTAGCTTCTTTATCCAAATGCAACTAATTAAAATAACTAAAAAACCAACCACCTTAGTTAGGTTTTCAACAGGTTAAGGGATGTGATTGGCAAAGCCTTACTTTTTAGTACTATTTCAAAGTGTAGCTACTTGTATATTTGTGTTTGTTGGTGTGTCAGATTGCCCATTTGTATTACTGTTGTTCATTAAGAAGCTGCCCTTTGACTTTGGGTATCAAATGGGTTGTTTTCAACTTCAATGTTTATTTGACTTATAAGCATTTTTTTAGAATACTCTGACTGTACTAGTCTTATCAATAGCATTTACTAATAACGTATTTATTAAACCTGAAATATACCTCATATGGGTCTTGCATATGAACATGATAAATTTGATGTAAAATGAAAAACTTAGCTCTATTTTGGAAGAAGATAATATATAAAGAGACAAATGTTTAAACTTTATTAAATGGTGTGTTATGTAGGGAAGAAACAAGAACTCTCTAAATCCATTATTGAGTACTTTACATGCCAATGTGGTATAGGCTATCCAGTAAAGTCAGGTACATTCCTTTGCAAATCAAACAGTGAGTGCACGCCATTTGGGTAAAATAGGAAGAGCTTGCACTTGGTTGTTAACTATAGGCCACAATAAACATATTTTGAAAGCTAACCATTTTGTTCAAATTCTTGCATGCATACCGTGCAATGACACATGATCCATTGCTACCGGTCTTTTTAGTAACGATTAAATTTACTCCTTTTACTGTCACTGTCTTTGTTAATGGAGTAAACCTATTGAAGTTTTATCATTCAATTTGCGTGGCTGCTCACATTTATAAGCACCATGTCATTAAGGTATATAAGAAGTTTTTTTCCTGTTTAGTCAGTCATGTAGGCTTGGAGGATTATGGAGCTACATAGAAGAGGTACACATATTTGGTCTGTACATTTTATACATGTCTTTTCTTACATCATTACGCTTATACAATTTTAGTTACTTTAACATATACCATAACTTGAATTTTAAATAATTAAATGGAGATAAAATAAGTAGCATCTGTTAGTAAGCGATGGATTTACAATTTTATATGACATTTATCATATTTTAACGTGCACAAAATCCGTGTTGCGACGGGCGGGCATGGTAGAAAGCATTTAAATGTTTTTTTGGATCGCATTTAAATAGGTGGATGTTGTAACTTAAAGACAATTCTAGATCCACATGGGTCTAAAATCAAAATAAATGGACATGATTAGCCTTAATTGCCATCAAGGCAAACCTTAAATATCATAGGTTGAAGTCAAAAGGCTTCGGTATCTGAATGACATGGAGAGAAAGCTGTTGTGGAGGTATTGTTTTCTAAACCTTTTATATCCAGTATGTTCACCAATGAATTTGTACATATCAGGGATAATCAACCGAACATTTAAATTTATTTCCTGAAATTTTCACTTTTATCTGAATGCATATTGATGTCATGATTTCATATGGTAGGATGGTCCCTCCTACACCACTATCAGCAGCACCACCACCGCCACGAACAGTAGGTGGCCACACAACAACATAGTGAATCCTCTTTGCATCCCCAGTTATACAAGAATTGCAATTCCCACCTCCAAACCTATCAACTCCTTTAGTGTTCTTCTGAAAGGTTTGCAATTATGATGAAAGAATACAAGTGATGTTTATAACGTATTTCATAAATAATATCATACCACTCTCAACTGGTATAATTGTAAATCATTGGTAAATTAGTGTGTATTTTTGCTTATGATTTATTCCTAAATTAAGATCTCATTGGGCTAATATGGCATGCACATGGCATCCGTGTACCTTTAACAACAGGTGTACCATGTATGTTTGGTGTAGACAGTGCTCTTTGTTGGATGTTATTATACCCTTTGTAGAAAATCATAGATTTTGTTCCGTACTCTCAGATGTAGATGTTGTTTTTGCTCAAATGCATACTCGGTTAAAGGGACAAAGGCGATTTAATGCGCCGCAACGCGCGCTGGTTTCAACCTAGTTACATTAATTTACAAGAATATGGGTAGTTTGAGGACTTAACATCACAATTAAATCAGTTACTAAATTTTCTCACAATCTCAATAGCTTGAAAATCTCTAAAAGATTATGCATATATTAATTTAAAAATTACCACAATTTTAAGCAAATCCTCAATTGTCTTTCATTTGAAATTGAAACATTATCAAAATTGATTTTATATGCAACAAACTTTCAAATCGATTTCTTGCTTGGTTACTTGAGGTACTCTCCATATAAACAAATCACGCATTCCATGAAAAAATATGTGGATTATCAAGGAATTATAAAGAAAGGAACTTTTGGTGACATAATCTAGGTTAGTGTTAGTGGCAAGTGGTGGATGGGTTTTGGTGGTTTGTACGAACGAGACAAAAAAGAACAAATAAATAAATAGTTTATATGTTTTTCATGCTCCTGAAACAATTTGAAATTCCTCAAAAGCATGTCTAAAGCATTTTATATTTTAATCTTAGTTTTAGTTTTCATAGAAAAAGCAAATTGCAAGTATTATACCATCTTTGTTTTTTAATACAATTTACTTATCTCGTGAATCAATTAACACCTATATTATTTTACTTTGTTAATTGATATATGTAATACTGTGACAACAAGCAATTTAGGTCAACTTTCATACATATACTAATCACTCTTACATGAAGCATGTGCATAATTTTGGCTTCTTAGGTTGTCTCTTGCATTAGCAAAGTCTATTTATCGCACAATATGAAATGGTAATATTTGATATTACTGGGCGGTCTGACCTGACAATCAAACGTTGGAGAAAATTATCTAAAATACAAGAATGAAACATTTTTTAATGTGTTACAATGTATAGAATATTACTGCAGGACCGTTAAAGGGTATTTAAGCTTGTACTTAGTTAACACACTTAGGAGGAACTTAAGATCACTTAACAATTCAAATAGGGAACTGTGAACCTTTACTGAAGATACAAGATAAACACAAGTAAAACAAGAACAAGAGCACAAGATAAAGTTTTCAAGGAAGCTGTATATTTCTTCTCTAGTTCTATTACAAGTGTTGTACAATTATGTTTTAAATACAAGAACCGGAGACTACTAATACTACATCCTATAACCGTCAATATGCAAAAAGACAGTTGGAAGTGACTAATCTAGATAACAAGATCAGCCTAAAGTCAAAAGGCAGATTGCCTTTTGACTAGTGACTATGACAAGCCATAGCTCATTGACTTTCCTATTACAAAAAGCCAAGAAGGAACAAAAACAGAAACTTGCAGGCGAAGACCTCATCTACTTTATCATAAAGTATGGAAGTTTCACCAACTAGTGATAGCAGGTGAACTACCAGAGCATGCAGCGCAAAGTAGGTTGCTTTATGATAAAGTTGATGGAAAAGGTATATTTTCTCTCTCTTCAGAGGAAAATCAATCTTGTCTTTAAACAGCTTTGGAAGACTTTGTCTTGAGAGCTTCTGAAGACTTCATCTTTTACCTTTGGAAGAGTTGAGTCTTTGGCTTCGGAAGATTTTACACTTAGAATATTTTCCAAGTTCAGTGTAAAGCTTCCGCAGCAGTTTCTTCTGAACTTTGGCTTCGGAAGATTTTACACTTAATATTTTTCTTGAGTGTGTAAAACTTTCGAAGCTAGTTCACCTTTGTTCCGAAGTGCATGTTGGAAGACTTGGTTGTTTTGGTATCTTTTGGATGCATCAGCCTCTTAGCTTCAGAGGTTCCTACAATTACCTATATTTATCATTGTGCATTTAAAAGTAATCGAGAATTTTAACGCATATGTTTGTAATCTAGTATGCGTCAAATTAAAGTGTTACAATAATAATGATATTATGATAATACTTTAGTACCTAAAAGATATGAAGGCTAGATAGATTATTCTTAAAAAATACTTTAATATATAAATAGCATTTTCTTTTAACTACTAACACAAAATCTTTCACCAATTACCCATGATGCACCCATGCTTTCATCGTACACCATATGCTCAAACTATATCTTCTATTTCTCTGATTTTTAGTAACAAATTCAACTTCATGTCAACTTAGATTTCTATATATAAATACAAAGGGCTCTAAAACTAAAAAGTGTAAAATATAATCTCAACTATTCAATATCATTAATCAATGGTTAAGATCAATTGATATGAAAAAGTTTGTTAGAGGGTATGTTTAGGAATAGCCATTTTTGTTAATTTTTGCAAATCCCCCCATTTTTTTAAACGTTCATTACATTTACGTGTGACATTATTTTTATTATAAAATTACACTATAGAAACGATGTTTTTTATCTTTAAAACGAGTACAATATTGTTATATAAAATTTTAATAATCTTTTTTTATATTTTTAAACTCATATCTTATTATTATGTCTTTTATTGCAGTTTATTGTGTCTTTTTGTTAGTTATTGTGTTTTTCTAAATACTATTGTGTTTTTATAAAATGATGAATTTTTAAAAAGTATAATGATGAAATAATATTGTTGGGTATCTATAGTATGTAAAAACACAATAATAAATTAACAACTAGTTAATCTCATACATTAAAAACAATGAAAAAATAACATAATTTCTTAGTGTGTTTTTTGATTGTCATTATGTAATCTTGAACACTATGCGTTTTGATAAATACATTAAAGAAATAAAATCATTGTGTACTTCTAATTGTAAAACACAATGATATATAAAAAGTTTATATAATGTGTAAAAAATAGTGACAAAAATAACACATTATGTTATTTTCAACACTATGAGTTTTGATAAATACATTGGTGAACGTATATTATTGTACACTTTTAATTATAAAACACAATGATAGATAACAAATTTATATAATATATAGAAACAATGATAATAATAACACAAAATGATCTAAAACGTAAAATACAATGATGGATACATATAACAAATATGTAAAATATATGAAACAATAAATGTATATGACACAATAAGCTGATGTATTTGACACAATGATCAAAATGTCACTCTCTTTAAAACAATAAAAGTACACGTGTCAAACCCACGCTAATTCTTAGACTTTTAGATTAAATACTCTTTTTAGTATAACACCATCCTATACATTAAAGAGATTTTTACATATTTTTCCTTCTTAAGACTATAAATTACATATTTCTACAAGGCATAAAATCAATTATATATTTCCCCTTCCTTATATATATATATATATATATATATATATATATATATATATATATATATATATATATATATATATATATATATATATATATATATATATATTACATATTTATCCAATTCATTAAAATTAACTAATCAAATAATTATTTTATCTTGTTTTTACTAAAGATTAATTTTTATGTATCGATATTTTGTTATTATGATTGTTTAAAATTTTGACAATTGTGTTTTGTATTTGGAAATATAACTTTGATTATCGGTGATTATTGTTTTCAAAAAATGTTTTAAACTTTTGTATTTGAAGTTGTAATTTAATTATTTTTATTTATATAAAAGATTCGAACTTAACGAAATATGTGATTGATGTTCTAAAGAAGGAAAATATGTAAAAACACTTAGCGAAAATATGATTACAATAATTATTCAATAACAAATTTTAATAAGATGGGTAAATATATAATATATACATTAGAAAGGGGAACTATGCAATTAATTTTTTAATTTAGGTAAATATATAATTAATGAGTTTAGAAAGAAAAAATATGTAAATGCCCCTGTATTAAAACCCCACTCATTTGAAAAGCATCAAAAGAAAAATAAAATAAAACTCTTTGCTCATCATATAAAATTTAACTTTACATCCGTCAATTTTATCAACCACCCTTCATTTTCCATGCAATTGTCAATTCAAAGATTGTCCCCATGCTTTGTTTATCCTTAGGTTATTACCCATATAATATACCACCCTTTTGACTAATAATTACAAGATAATTTTCCATTAGAAACTCACCACTTATTGTTTTCTTTCCACTCTCTGAAAACATACGGCTCATTTCCTCTACACACACACTTTCATTTTTTCAAACCAAGTTTAGGAATTTAGTAGCAATTCCAAGATCCAAGGGTGCTTTTGAGGTGTTCTTAAGTATTTCAAACTTCAACAACCACTCTACCTTCTCCTTGTTTGCTCTAAGTGAGATTCTTTCCTATTTAGTTCTTATATTTCTTTTTATTACAATCTACTAATTGTTATGTAACACTTCACCCATAAAAGTTATTTTGTATAAAAGTTGTAATTTTGTAAACTAACACCTAAATAAATATGTATGATTTTAAAAACACTTGGTGAAACAAAGTGGTGGTCCCTAATCTTTGAATTATAAATGTATGTTTTGGTGATTTGATTTTATGTTTGGTTTTTTTACAAGTAGTTCCAAAGATTTGGGGTAGACCTTTATTTGGTGCAATTTTGTAACAAAAATGAGTTTTGAACACATGTAACATATTTACAAGCCATATAACTACTAGATCTAGCACTATTTTACATGGATCTACTCATTAGTAACACCTATTAGTTCATGAAAATTAGGTTTGAAACACAAAGCGGGAAAAAATGGGTTTTATGGATAAAATAGTGGATGCTTGGTTAGATCTTGATTGATATTAGTTAAACGGTTTTTGTATAAAATATGAGATTTTAAAACCCTAGATGTCAATTTGATGGAAGACTACATGTTTTATACAAGGCTATGTTTTTTTATTGGAATTTACATTGAAACTTTGATATTTTGGTAAAGATTATAAATTTATGGTTTTATGCATAACAACTTTGAGTAAAACTCTAGATCTTGATTTTATGAGGAAAGGTTAATATTTTTCATAAAGGTAAATTTTACATGTCTTAGTAACAAATATGAGTTTTGAGATTTTTTGACTTAAACACTCTAAAAACCTTATAAAATATAAAGTTAGGCATTTTTTATGAATATCACAATTATAGAAAAATTTAAGCATTCTTAGATGGCAAAATAAAATATATATTAACATTTTACTAACTCAACACATACTAGTTATCTTATCTAAAAATAAATATTACTTTTATAACCCGGAGACAAAGTTGATACAAGGACATAAGGCTCATGAATACATTTTAACACACACATATGTAAGAGTTATACTTTAAGGCTGATGCAACCAAAGAGTTCTCAGCATGCACATGTGAAGTATAAGGAAAGTTACTTTGGAATATTTGATACAACTTAATGAAATTCACTAAGTATCAAATCTTTCAAAGCCAAAAGACCAAATCTTCCGAAGCCAAAAGGCCAATTCTTCCGAAGCCAAAGATGAAGTCTTCCGAAGCTTCAAGACAAAGTCTTCCAAAGTCAAGAGGCTGATTTCTTCTGAAGACAGAGTAGACATGTTTACTCTGACATGCTTTGACAAAAGCTGAACTACTTTCCGCTACCATTTCTGAAGACTCACCAACTTATACAAGTTGGTAAAACGTCCATACTTTTGTCAAATGTAGATTATGGTCTTAGAGTCTGTAATTTTCTACTTTGCTTTTATCCTTTTTGTAATAGATAAGGATGTGAGCTATGGCATGTTATAATCACTAGTCAAACGACAATCTGCCTTTTGACTTTACGTTGATTTTGTTGACTAGATTAGTGTTTTAGCTGGTCTTCAAAGTATATCTGGCTGTAGGATCTAGTATAAAGTATCTCAAGTACCAGTCCTTAGGACTAAGCTTTGTTTTGTAAAACACTTGAGAGGAATATACATCATTCTTGAAAATCACATACTTGTGTTCTTTTTATGTTCTTTACTTGTGTTCATCATTTAAATTAAGCCGATTCCTTATTTAATCTATTAAGTATTCTAAGTCTCTTCAACCTTGTGAAACTGTTACATTGACCCCCTTCACCAGTCCTGCAATTGGTATTAGAGCTTTTTAGGCTCTTGATTGTAAGATCTCACCATCTTTAATCCCTTAAGTTTCAAGAAACACTTATCAGCTCAAATGACAGCTCTCACTAAGGCTGACATGGAAACCGATACCATGACAAAATCTCCACTGATCACTCCTGATGACTTTGATACTTGGTGCCAACGTATGGAAGGGTTCATCAAGTCTCATGATAGCAGGATGTGGAGATCTGTTGTCAAAGGACCTCACATCCTAAGCACATCTTCAGCCACTACTGGAGGTGGGATGATTCCAAAGGAAGTGACTGACTATTCTGAGGAAAATTAGAAGAAGATTGACATAGATCAAAAGGCTATGACCGCTCTCCAAACTGCTATTCCTAATTCTATATATAGAGGCTTCAAGAAGTGCAAAACTGCTAAGCAGCTCTGGGATGCACTAAAGCTCATGTATGAGGGGTCTGATGAAGCTAAAGAAAACAAGAAGGAACTCATGAAGCAGAAACTTAAGAATAGGGACATTGTGAGGAAGTTCATGTTCTCTATTTCCAGACAATGGACTCACTGCTTTGTGGCCATTAAGAGAACTAAAAACCTCTCCACCCTTACTCTCATAAAGCTATATGGTATCCTTAGTGGCTACCAGATGGAGATGAACAAGCAAAATCCATCAAGCAACTCTTCCAGCAATCAACAGAGTTCAGCCCTTCATGTGGTTGAAAGGGATAGCATAGAACCACAGCATCATCTTATAACTATCCTGATAACTCACAAAAGGGCCCTTTCATCACCTTCCATGAGACACCAAGAGAGAGTTACATCCAAGGAAGCGTATTCTAAGAGATAAGCTCATCTCAAGCCTTTGTGTCTGTTGATGAAAGTTGTGGCTACTCTCTCTTCACTCTTGAAGACTTGGATTGTATCTATCTAGATGACCTGGAGTATATGGAGATAGTTCAGCAAATGGCTCCTCTCACTCATAGAGCTAAGTTCTACAAGAGACCCAGAAGAAAATTTCCCAGCAATGTATCCAGTGTAAAGTTTGGACTGGATAAAAGCAAAGTAAAGTGTTACAACTGTAACTAGATGGGACACTTTGCTAGGGAGTGCAAGGCACCAAGGAATAATGGTGGCCAAGCACAATCTAGACCAAGCTACACTGATGTAGCTCCCAAATATAAGAAGCCTTGCCAACCAAAACAACAAGCTGTTGTAGCTGTTGAAAAGGGAAGATTTGACTGGAGCTTTCAGGTAGAAGATGTTTCTCCCAATCAAGTACTGATAGCTGACCATGAAGAAGCCAAGGTATTAGAACATATCTGTACACCTGAATGCATTGCTAAAGTGAACATGTATAGCTCTTATAACTTGGAAGTGAGATCTGACCTTGAGTCTTTAAATATTTTAGAAGCTGATTTCAAAAAGCTGAAAATGACTATAAACTTAAAATAGAAGATTTAGAGAAAACAATTTTAATCTTAAGCATGAGCACACAAATTATAGGACTCAAATCAAAGATCTAATTACCAAGTTAACTGAATGCCAGGCTGAGCTTGTGATCAGCAAAGCCAGGGCAGAAAAATGTGTTCTTGAAGTGGAAACCTTCAAGAATATCATATCCTCATCCATGCATGCCAAGATTTTTTATTAGAATAGGCAGGGATTAGGTTCAAGTGAGATAGCTCCTTCACACACTCTACTATATATAAGATCTCCAAGGTGTGGAACTAGTCAAGATGAGCTGCCCCTCTTTGATCCTATCCAAGAAGAGGATAAAGATAAAGAGGAGATAGTGATGGATGAATCTATAGTGAGTAAGGAGGATCATCTTAAAAAGGGTCAATATGCTACTGGAGAGAAGAAAGAAATAAGGATGATCAAGTCAGCTAGGAAGAACTTGATTAGGGCGGTCAAAAGAAAATCAAAGAAAGCCCAAGAGATCATGGCCACTTTCATTTCTAAGCAAAAACAAGTTTTTATTTTTGCTGGGTTTGAAGTGGTGAATACTGAGGACTCAACTATGGACTCTAGTACCATGAGTCTAGTTCATGTCCAAATCATCCTGGTCAAGAGAAGAAGGTTGATCAAATGTGAACCATTACTGCACAGCCTGAACCATCCAGTTCTAAGAGTAAGCCTCACCCTAAGAAGCCTGTTGCATCATATATAAAGATGAAGAAGGAAGTAGAAAAAGATCAAGCTCAACCTTTTACCCAGAAGAAGACTCTCAAAAGTATGCCAGTTGAATGCATCATGTGTGGTGGTACCTCTCACTTTGCTAAGGATTGCATCTACGATCCCAAAAGTACCATCCATATGACCAAGAAGAAAACTTCTGAGAAGAAAAAGAAGAAAATAGCTTCAGAAGGAAAATCTCTTCCTTTCAGAAGCTTCAAATCAAGAAGAAGATATACGAAAAATCACCTTTGGAAGAAATTTTGATCTCGGAAGAAGTGAAAGCTTTTGAAGTACTGAAGTCTACTGCAGCGGATGCAAAAGCTTTTGGAGGTCCAGTCTCCAAAACTTCCGAAGTCATCAAAATTTCCAAAGTCTTGAAGGTCAAGTCTAATCTTCCAAAGATGGTATAGAAGATGAAGAAATGCCATGTGATTGAAAATTCTTCATCTACAACAGAAAATGATCCTCAGAGTTTGCATATAGGATCAATAACTATTGAACTATCTTCAGTTCACTTTGATAAGCCCAAGACCAACAAGGCTTGGGTTTCCAAATGTAACTAACCATATTTTTATATGTAGGAACAACTAAGGACCAAGGAAATGCATGGATCATTAATAGTGGTTGTTCCAGGCACATGACAGTTTCTTTTGGAGGTGAATCAGGTGGTTACATCACTGGAAGGGGCAAAGTCATAAATGGTAAGCTCAACATTGAGAAGATAAACTATGTTAAGGAGCTTGGGTACAATCTCTTGAGTGTATCCTAATTTTGTGACCAGTGACATAACATGCTCTTCATTAAGCATGGGTACATTATTCTCAAGCCTGTGGTGGTCATTCCTCAAAAGCATTTCTTGTTCAGAGCCCCCCAGGAAAGGGAACATGTACAAGATAGATTTGCAGGAAACCCCCCTATCTGGAGAAGTTTCTTGCTTTCTATCTAAAAAGCCAATAGTGATGAGTCTTTCCTTTGGCATAAAAGAATGTTCCATGTAAAGTTTAAGAACATGAATAAACTAACTAAGAATGATTTGGTAACTAGAATGCCAAGAAAGAGTTTACAAGTGATAACCATTGTGTTGCATGCCTAAAAGGAAAGCAGCAGAAAGTGTCTCATAAGCCAAAGGAAAAGAACTCTATCACTACTCCCCTGCACTTATTACATATCTCTTTGGCCCCACCAGTGTAATGAGTTTAGGAAGAACTTAATATTTCCTTGTGATCATAGATGAATTCATAAGATATACTTAGGTCTTCTTTCTTAGAACCCCTGAAATCTTGAAGAACTTCATTCTGAAAATTAAGAATCATTGTGATCACAAGGTCAAGATCATAAGATATGATCAAGGAACTGAATTCAAGAACCAAATCCTTGATATATTTTGTGATGAAAAAAGTATTACAACATAATATAATGCTCCAAGGACTCCTTAGCAAAATGGTGTTGCTGAGAGGAGAAACATGACACTTATTGAGGCTGTAAGGACCATGCTCTCTGACTCTAAATTTCCTATCACCTTCTGGGCAAAGGCAGTCAACACTGCCTGCTATATGAAGAACAAAGTTTTATTAGTCAAGACTCATAGTAAGACTCCATATGAAATATGCCACAAAAGGAGACCTTTCATTGGTTTTCTCGAATCATTTGGATGTCCATGCACCATCTTGAATACCAAAGATCAGATAGCCAAATTTGCTGAGAAATTAGATGATGGATACTTTATTGGATACTCTTAAAAAGCTAAGGCTTGTAGAGTATACAATCTCAAAACTAGAGTTGAGGAGTCAGCCAATGTGACCTTCAATGAGCACACTCTAAGTGTGAAAGGTTCTAGTCCAGATTGGTTATTTGATCTTAACTTAGTTACCAACTGTTTTAACAAATCTTATTTGATCCTGACCCAAGATTTGAGTTGAGAAGACCAAGTGATAAAATTTCTTCAGCTCTAGTGGTAACAAGCCCTGTAGTTGGAAATCCTGTCAACAAAACCATGACAAACTCTTCAGTTGATACATCTAAAGTGCCTATAATTTCTAGCGCAGAGGCACAAAATTCAAATAAAGGGATTTCTAATGTAAGAGAAGATGGAGATGGTGAAAATGATCAAGAATTTCATGATACTGACAACCTTTCCACTAAAGAAACATTAATGATGTGACACACTCATTGGATCAAGTTTCTCTTGATAATTCTCTCCTTTTTATCATCCTCAATCTCCTCTGAGGTCATAGTATTCTTCCCTTTGTCAGTCATTAGCCTGTATGACTCAAGGTGGAGAGAGCTTTGGCCTTCATCACTTGGTGCAGAACTTAAGCGCTGGCCAGGGAGAGGCTGTGAGACACCTTCACCAGCTGGTGCCTCACTAAGGGTAGTGGGTGCTGAAGCAGTTCCTATCTCAAGGTTCACAGGTTCAACTATTGGGCCTTCAATTAAGGTTTTCCCTTCAAAGCTAATCTTAGGATCTGCCTTAGTATCCAGTTGACCAATAGTTTTGCCTACTAGCCTCCGTTTATATAAGTAGGACCTTCTTCTAAACTCTTCGAGCATCCATTGCTAAATCCTCTTAGCTAATGTGTCAGCTTGTCTATTTTGACTTGGTTTGCAAGTGGCAGGTCAACCAGAGGAAAGCTCTCATAGTATCTTTGGGTTTGAAAATGAAGACTTCATGTTGCCCTTGAGATCTAGAGAGTACCAGGGCTTTTCTATCAACATCATTCCTCCATCCTATTATTGAATTTTCAGTAGGGTAGGATTGGGTAGACATAGCCCTTGGAATTCCATCCTCAAATAGGCTTTGAATCAGGGCATCCACATCAATATAGGCCTGAGAAAGTTGATGAGTATGGAAAACTGTGAGTGAGGAAGGTAAGGCCTCTATGTCCATACTCTAGGCAGAACTCCCAGGTTCTGTGATTGTAGGTAGGATTTTCTCCCCCTTTTTGGTAGCATCAGCCTCTTGTACAGGGGAGTTAAGGGTTAGGTCCATAATATCCATAGGTTCTTGTGAACCTGGTTGAGTTTGCTTGACATGCCTCTCAACTAACTTATCCTTGAGATCGGTGATCTCAAGTTGCTGGTCAATGACCTGCCTTTGCAAGGTAGCCACGTGAGATTCCAGGTGGCTTACTTTTGAAACCAAATAGGTGCAGGTTTTAGATAGTTTTTACACCTTTAGTTGCAGACTCCCCTCATCTTCATTAGAAGAATCATGGGGGGATGAGAGAACATAACCGAAGTCATCTCCCTCACCACTAGCTTGTTGTTCTTGGCTGCTGGATTTCCCCTACTCCATGATAGCTTTAAGAGAAGTGTCAAGGGGCTGGGTTGCCATGGTTGAGGTTTTAATAATATAATCACTTGTAAAAGTGAGAGCCTCTTCTATATGAATTTCCTAAACATGTTCAGGAAAGTCCACCTCAGTTAGGGGTGGATGATATGGGCTGGATATGAGTGTTTTAGGAGCACCCATCTCTCCTTGAGCAGGTGAGGATAAGAGAGACTCATGGTACTCACTAAAACCCATATCCTCATCATCATAGAATTAAAGGTTAGGGATTGGTTGGTTTAAATCTAACGGATGGGGATGGTAGCTGTCCCTTGAAGGCTGATAAATTGAGTTTTGAGACTCAGAATAAAGGCTTAAGGTTTGGTTAATGAGCTCATCAGGCTGAGTATGAGGAACCTTAGCATTGATCAATGGAGTAATAGGAGTGGTTTGCTCTTTAGGGAAAGTAGGAGCTCTTGGTTCCACTTCCTCCTGCATGGGTGATTGTATAGGGGCCTGCTCAATATAAATAGACTGAGCAGGGGTTTGTTTGGATTTTCTTGAGTAGGTGAGGATGATTTGTGGCTGTGTGGGTGGTGTAGATATAGAAGGTGTGGGTTCAACATTGACTGGTGCTGTCAAGTTGTCATCTTGAGCAATGAGCTCTAACATTTTTGGGACCAAGGTTGTTTCTACCCCTAAGAAGCCAACAGTGGTCTTTCTCATGATATTGAAGATGTCAGGCTTCATCTATCCTAATTTAAGAGTAACACCTATTCCCCTTTACTGTGAGTGTAGTTCACAGTTAAGAATGTGCTAGACATATCTAGGGAACATGTAGTACTATAAGGAGTCCAAGTTAGCAAGCAAGTTTGTATATAAACTAAGAGTACTTGAACTTGATCCCTTGAAACTTCCATAGACTATATAGGATAAGTCCTTAGGAATCTGGTCCCATCCTCCATGTTTATTTGATAGAGACTGAATAACAACATAGAGGAGGTACTTCCACTGGTAAGAGACCTTACCCTTCCTAAAGGTTCGGACAGTGTAGTTCCCTTCATAGCATATCTACTTAAAAGATTCATTCATAACAGATTTAGGAAAGATAACTCAACTTCTTCATCATCCAGCCATAGATGAGTGTTGATTCTGGCTAGAGTGATGAACACTGTCCTCCCCTACACTGATGCAGATAGTGCCTTCTCACCATCCAAGATCACCTCTTGGTAGCAGTTGCTTATAATGGAGGGTAGTGACTGCCATTTTCACTTACATTTTGACATAAAGAATCTACCCATGACTTAGACTTCTTATGTTTTGATCCTAAACGATCAAAAGGTGAAATATCCTTGTTAACCAAGACTCTACTAATCCATACCTCGAGCAATTCCTTCGGACGTCATGTGTCATGATTCCTAAAGACAAGACAACACATTCACATATGTCATCTAAAAAGACAAGATTGTCCCGAGTTGTATCCAACTCGACCATTTTGCCACCTCCTTATTATTTGCTAGACTTTAGCACAAATGACTGTTAAATAGTCTAGGTGTAAGAGTTATACTTAGAGGCTAATATAACCAAAGAGCTCTAAGCATGCACATGTGAAGTATAAGGAAAGTTACTTCGAAAGATTTGATACAACTCAATGTAATTCACTTAGTATCAAATCTTCCAAGCCAAAAGATCAATTCTTCCAAAGCCAAAGATGAAGTCTTCCGAAGCTTTAAGACAAAGTCTTCCAAAGTCAACAGACTGATTTCTTCCAAAGATAGAGAAGATATGCTTTCTCTGACATGCTTGTGACAAAAGCTGAACCACTTTCCGCTACCATTTCTGAAGACTCACCAACTTATACAACTTGGTGAAATGTCCATACTTTTGTCAACTGTAGATTATGGTCTTAGAGTCTGTAACTATCTACTTTGTACTTTTATTCTTTTTGTAATAGATAAAGAAGCAAGCTATGGCATGTCATAGTCACTCGTGAAACGACAATCTGCCTTTTGACTTTACATTGATCTTGTTGTCTAGATTAGTGTTTCAGCTGGCCTTCAAAGTATGGCCGGCTATAGGATGTAGTATAAAGTATCTCAGGTACCAGTCCTTAGGACTAAGCTTTGTAACATTTTATAAAAAACTTAAGAGGAATATACATCATTCTTGAAAATCATATACTTGTGTTCTTATTGTGTTCTTTACTTGTGTTCATGGTTTAAATTAAGTCAGTTCCCTATTTGATCTGTCAAGTGTTCTACGTCTCTCCAACCTTGTGAAACTATTGCATTGACCCCCTTCGCCGGTCCTGCAACATAGTTATGATTATTTTAAATATATATATATATATATATATATATATATTATATATATATATATATATATATATATATATATTCTTCTTAAAACGTAACATATTACCAACGGGTGATCGATTCAAACAATTAAGATAAAACAAATATTCATAACAAGTTAAGTTGGGTGAATAGTTACATAACCAAGTAGTATATTAGAATCATTAGTCTAGAACTTAAGGTGTCTTAAACGTATTAAGACATAAGTAGGTCGAAAACTCATGGTTAAACTTGGCTTCACATAATACATTACAATTTAACTTGCTTACAGCAAGTGAGTCTCATAACCCCTTTTAAATTTTATTTAAACATTTTGGGAGAGAAAACACGACAAGTTTATATATTTGGGTATGAGTAGTAACACGACCACTAGGGTCAACAAATAGCATATAGTTTAATGAGTGAGTTTCATAGTCGCATCTATGTCCCCGGTATCTTGTAACCATTACCTTTAGGTAGATGTGAAAATTATGGATAGATCTGCTTGGGTTGCCCCACTTGAGGTTAGTCGCCCTAACTGTAATGGTATATTATTTTCGAAATATATTTAATAAAATAAAACTTTTGATGTAGTTTTATTATTGGATCATATTATATATATATATATATATATATATATATATATATATATATATATGTGTGTGTGTGTGTGTGTGTGTGTGTGTTTTATATGGGTGTGTAACTTTTTGTTTGTTGAGGGTTTTACTTAAAATTACATACATGTAACTTTTGAATTGGTTATTTTTCTATACATTAATTACATATATAAAAAATCAAATACTAGTCAACAAATTTATATGTTAGTTTGAGATAATTTATACATATGATAAACAAAACATGTTAATGGTACTGTAGATTTAAGTGAAAAGAAGCAACTATAGACATGTTACTAGTTATATACATATTTTTGGTTCTTAAAATTCATGATCACAAACCCTAAAATCCCACCCACCCCAGCATTCGAGACATTATCAAGGAACACCCCACGCTGAAATCGAACTCCAGCAAGCACCCACTGCAAACGTGGTGGTCGGCTTCATCTAGACACCCTCTTGTCATTTTCATGGTGAACTTGTGTAACTGGATACACCATTATTGTGTCGTCCACACCCGGTAAGTGTCGTCCCGTGCATCAGTTGCAATTATGGGTGTCCGATTCTTGTGTGTTGATGTCATATGTGTATATGGGTGATCGTGTGTGTATGTTATGTAGTGTCTGTGCATGTATATGAATGGGAGATCATATGTGTGTATGTATATATTGTGTAGTATTTCTATACAATTATGACCAAGCAGAGCAACCAAAGGTTGTCGTGTGATCGAGTGGTATATGTATTTCATGTGTGTGTGTGGAGGTATTTTGGTCATGTGTGTGTAGTTAGGTATAGGTGCGTGTATTTAGTTTAGGTATATGACTTGGTATATATGTATATTTATGTGATTTGGTATATATATGTGTAGACCCGATGTATACGTGTGTGTATCGTGTGGGTATGTATGTAACTGTATGCGTGTGTGTCTAGCTGAATAGTATGTAGGTGTGTGTAAGATCAAGAGGATTATCTTAAAGGGTGATGCTAACCAAAGATCTCTCAGCATGCACTAAAGTATAAGGAAGGAAGTACTTCGGAAGATTTGACGATGTACAAAGAAAAATAACCAAGTGTCAAATCTTCCGAAGCCAAAGACATAAATCTTCCAAAGCCAAAAGTGAAGTTTTTCGAAGCTTAAAGACAAAGTCTTCCGAAGCTTGAAGACTGAGCTCTTCCGAAGACTAAGAAGACATGTTTCTTTGACATACTTTGGACAAAAGTAGAAAACCTTTCCACTGTCAGCTCTGAAGACTCACCAAATTATATAAGTTGGTGATTACCTTTTAACTTTTGTCAACTGTACATTATGGCTTTTTTTGTAACTTCCTACTTTAGTACTTTTATCCTTGTTGTAATACAATAGGATATGAGCTATGGCCTATCATAGTCACATGTCAAAAGGCAATCTGCCTTTTGATTTTATATTGATCTTGTTGTCTAGATTAGTGTCCAGCTGACCTTCAAAGTATCGTTGGCTATAGGTTGTAGTATAAAGTATCTCATGTATCAGTCTTAGGACAAAGAAGCTTTACAATTTTTGGAAACATTTGAGAGCAATATACATCATCATTGAAAACCAATCTTTGTGTTCTTGAGTGATCTTACTTTTATTCATTGTTTCACTACCTGGTTCCCTATTTGATCTAGTATGTGTGTTTAGTTAATAATCTCCAACTATGAAACTATTGTGAACCAGAACCAGTTCTGCAATTAGTATTAGAGCATTTCAGGCTCTTGGTTGCAAGATTTCACCATCTTGAATCACTCTTCAGTTTCACATTCATTTACTTACTCAAATGGTGGCTCTTTCTAAAGTTGATATGGAAACCGACACAATGACTAAGTCTCCACTGATCACTCCTGATGACTTTGACACTTGGTGCATGAGAATGGAAGGCTTCATCAAGTCTCAAGATAGAAGGATGTGGAGATCTATAGTCTCTAGACCTCACATCCTAAATACTACTTCAGGGATTATACCCAAGGAAGTGGCTAATTATTTTGAAGAAGACTAGAAGAAAATAGACATTGATCAGAAAGCCATGACCTCTCTTCAAACTGCTCTTCTCAAATCCATTTATAGAGGCTTCAAGAAGTGCAAGAGTGCAAGAGAACACTAGGATGCACTAAAGCCGATGTATGAAGGATCTGAGGAAGCTAAGGAGAACAATAAAGACATAATGAAGTAGTAGTTTGAAAACTTCACCTACAAGACAGGTGAGAGTATGTCTCAAAAATACTTTAGGTATGTTGAGATTGTAGACACTCTAATGGATGTTGGAGTTAAACTTGAGAACAAGGATATAGTGAGGAAGTTCATGTTCTCTCTTCCTAGACAATGGACACACTACTGTGTGGCCATCAAGAGAACTGAGAACCTCTTTACCCTCACTCTCACTAAGCTATATGGTATCCTGAGCGTTTACCGAATGGAGATGAACATGCAAAATCCTTCTACCAGCTCATCCAACACCTAAAGAGTTCAGCCCTTCATGTGGTTGAAAGGGATAATAGAGAACCACAACATCATCTCATCTACTACCCTGACAACTTGTGACATCCAGTAATTTTCTGTTACCAAACTCCGTTAGTTTCGTTAGGTCTTACATACACGTGTCGTGAGCACACACTAGTTGTCGTTGAACGTTGGTGACTTAATAATAATAAATTTGGATAATAAATAATAACTTGAATAATAATTCTGATTTTTATTATGTGATCATGTGAATCAAGGTGTTAAGTGTTGTTCTTTTTAAAATTAAGAATTACGCTTAGCATGTGACTAGGTGGATTATGAAATGTTTATGGATGGTGATTATTTCTTGACTTGCATGTTATTAGTTGGTTTATTAAGTTTTAATATTATGAAATGCAAAATGATTTAAAAATGTTAAAAAGTTAGTTTTGCAATTTATAAAAGTTGAAAGGAGTTAAAAGGAAATTACTTACCATATATAACTTAAAAATAAAACCCTAGCCCCATTCCCCACCCTCTTGGCCGTAAACCCCCACCACTATTCTCTTCATTTGCGATTTTTGATCAAGAACAACAACTATCAATCGAGTTTGCTTAGTCTTGAGTACTACGACGTGTTAGCAAGTGCCATACTCGATCATTATGCAATTAAAGGTAAGTTTTGATTAGTTTTGCATGATTTTGGATTCAAGAACAAGCTCTAGTCCAATTTACATTGAGAAATTCAAAATTAATGGTTGTATTATGATGCTATGATGTTAGTTGTATTATATTGATGTTTGTTTATGTTGATTATGCAAAAAAATTCATGGAATTAATGTGTTGTTCATACCTTACTATAAGTAGTAACTTTTGTGCATGAGATTTGGTAATTATGATGAATTGATGATGTTTATCATGGTTAGATGATGGTTATGAACTATATTAGGTATAAAGTTGATGAATTTATAAATGAATTGGATAATAGATTGATTTTGGGCATTACTTTCCCGGAAGGGAAACTTTATTGATGTGAATTATTGGATATTATGAGTTGGGCATGTTTATGATGTTAGGATCATGCTAGAATACTTGTTAATTAGAATGCGTTATTTGAGTCGTATGGATACTTGATGGATTATTTGGGGAGTTTAGGTTTTTATGGGTTGTTACAAGATGTTGGGTTATGTTAGGAGATTATGAAACCATGTTTGGAATTATAATAGATCATTGTTGTGTATGTTAATTGGTGTGAATCTTGTTGAGTTATGTGATAATGGTCGTCATACACGCATGCGAATCTGAGGCCCTACTTAGTAGGATTGGCAGGGTTTAGGGTGTGAAGTCGTCAGTGTCTTCACATGGCATGTAGTGCATGATTAAACTCAATGTATGATTTATTAGTTGAGATGTAATTATATATGTGTTGAGCATGATGTTTGATATAGATTCATATGTGTTGTATGATAATCTATGTTGGTATGATGATTTTGATAGAACCTAAGATTGATGACGTGGCATACGTGAATAACTTGTATGATAATCATAGGTTGCTATACTTGATCAAACAAGATTTCAATTAACATGTCACCAATGGGTCAAACGGGTCAACTAGGTCAAATGAGTCTTTGTTTTGCAAAACCCTTGGGTCAACGTGTTTATTGAGCACTTAGGGTTGTTAAACTTTCTGGTTATACGTACTTATGTGCTCACGTGTTCTAGGTAACCTTTGATGGGTTGTCTTTCCATTCACCGTAGCTTTGCATTATTCTATTCGTTTGCGCACCAGGTGAGTTTATGCCCCACTTTTAAACACTCTCTTTTTGGAGGAGATAGCATACTCTTTTAGAAACGCTTTATTATATAAGTTGTGTATAGTATAACATAGTTTGATATATCACTGAAAGCCCTCACACTTTCGGATCGTTAATAATGGTAACTAGCGGGAAATTTTGGGTAGTACTACTGGGTCTGACAAGCCCCACCTGTGCGACTCGAGGTCAAACGGGTGCAATATTGTCCTAACACAAACATCATCACGACCTGGTATGTCATGACGGGAGGCAAACAAATGAAACACTGTCAGCTTCGATCATGAAATTGCTATGGTTATTACTTATGAATATAGACTAGCTATCTATTTCATTGCACTTCTTATGTTTTAAAACTATTACTGTTCATGTTAAACGCAAACTCTTGAACTCACCAACCATTGTGTTGACTCTTTTAGTATGCTATTCTCAGGTCTAGGTTAGCAGCAGCGCCTAGTAGCACTCACGAGTCAGCATGCATCGGAATAAACATTGTTTTGCATTTGGGATTTGATATACATTTTGTTTTAAATAATGGTTTGGCGCGTGTTTGTGCATTTTATATTTCATTACTCTGGGTTTGGCTTATTTACAAAACGCTTCCACATAGTTTTAAAATTTCTAAACTCTTGGTTGTTTTTAAATGTTTCATATAGTGTCGTTCCGAGTAACTAATGACTTAGATCCTGGTTTGTTCACAAGCCTCGCGGTAAAACCCCGCATGTAGAATTTGAGGGTGTGACAGATTGGTATCAGAGCTATTGGTTATAGGGAACTAGGTTGCATACATACTAGTCTATAACCGCACACAGTTAGTTAGTTACTGGTTACTTATTCCCTTACTATTACTCATTGGCATACACATCACATACAGTCCAGTTTGGCATCATCATCATCTTCATCCCTGTTTGACACGCGCTGGGAAAGGAACCCTAGGTTCCTACTATTCCTTCGTCATCTACGAGTTATAGTTCTTGACCCCCTGTGTTTATATCTGATGTGTATCTTATGGGCGAGCCTGTGATTGAGCGGGACATGGCTAATCCTGACAATTGGGACTGGTATCGCACTACACTGATCAGGATGCTGGAAAAGGAATGTGTTCTATTTCCAATCCCTACCATGACTAGAGATTCTGTATTACACCCCTATCGTGTAACCTTATAGGGCTATCGTCGCTGTGGTGGCCTCACATGACCGACTGTGATGAAATGTCAAGGAGAAATTTAAAATGTTGGAAGCACGACAGGAGCATGACAGTCTAGTGTTCGAGGAGATGGAAGACTCGTGGCTCGATATGCAAGGACGCCAGGATGGTCAGACAGGAGAGATCCAGACTCTGCGTGGACAGGTTGCTCAGTTGACGGCTACTCTGAACACCATGCGCGATCAGCTTCACGAGGCTATAGTTCATATACATGAGCCAGAAAACCAGCTCGAGCCTCAGTGGGCCCCAATGGAGGAGCCTCAGGAGGTACCAGAGGAGGTTCCTAAGGAGGAGCTAGAGAAAGATCCGGAGGAAGAACCGGATGAAGTTCAGAAGTTGGAGGTTGAGTTCTGTCAGTTAAAGATGGAGGGATCCGAGATCGAGGCCTACACTATGAGGTCTCATGAGTTGGCGACTCTCTATCCTGGAATGATAAACCCGCCAATCAAGAGGATCGAACTCTATCTGTGTGGTTGGTGCTAGAAATACAAAGTATGATGACTGCTTCAAACTTCACCACTATCCAGCAGGCTATTCGGCTAGCTCATAAGCTAAACCACCAAGCGATAGAGCAAGGCAAGCTACCAAAATAGGGCGTTGAGGCAAGCATGCCCAACAACAAGCGCAAGTGGGATAACTCTGGGAACAAGAGCTCGTCGTCTAACAACCACCACCAGTAGCAACAAAAACAAAGGAGGTTCGATAGTAACCCTAGCTTTAACCATTCATCTTCCTCAAATCAAGGACAAGGTGGATGCGTGGGGAAGCATCCAAGGTGCAACCGATGCAACTATCATGACACCGGCAGGTGTGACAACTTTAAGTGTCAGCATTATGGGAAGCTAGGGCATGCAGCGAAAGACTGTCGTGGCGAATTGATGAAGAAGCCCCAACAACCCTAAGAAATACCAAAAGGTTGCTTTGAATGTGGAAAGGAAGGACACTACAAGAGGAATTGTCCTCAGTTGAAAAAAAACAGCAATGGTACTGGCAACGGTGGAAACAACAAAAACAATGGCAATGGTGATAACAATGGTGGTAACAATGGAGGAGCAAAAGGGATTTCTTTTATCATGGGTTCAGGTGAGGCTCTAAATGACCCTACTACTATTACCGGTAAATTTCCTCTTAATGTTTGTTTTGCTACTGTATTGTTTAACACTGGAGCTGATAGAAGTTTTATCTCTACTAAGTTTAGTAGTCTCTTAAGTGATATACCTTCTATGTTGGAATCTAAATATACCATAGAATTAGCTGATGGTAAGCAAATCTACGTTACACACATCCTTAAGGGTTGCAAGATAGAACTTGCTGGTCATACCTTTGATATCGACCTCATGCCTGTTACACTTAGGAGTTTTGATGTAGTCGTAGGTATGGATTGGCTTTTTGAGAAGTAGGCGGAAGTCATATGTCGTGAGAAGATTATACGTATTCTGATTGGTGGTGAGATTCTTTCGGTCAAGGGCAAGAGGAGTGGTGCAGTGATAGGCATAATATCATATATGAAAGCGCAGAAATTGTTACGCAAAGGTCGTTTGGCCATATTAGCCCTTATGATGGATAAACAATAGGAAGGGAAGAAAATAGAGGACATTTTGGTAGTATGTGATTTTCCAGAGGTGTTTCCCGAGGATTATCCTGGGTTACCACTTCATCGTCAAGTGGAATTCTAGATCATGTTGACTCCCAGAGCAGCTCCAATTGCAAGAGCACCTTATCGGTTGGCACCGAATGAGCTGCAGGAGCTATCAGTACAGCTTTAGGAGCTGTTGGATAAAGGATTATCCGACCAAGCTCACCGCCTTGAGGAGCCCCTATTCTTTTTGTTAAGAAAAAGGATGGCACATTTCGGATGTGTATCGATTACACAGAGTTAAAAAAAGTCACGATCAAGAATCGATACCCTCTACCTCGTATTGATGACGTGTTCGATCAATTGCAGGGATCCAATTATTATTCCAAGATTGATTTGAGGTCTGGTTATCATCAATTAAGAGTTCGAGAGGAAGACATCTCGAAGACAACATTCAGAACTCATTATGGCCGTTATGAATTCTTGGTCATGCCATTTGGGTTAACTAATGCACCAGCGGTATTCATGGATCTCATGAATCGTGTGTGCAAACCCTACCTTGATCAGTTTGTTATTGTGTTTATTGATGACATATTGATCTATTCTAAGACAAAGAGGAGCACGAGGAGCATTTGCGATTAACCTTAGAATTGCTTAAAAGGGAACAATTGTATGCCAAATTCTCTAAGTGTGACTTCTGGATTCGAGAGGTGCAATTTCTGGGTCACATTGTTAATGAAAAAGGGAATCCATATAGATCCTACAAAGGTTGAGGCAATAAAGAATTGGTCCGTTCCCAAAACGCCTAGTGAGATACAGCAATTCCTTGGACTACAAGGTTACTATCGACGTTTCATTGAGGGATTTTCAAAAATCACTCAAACTCTCACTGCTTTGACACATAAAGGTATCACGTTTAAATGGGGAGAGAGTCAAGAAGCAGCCTTCGAGTTGTTGAAACAGAAGCTTTGTAACGCATCGATATTGGCATTACCAGATGGAAATGATGACTTTATGGTTTACTGTGATGCTTTTATCCAAGGACTTGGTTGTGTCTTGATGCAACATAACAAGGTGATAGCCTATGCCTCGAGACAACTGAAGGTGCACGAGAAGAACTACACCACCCATGACTTGGAGCTGGGTGCAGTAGTTTTTGCCTTGAAGATCTGGAGACATTACTTGTATGGTACCAAATGCACTATTTACACCGATCATAAAAGTCTTCAGCATATCTTTGAGCAGATAGAGCTAAACATGAGGTAGCTATGCTAGGTGGAATTGTTGAACGATTATGATTGCGCTATTAAGTACCACCCGGGAAAGGCAAATGTGGTTGCTGATGCCTTAAGCAGGAAGGAAACTGCTAAACCCAGATGAGTGCAAGCTTTACAACTTATGATTAGCACATAATTGCCAGAACAAATCAAGGAAGCTCAGACAGAAGCTTTGAAAGCGGAAAATGTTGAATCCAAATCATTACGTGGGATGGACAAGCAAGTTGAGGTGAAAGCCGATGGAATCTGTTACTTCATGGATAGACTTTGGATACCTTTGTATGGTACTCTCAGGGACTTGGTTATGAGTGAGCCTTACAAGTCTAAAAACTTCCGTACATCCTGGTTCTGACAAGATGTACCATGATCTGAAGGCGTACTATTGGTGGCCTAATATGAAGATGGATGTAGCTACATATGTGAGCAAGTGTTTAACCTTCTCTAAGGTGAAAGTTGGGGTTACTTCAACAACCTGAAATTCCTTTGTGGAAGTGGGAGCAGATTTCTATGGATTTCATTACCAAATTACCCAGAACTCCTAGCGGTTGCGACACGATATTGGCGATTGTGGATCGATTGACTAAGTCTGCTCACTTCCTAGCAATCAAAGAAATAAACAAAATGGATAATCTAACTCGGATTTACTAGAAGGAAGTGGTAGCTAGACATGGTGTACCCATTTTGATCATTTCGGATCGTGATGCTCGCTTTTCCTCCTATTTCTAGCAATCATTACAAAATTTTTTGGGTACGCGCTAAGACATGAGCACTACCTATCATCCGCAGACCAATGGGCAAATAAAACGTACTATTCAAACTCTAAGGGACATGTTACAGGCCTGTGTAATAGATTTTAGGAACAATTTGGAAATCTATCTACCTTTGGTGGAATTTTCTTACTATAATAGCTATCATACTATCATTAAGGCGACACCGTTTGAGACGTATGGGCAAAAGTGTAGATCACCAGTTTGTTGGGTGGAAGTTGGAGAAAGTCAACTGACTGGCCCTGAATTGGTGCATGAGACTACTGAAAAGATCATGTAGATACGAAATTGCATGGCTGCAACACGAGACTGATAGAAGAGCTATACAGACAAGCGATGGAAACCTTTGGAGTTTTAGGTCGGAGACAAGGTATTG
Source organism: Flaveria sonorensis (assembly GCA_025506505.1). Classification (NCBI taxonomy): domain Eukaryota; kingdom Viridiplantae; phylum Streptophyta; class Magnoliopsida; order Asterales; family Asteraceae; genus Flaveria; species Flaveria sonorensis. The sequence continues at coordinate 46,750,326 of CM046438.1, forward strand.
CTGAAGGTCTCACCGTGGAAAGGCATGACTAATTTGGGAAAAGTGGCAAGCTTAATCCGAGATATGTTGGACCATTAGTGATTCTGGAAAGAATTGGTCTAGTGGCCTATCCATTAGATCTGTCTGACTCCTTGAGTGGAGTTCATAATGTGTTTCAAGTCTCCAATCTAAAAAAATGTTTATCTGATGAGACTTTGGTTGTACCACTCGAGGAGGTGCAAGTAGATGGACAATTAAGGTTCATTGAAGAACCAGTTGAGGTGATGGACTGTGAGGTCAAGACCTTAAGCAGAGCAAGATTCCAATAGTTAAGGTTTGTTGGAACTCAAGACGTGGACCAGAGTTCACATGGAAATATGAGGACTAGATAAAGCTCAAGTATCCTCATTTGTTTGAATCAACGACGACAACGACGAGGTAATGACTAAATTTCGGGATGAAATTTCCTTCAACATGGGGATGATGTGACAACTCACTCGATTTCTTGTGCTAGTGCAGTAGACCAATGATGTAACACAAGCATGTAACGCAATTTTCGGGACGAAAATTCTTTCAACATAGGGATAATGTGACATCCGGTGATTTTCCGTTACCAAACTCCGTTAGTTTCATTAGGTCTTGCATACATGTGTCGTGAGCACATACTAGTTGTCGTTGAACGTTGGTAACTTAATAATCATAAATTTGGATAACAAATAATAACTTGAATAATAATTCTGATTATTATTATCTGATCATGTGAATCAAGGTGTTAAATGTTGTTCTTTTTAAAATTTCGAATTACGCCTTAACATGTGACTAGGTGGATTATGAAATGTTTATGGATGGTGATTATTATTTGACTTGCATGCTATTTGTTGGTTTATTAATTTTTAATATTATAAAATGAAAAATGATTTAAAAATGTTAAAAAGTTAGTTTTACAATTTATAAAGTTGAAAGGAGTTAAAAGGAAATACTTACCATATATAAGTTAAAAATTAAACCCTAGCCCCATTCCCCACCCTCTTGGCCGTAAACCCCCACCCCCATTCTCTTGATTTGCGATTTTTGATCAAGAACAACAACTATCAATTGATTTTGCTTAGTCTTGAGTACTACGACGTGTTAGCAAGTGGCATACTCGATCATTACACAATTAAAGGTATGTTTGATTAGTTTTTCATGATTTTGGATTCATGAAGAAGCACTAGTCCAGTTTACATTGAGAAATTCAAAATTAATGGTTGTATGATGATGCTATGATGTTAGTTGTATTATATTGATGTTTGTTTATATGGATTATGCAAAAAAATTCATGGAATTTATGTGTTGTTCATACCGTACTATAAGTAGTAACTTTTGTGCATGCGATTTGGGAATTATGATGAATTGTTGATGTTTATCATGCTTAGATGATGGTTATGAACTAGATTAGGTATAAATTTGATGAATTTATGAATGAATTGGATAATAGATTGATTTTGGGCATTACTTTCCCGAAAGAGAAACTTTATTGATGTGAATTATTGGATATTGTGATTTGGGCATGTTTAAGATGTTAGGATCATGCTAGAATACTTGTTGATGATGTTTAATGTGTTAGAATGCGTTATTTGAGTCGTATGGATACTTGATGTATTATTTGGAAGTTTAGGTTTTTATGGGTTATTGCAAGGTGTTAGGTTATGTTAGGAGATTATGGAACCATGTTTGGAATTATAATAGATCATTGTTATCTATTTTTATTGGTGTGAATCTTGTTGAGTAATGTGATAATGGTTGTCATACATGCGTGCGAATCTGAGGCCCCTACTTAGTTGGATTGGTAGGGTTTAGGGTGTGAAGTCTTTAGTGTCTTCACATGGCATGTAGTGCATGATTAAACTCAATGTATGATTTATTAGTTGTGATGTAATTACATATATGTTGAGCATGATGTTTGATTTAGATACATATGTGTTGTATGATAATCTATGTTTGTATGATGATCTTGATAGAACCTAAGATTGATGACGTGGCGTACATGAATAACTTGTATGATAATCAGGGTTGCTATACTTGATCAAACAAGATTACAATTAGCACATCACCAATGGGTAAAACGGATCAACTAGGTCAAATGAGTCTTTGTTTTGCAAAACCCTTGGGTCAATGTGCATATTGAGCACTTAGGGTTGTTAAACTTTCTGGTTATACGTACTTATGTACTCACGTGTTCTAGGTAACCTTTGACGGGTTGTCTTTCCATTCACCATAGCTTTGCATTATTCTGTTTGTTTGCGCACCAGATGAGTTCATGCCTCACTTTAAAACACTCTTTTTTAGGGGAGATAGCATACTCTTTTACAAATGCTTTATTATAACTTTTTACGACGCTTTATTATATATGTTGTGTATAGTATAACATAGTATGATATACCACTGAAAGCCCTCACACTTTCGGATCGTTAATAATGGTAACTACCGGGAAATTTTGGGTAGTAGTACTGGGTCTGACAAGCCCCACCTGTGCGACTCAAGGTCAAACGGGTGCAATATTGTCCTAACACAAACATCGTCATGACCTGGTATGTCGTGACGGGAGGTAAACAAACGAAACACAGTCACCTTCGATCGCGAAATTGCTATGGTTATTACTTATGAATATAGACTAGCTATCTGTTTATTGCACTTCTTATGTTTTGCAACTATTACTGTTCATGTTAAACGCAAACTCTTGAACTCACCAACCGTTGTTTTGACTCTTTTAGTATGCTGTTCTCAGGTCTAGCTTAGCAGCAGCACCTAGTAGCACTCACAGGTCAGCATGCATTGGAATAAACATTGTTTTACCTTTGGGATTTGATATACATTTTGTTTTAAATAATGGTTTGGCACGTGTTTGTGCATTTTACATTTCATTACTCTAGGTTTGGCTTATTTACAAAACGCTTCCGCTTAGTTTTAAAGTTTCTAAACTCTGGGTGTTTTTAAATGTTTCATAAAGTGTCGTTCTGAGTAATTAATGACTTAGATCCTAGTTTGTTCACACACCTCGCGGTAAAACCCCAAACGTGGAATTTGAGGGTGTGACACAACTCTCCAAAGGGTCCTTTCATCACCTTCCCGGAGACACCAAGGGAGAGCTATACTCAAAGAAATCCATTCCAAGAGCCCAACTCTTCTTAGGCATTTAGGTCTTCAGATGAAAGTTCTAGAAACTTTCTCTACACCCTTAAAGACCTAGACTGTATCCATCCACATGATCTAGAATACATGAAAATAGTCCAGAAGATGGCTCTTCTCACTCACAGAGCCAAGAAGTTCTACAAGAGAACAACGAGGAAGTTTCCAAGAAATGTGTCTAGAGGAAAGTTTGGGCTAGACAAGATCAAAGTAAAGTGTTACCAAATGGGCCAATTTGCTAGGAAGTGTAAGGCACCAAGAACAAATGGTGGCCACACATAGCCCAGGCCAAACTACATCTAGGCAGCTCCAAGAATGGAGAAGCCCAACCAACCAAAGCAATAAGATGCAGTTGCTATTGAAGAAGGAGTCTTTGATTGCAGCTTTAAGGTGGAAGATGTCTCCCCAAACCAAACCCTGATGGCAGATCATGATGAATCAAAAGTATTGGACATCTTTGCTCTCCTAAATGTATTGCTAAAGTTAATATGTACAGGTCGTACAACTTGGAAGTAAGATCTAATCTTAAGTCCTTAAACATTTTAAAAGCTAATTTTAAAAGAGCAAAAAATGATTATAAGCTTAAAATAGAAGACTTAGAGAAAACAATTTCTACTCTAAAACATGAGCATACAAACTACAGACTCAGATTAAAGATCTTGTTTCCAAGTTAATTGAATGCTAGGCTGAGCTTGTGATTAGCAAAGCCAAGGTAGAAAAATGTGTTCTTAAAGAGGAAACCTTCAAGAACATTATATCTTCATCCTTTCATGCAAAAGTTTATTATCAGAACATGCAGGGACTTGGATCAAATGAAATAGCTCCTCCACACACACTACAATCAGCCAGAGAACCAAGGTGTGAAACTTGTGAAGATGAGCTACCTCCTGTTGGTCCTATCCTAGAGGAAGATGAATATGAAACTGATGAATAGGATATAGTGAAGGGTGAACCAGAAATGAGTGAAGAGGTTCATTCTAAGAAGGGTCACTATATCCCTGAAAGGAAGAAGTGACCAGGGATGGCCAAGTCTGCAAGAAAGAACTTGATCAGGGCTGCAAAAAGAAGATCAAAGAAAGCGTAGAAGATCAAACCCACCTTCAACCCTAGGCAAAAATAAGTTTTCATCTCTGCTAGGTTTGAGGTGAGGAAGACTGAAGACTTGACTAAGAACTCTAGTACCAGGAGTTCTAGTTTAAGTCTAAGCCAACATGGTAAGGAGAAGAAGGATGAACTAATATGCACCATTGCTACACAAGCTGGACCATCCAACTCGAATGGCAAGCTTCACCCTTAGAAGCATGCTGCATCTTCCAAGAAGATAAAGAAAGAGCTAGAAAAGGCTTAGGAAAAACCTTCTCCTCAGGACATGACTCCCTGAATAAAGCCTATGGAATGTATCATGTGTAGTGGTACAACTCATTACGCGGGATTGCATTTACAATCCTAAAAGTAGCATCCACATGGACAAGAAGAAGATCTCTAAGAAGAAAAGGAAAACAACTTCGGAAGGAAAATCTTTTTCCTTTGGAAGCATTAAGGTGACCCAGAAGAAGATAGGTGGAAAACTATCTTCAGAAGCAAGTTTGGTCTCGAAAGAAAAGAATGCTTCCGAAGCACTGAAGTCTGCTGAAGTGGATGCAAAAGCTTCTGAAGGTTTAGTCTCCAAAACTTCCAAAGTCATAAAAACTTCCAAAATTTTGAAAGCCAAGTCTAATCTTCCAAAGATGGTGTGGAAGATGAAGGAAGGCCATGTTTCTTCATCAATAATAGCCAAGGATCTTTTAAGCTTGCATATAAGATCAATGATTGTTAAACTATCTTCAGTTCATCTTCATAACCCAAGACCAACAAGGCTTGGGTTTCCAAATGTAACTAATCATCCCTTTTCATGTTCAGGAACAGCCGAATACTAAAAGCAATGTATGGATAATTGATAGTGGTTGTTTCAGGCATATGACTAGCATGGCTCTTTGCTTCAAAACTTTGAAAAACTTGATGGAGGGCTAGTTGCTTTTGCAGGTGAATCAAGAGGTTACATTACTGAAAGGGACAGGGTAACAAATGGTAAGCTCAGCATTGAAAAGGTAATTTTGTCAAAGAACTTGAGTATAATCTTTTGAGTGTGTTAATATTGCGAACAGAGACATAACATGCTCTTTACTAAGCATGAGTGCATTGTTCTCAAACCCAGGGTGATCATTCCTTAAGAGCATATTTTGCTCAGAGCCCTCAGGAAAGGGAACATGTACAAGATGGATTTGCAAAAAACTCCCTTTCTGGAGAAGTTTCTTGCTTTCTATCCAAAGCAAATAGTGATGAGTCTTTCCTTTGGCATAAAAGAATATGCCATGTAAACTTTAAGAAAATGAATAAACTAATTAAGAATGATTTGGTAACTAGAATGCCAAAGAAAGAGTTTACAAGTGATGATCATTGTATTGCATGCTTGAAAGGAAAGCAACATAAAGTATCACACAGACCAAAAGAAATAAACTCCATTACTACTCCCCTTAACTTATTACATATGGATATCATTGGCCCCACAAGTGTAATGAGTTTAGGAAGAAATTCATACTATCTTGTGATCACAGATGATTTCATAAGATATACTTGGGTCTTCTTTCTTAGAAGTAAGGATGAGACCCCTGAAATCTTAAAATCCTTAATTCTGAAAGTAGAGAATCAATATGATCACAAGGTAAAGATCATAAGATGTGATCAAGAAACAAATTCAAAAACTAAATCCTTGATTCATTTTGTGATGAAAAGAATATTTCTAGACAATATAGTGCTCCTAGAACTCTTAACAAAATGGTGTTGCTGAAAGGAGAAATATGACACTTATTAAGGTTGCAAGAACCATGCTCTCTAACTCTAAACTGCCCATCACCTTCTAGATAGAGACACTTAACACTGCCTGCTATATGCAGAACAGAGTTTTAATAGTCAAAACTCATGGTAAGACACCTTAAGAACCGTGGCACAAAAGGAGACTTTTTCAAGTCATTTGGATGTCCATGCACCATTTGAATACCAAAGATCACATAGCCAAGTTTGATGAGAATGCAGATGATGGATATTTCATTAGATACTCTTCTCAAGCTAAGGCTTATCGAGTATACAATCTCATAACTAGATTAGTTGAAGAGTCAGCCAATGTGACCTTCAATGAACACACTCCAAGTGTGAAAGGTTTTGGTATTGATTGGCTATTTGATCTTGATTTAATTACCAACTATTTTAACAAATCTTGTGAAGATGTTTTAGGAACAACAGGTAATATATCTACAGGAGATCCTAATCCAAGATTTGAGCTAAGAAGACCAAATGATCAAATCTCTTCAGTAGCAGTGGTAACAAACACTACAAGTGGAAATCATATCAGTACAAATATGACAACAAATTCTTCTGTTGATACATCTGAGGTGCCAACCAATTTCAACAATAAGGTATAAAACTCAAATGAAGGGATGTACAATGCAAGAGAAGATGGAGATGGTGAAAGTGATCATAAATATCTTGATGTTGACAACCACTCAACTGAAGACAACATCAATGATTATATTAAAGGTTGATGCTAACCAAATATCTCTCAGCATACAGTACAAGGAAGGAAGTACTCCGGAATATTTGACAATGTACGAAGAAAATAACCAAATGTCAAATCTTCCGAAGCCAAAGACAGAAATCTTCCAAAGCCAAAAGTGAATTCTTCCAAAGCTTTAAGACAAAGTCTTCGAAGCTTGAAGACTGAGCTCTCCGAAGAGCAAGAAGACTGAGCTCTTCCGAAGAGCAAGAAGACATGTGTATCTAACATACTTTTTACAAAACAGAAGACCTTTTCGTTGTTAGCTTTGAAGACTTACCAACTATATAAGTTGGTGATTACCTTTTTACTTTTGTCAACTATACATTACGGCTTATTTTCTGTAACTTCATACTTTAGTACTTTTTCCTTCTTTTAATATAATAGGATGTGAGCTATGGCCTGTCATAGTCAAATGTCAAAAGGCAATCTACCTTTTGACTTTACATTGATCTTTTTGTCTACATTAGTGTCCTGCTGGCCTTTAAAGTATGGCCGGTTGTAGGTTGTAGTATAAAGTATCTCATGTATCAGCCTTAGAACAAATAAGCTTTGCAATACTTGTAAACACTTGAGAGCAATATACATCATCCTTGAAAACCAATCTTCGTGTTCTTGAGTGTTCTTACTTGTTATTCATTGTTTCATTGCTTGGTTCCCTATTTGATCTAGTAAGTTTGTTAGTTTATAATCTCCAACTGTGAAACTGTTGTGAACCACAACTGGTCCTGAAGTGTGTGTATGCGGTTGTTGATATATGTGAGTGTATGTAATCATTTGTGTGTGTGAAGGTAAACGTGGGTGTGTACATCTCAATGGATTATATGTATGTATATGTATGATGTATTTATATGAGATTTATGTGTATGTAAACAACAAATATGTATGTGAATTTAGTGTATGAATGAGAGGGTGTATATATATAATATGTATGTGACCCGATAAATATTTTATGTGTAACTATGAATGTATGTACGCATTCAAGCGAGTATAAGGTCCAGTGTGTTAGTCATACGATAACCGAACCAACCCTAGACATAATGGAAATTTTATAATAATGTATAAAGCATGTTTATAAGTTTTATTATTTACTATTTAAAGGCTTATCGTTTCCATATTGCAAGTATTCATCTAAGGAGAGTTTCGCGGGCGTGTTTTCCTTTTTACTGATTTCAATATAAGGGGGGAAAGAATGTTTAAAACCCTTTTATTGCTGTGATTATTTTCATACATTTTTTGGACTATTGTGTAGTTTGTTTGTAAGTTGTAATCTGGTATGTGCATGAACTTTCTGTGTGGTTTTTTATTTCATAACTATTTAACTCTGGTTGAAGCCAAAGGAAAGGTATTGGTAATACTATTGGGTTGACACCCCCACCCTCGTTTGTTGGTATGCTAGCTAGAACCAATAATAGTCATGAATAGACTCTTGGGTGAATATAATCCGACAATTGTACGTGTACATCGTTAGGCTTAGTTATGAAAGTCATGTCTACATTTGATTCTTCTTGTTTATAAGTTGCTTACACATATGTCCTACAATTGCAACACAACACAATATATTTATATTAAACATATGAACTCACCAACCAACTGTTGACCTTTTAGAGCATTTCTTTTCAGGTAATAACAATGTCTAATGCTAAAAGATGCAAGTGCCTTAGTGAGACCATTAAGGACATTTATCTTAGACAGTGGATTACTTATGGTTTCGACATTGCATGTTTGTATGACTGTTTATTTACATTTGTTTACTTTTGGGCGTATTTTCCCTAGTCTTGTCCCAAGATGTTGGAGGTAAACATGTTTTAGCTGTTTGACTATGTTTTTCATAGAATTGATTAACCACGACACAGGTCTCCATTTATGTCAGCTGATGTCATGACATGTTGACTTCATATCACGTATTATATCTCTATTATCGATCAATGTGTTATAATGATTTGTCCGTTACGTCCTTGTGTTTCAGCTACAAGCGAGAGTGTGACAACAAAGAAGTTTAGAATTGTAAAACCAATAACTAGATGACATAAATTCATTCAAGGTCTACCTAAGGAGTGGAGGCACCTCACATGTGTGTTAGTGGCCATTCTTGATCTTGAAAGTACCTTTGAGAAATATATTTATTATTCTCTAAGCTCAAAAGAATTAAGTCTTTGAAGATTTTCATTCTAGAGGATAACCTATAGCTTTAATCTCGCTCATTCTTCTAGAGAAAGCAACATAAGATCAGATAGGATATATAACTTTAATAACCACAACATGGGAAACTGAGAAGCTCACACATCAAGAGAAAGAAAATCAAAGGTGGATGAATATCTGAAATTTGGGTATCCGAAAATTTCGAATAACGTATCTGAGTCTAAAATTTTGAAATGTGGCAGATTATTCTGTGATGATGACTCACCCATCAATATTGTCAAGCCTCATCGAATTGATAAAATATTTTATGAATTGATGGTTAAAACTAAACAACTAAATAGTTTTAAAAGTTTTAAGACAATAAAATGTTTCAAGGAAGGAACAAACTGTAATAATCAACAAAAGGTTTTAAAAGTTAAAGTTGAATATTCACTTTCACACCCTCAAAATCCACTACCGCGAGGCGTGTGAACAAACTACGATCCTAGTCATTAGTTATTCTGAATGACTCTATATGTAACATTTAAAATAATCTCAGAGTTTAAAAGTTTAAAACCTTACGAAAGCGTTTAGTAAATATTTCAAACCCAAAATAAAAAATGTAAATTGCAAAACACTCGCCCAAACTATTGTCTACATGTAAGTAGAAAACCAAACGTAAAAGAATGCATGTTTGAAGGAAATATGCTCGACCAGTGCTGTGCTCCTAGAGGCACTTGACATTAACAAACTGAGAAAAGCATACAAAAGTGTTACCATGATGGTTGGTGAGTTCCAGAGTTTGTAATTAATCATAAACCATAACAGTTGTAAAAACATTAGTAAGTGCACTAAAATAGATAGCCGATCTAATTTCATAAGTAATAATAGTAGTGATTCACGATCGAAGCTGTCTGTGTTCGTTATTTTCCTTCTTCCACGACATACCAAGTCGTGACAATATTAGTTTTTTAGGACAATATTGCACCTGCTTGACCTCCAGCCATACGGGTAGGGCTTGCCAGACCAATAGTACTTCCCAAGATTTCCCGCTAGATTCCTTAACTAACGATCCAAAAGTGTAAAGTCTTTTAATGGTTATCACACTAGGTTATACTATACAAACTAATAATAGTAAAGCTTTCGTATAAATAAATATGCTTTCTCCCCCAATAGAGAGTATATAGAAAAGTGCGGCATTGAACTAACCTGATGCGCAAGCGAATTAGAAAAGCAAAGCTAAAGATGAGTGGAAATACAACTAGTCAAAGATTACCTAGAAAACATGATTACATAAGTACGTGTAACCAAAATAGCTCAAAAAACCCTAAGTGCTCAATCACACATTGATTCAAGTGATTTGGAAAACATTGACTCGACTGAACCAGTTGACCCGTTTGACCCGTTGGTGACATATTAAATGAAATCTTGTTTGATCAAGTATATTAATTCATTATCCTAGACTATCATGCAAAACCCAGTCACGTATATCACCTTATGAACCTTAAGTTCTAGCAAGCTCATCATACTAACAGAGCTTATGATACAAAAAATACGAACCTCAACAAATCATCATGCTCAACATAACTCAAAATAAATTCCAACTAACAAAACACACACTAAGTTTAATCACGCACTACATTCCATGTGAAGCAACTCACTACTTCACATCATAAACCCTGCAAGTCGTACTAAGTAGGGGTCTCAGATTTGCATGCATGTATGATGTTCATCATCATATTTCCAAACATGATTCATACCAATTAACCACATTAGTCACACATTACAATCACATACTATAATTCTAGCACAATTCCATAATCTTCTAGCATAACTCATCAAATTGCATAATTTTCTTCATGAATTCTAGATTTCCCAAACAACCAACATAGCATCTAAATGATCAACCAAAGCATTCTAACACATTAGAAACTATCAATAGGCAACCTAGAATGATTCTAACACAACATGCAAGCCCAATTCACAACAACCAACATATCATTTCTAACCACTAACATCAATTTCATGCTAATCTAGTTCATAACAATCATCTAAGCATAATAAACTCCATAATTTAGAAACTCCATTTCTCAAGAATTAAAGTTTCCTCTTATAGTACGCATGAAAGAGATGTTAATCTTATGAAATTTTGTGCATAATCCCGTAAACCAACAACAATACCATTTAACTACCATCATAGCATCAATAACAACATCAATTTTATGATATCATGTTCCAATTGAACTAGGGTTTGTTCTAGCATCAAAATCATGAAAACTATTCAAAATCTTACCTTTAATTATCGTCTAATGATCGAGGAATGACACTTGCTACATGTTAGTATAGTTGAAACCAAGAAAAATCATGGAGTATTGTTGTTCTTGATAAAACAATTATGAGGATGGGGTTGAGGGGTTGCTTCGGCCGAATGGGGGGGATTATGGGGGATAGGGTTAGATTTTTATTAATATTAAGTTTAGTAATAATTAGAAACTTAACCCTCCTTGTTTAAGCCTTGTAAAAACTAATTTTTTTACACTTTTTAAATAATTTTAACTACAAAACACATGGATTATTATTAACCAACAATAATCATATAATCCAACTAGTAAACGCTACACATGAATTATATATCACACGTAGTCACGTTATAATGCGAAATCCGTAAATAATACTTAAAATCCATGAATCACATAATCAAATATTAATAATCAAAATTATTAATTAAGTTTTTATTTGTTAACCAAATTTAATTATTATTAAGTTACCAACGTTCATTGACAACTAATGTGTGCTCACGACACGTGTATGCAAGACCTAACGAAACTAACAGAGTTTTTATAACAGAAATCTACCGGATGTCACATTCACAAAAATCCATGGTTCAAGGTCCCAAGCATGACAGTGTTAAGCTTCCGCATCTCATTCATAAAGAATACCTTATCAACAAGAGTTTGTTGATAGATAATATGGTTTTCATTGTGTGATCAAAGGACACATAATGAAAATGTGTCCTTAAAAGGTTAAAGGCAAGCGCCTTGTAAATCCTGAATTGGCGAAGCCAATGTTGAACCTAGAAAGGCTAAACAAAAGATTTAACATAAAGCAAAGTCAATGGTTAAATCAAAATGGGTTAAGGTTCTGGTTTCTAAATCTGGACAATAAAAGGTTCAATGAAAAGATTGTTTGTCTAAATCATAACGAAATTGGATAAATCGTAGCAAGCAAAATTTTCAAGTTTATGACAAACATGGTTTTCCTAGAAATGACAATCATCGGTTTTAAATACTCAACTTAAAAGAAGTGAGACTTTTCAAAAGAAAATAAAAAAAACCTTGATCAGTTTGGAAGGCAAAAACTATTGGTGATTTTAGTTTCTGTCATAAGATTACTGTCATGGAGATGTCATTAGCATAATTTATGCTATGTCAAAATGTGTGTGTGAGTTTACATAAACAAAACTCGATTAGTTATAGAATGTAAGGTGATTTTAGTTTCTGTCATAAGATTACTGTCGTGGAGATGTCATTAGCATAATTTATGAATTGATTCATGCATATACCCTGGAAATTATAAAGTTAAATTTCAATTCAAGGTAAAACCTCTCTATTTTGCTAAGCAAAGAACTGAAGTTTCTATCTTTATCTTACATATATGTTATTACATTTGATCATGAAAATCATTACTAATGCTAAATCGAGTTGGAATTACATTACTAATATGCTAAATGATTCTTTCATCACTATGAAGATTGGGATGAATCTAGTGATATATTTCATGTCTTGTAGATAGATAATGTTTATGATATTATTAGCTTTGATCATGAGGAATAAAGTGTAAACATTAATGCACATAACTCACATGAAAAATGATTATAAAATTTAGGTTTTTATTGGTAATACGTAGTTAATTATAGGTCTTGATATGAGAAAGGAAGTGTGAAACTGAATATAAAGATGTGATTATTTCTAAGTTATTTGATTTGTACATATTGTGTTTTGGAAAAATATATAAAAACTGAAAATGTACTCCAGTATATATATACAACTGATATGGTCCTCTTATTGATGATCTGCTCACCAAAAAGATATAATGTTTAAATTTTAGTGTGAAAATATTTAAAAATATAAAAAAGACTTCTGGTGTGGTTTAGCATGAACTTTCAAAAATTCAAAAATATTTTATTTCAAGCTTCCATGAATATTATATTTTATACCTAGGTTGATTTGACATTATTTTAGAAAAATGAATTAATTTTTGAAAAGAAATAGATGGATGGTCTTCCAAAATTTTATTTCCTAGACAGATTTATTACCAAATTTATGAATTGACTTTGAATGCTTAGTATACAGGCAAAACAAAGACTCACCGCATGAAGAGAGGGCAAGTCGGGAACTAGCATTCAAGGGAGTCTGTTAAGTCAAGCATGGAAGACTTGAAGTCAAGTCTTGAAGACTTGGAATAAAAGCTAACGACATCATTTGAAGAATCATCATCCGAAGCTATAGTTAAGGGGGAATCTACTGGAATATTCAGTGTCACAACAAGTTGGATGATAGGTTTTAGTATTTTGATATATATTTGAATGTTTAAATTGTATAGCTTTCGATTGGTCAGATTTTGTAATGTTTCGGTTGTGAATTGCACTAGGCAAAATTACACAGATGTAATTTCACACTAGCAAGCGATATTAGCTAGTATTTGGATAATGTTTAGATAATTTTGCTTAGGCTGCACATGCTAAGGGAAATTATGTTTTACCCTATAAATAGGCTTTGTGAGTTCATTTGTACGGAGAGCTTGAAGCTAGAGAGGTTATGGATCTAGATGCTTGTGAGTGTAAAGTCTGTACAACCTAGTTTATGATTTAATAAAGATCAACGTTTAAATTACATCATTCTATTGATGATATTAATCGGTGATTATATACACGAGACACTGAGCACGGATAGTGCATGTCGTTCGGTTGGTTTGAGTCAAAACATGAAGATCCGAAATCATCATAGGGACCTACATAAACCACCACCCTTGCCATTATAAACCGTCATCCTTACACCCAAGAACCCTACTAACCATCACCTTCACCATTATATCTCAAGCCATCAAAGCTAAAATCAAACTCTCGGTTTATTGCCCAAGATCAAACATACAATAGGATCATTTGTGCATGGATTTAGTGAAACGCAAACAAACCGAAGAACACAATGCACACGCAAAACACTGAAATTCCAAACTTGAAATGTCTTTCAATACAGGGTATTTATACCCTTAAAAGTGATGATTAAAAACTATCAAAACTACCCTTAAATTCCCGGTAATTACAGAAGTTTGACTTTATAATTTTATCTTTCTATAGACATTGATTTTGACTTTTGATTTGAATAATTTCTTGATTACTTCTAATTAAAACATTCACTCTCCTAATCAAGAAATTCATACACCTCTAGTTGCTCATCTGATATGCAATCCATCATCTTCCTTTTTTGGTTGACTTTGGCTCTCCAAATTCATTGATCAAGATTGTAGCGGTGTTATCGCCATCTTGTTGATATTGAATCTGATTCTAATTGGCACCAAAGGTAATTGCTTCGACTTTTCAAATGATTGTTAATTGGATTCCGAATTGAACATAAATTCAATGTTTTCAGGCCTATGATCAACAAATTTTAATTCTTGATTATGACTTCTTTGTCTCTGTGATATTTACCTTTTTTATTCAAATTGAAACTTTCATATACACATCCGAGTCCACAACAGTGACAAAACTCTTCTTTCTTCTTAACCCTATCTTAAATTTTCATTTTTATGCTTTTCTTCCTTTCTTCATGATTGACACCTTCGATCATTATCTCTAAATTTTGATGTGCTATGCCTTATGTTTACATCAAATATTTGTTTGACTTCATCATGGTCTTCTAATGAAATTAATGTTTGGGGTATGGATCACTTCTTTTCCTGACTTTCTTCTTTGCGTTTTCATACTCTGCACTTTCTCACTTTTAAATCGATGGAGACTGCCTTTATTTGCTGATCCTCTTCAACCTTCGCTCTGATACCATTTATTTCCCAAGATCAAATATGTAATAGGATCATTTTATCATTTTATGGATGAACAATAGGTTAAAAGTGTGCACATATTTTGTAAGGACTCGGTAGAACACGAACTAACTGAAGTACACAATTCACACACAAAACATTGAAATTCCACACTTAAAATACCGTACAAGAAAAGATGTTTACACCCTTACAAGTGGTGGTTATTCACTAACATAACTACCCTTAAATTCTGCTAATTACAATAATTTGAGTTTCTTATTTTAACTTTCTATAAACCTTAACTTTAACTTCTGATTTTAATAATTTCTTGATTACTTCAAATTCCAATATTAGTCATGTATTTTAGAAGTTGTTCTATAAATCAACCCCACCTCTCAAGCAATGTAACCAACATGAGTACTCGATTGCAATCTCTTATGATTAATCATGATCATATACATATGTGATCATTTAACAAACAACCATTGAATCCTAAAATTGATGGATTTGGATGTTGTAGATGATGAGATATGTTTCTTGATTAACCCACACAAAACATAACCTTGAAAGCCTAAATCAACACCATAACCATTTGAAAACCCTAATTACACATGTGTAATTAACACTAAAACATGATTTGTTAAGCCCTTGAATATGTTACAACCAAAAAAATGATTTTTGAAAGTTTATATTTCTACAAATAACCCAATCATCATCAACATTATCATAAAAATTTTAAAAATGTAATATTATGCATTAAGTTGGATTAATCTTCAATAATTAAGTGATTATTAGATAAAAATAGAAATATTAGCTATTTGAATGATTGTGATTGTGGAAATAAGTTTATAACTTAGTTATACCTATATGGAATTTAAAAAGTAGTTAAAAAATTAGATTTTCATAACTTTACAAAAATTAATTGACTTTAATTCATAAAATAAGTGGAATTTTAAAATTTGAAATATAAATTTCCTAAAAATTCAAAGAAATTTACATAATATTTATAATGATATAATAAGGTTATGTACTAAATTTCATAACCTAATTCTTTTTATCTAATAAAGTTTTAAAATTTAAAGTGATAATTATGAAAAAAATTTAGAAACTAGTTCTTGCTTTATATTAGGTCACAATAAAATTATAAAAGACTTAGAATAATATTAGGAATATTATGTAAAAACTTTGGATATGTAGGAATAAGTTAAGTAGTTTACTAAATAGCCCTGAATAATAATAATTGTAAAGTAAAACCTAAAAAAATATATAAGATCTAAAACACTTTATGTTAAATTAACACTATAATAGTATGTTAAAAATAATATTTCAAATTTTATTTAGACGGCTAGCTATTCTTATGAAATTTCAAAGTGTTTATAAATATATTAAAACTACATTATAATAATCAATTAAAATTATTAGAAATACAATATAAAACTACTAAGCAATTTAAGTAATATTAAATAAAATTGGATAAAATAATTCATTAATTTTATTTAACTAAAACTTTTTAATGCTTACTGTTGTGTTTGTTAATGCTTGATGCATAATTAAATAATGAATGAGTATGAGATTTGTTGTTAGTTTTTATATGACTCGTAGAATCCACAACCATTAGTTCTACTTGGTAACGCCAGAGATAGTATAGGTAGCGTACTCAAGGTTTTACGTTGCACCAGGTGTAGGCCCAGTTGAGACTCCTGATATGGAGTCGAATGTTATATTATTTGTTTTGAGTGTTCATATTATCTGACAAAGCATAAAGTTGTGGTGCTTTTATGTTGTGAGATTCAGTTTTGTTATGGACTTATTTAATTACTGAATCCTACATGTAATTGTCCGGTAATTGTTTTATTTGTGTAAACTCTACATGTTCACCAACTGTATGTTAACATGTTTGAGTATGCTTTTTCAGTAAGCAAGCTGCTCTATATTCATATAAGATGTACGATGTCTGGTTTGGCTATGATATATGGTTTTATGTGTACATGTTCATGGATGCGAAAGACCTTTGCATTTTGGTGTCTATTTATGTGTATTAGTTAACAGTGTACCCCATGTGGTCATGCTTTGATGCAGTGATGTAATAGTTTAAACTTGACGATGTTGTAGAAGTCCTGGGTAAGTTTTGATATGTAATTGAATATACTAGTGGACGATATATTATGTAATTATCTAAACTTGCTACATGATTTACGTGATGAATGATAGCCGATGTGTTTTAAGCCATAGTCATATTCCATACTCCCAACGTTTCCGTCGGGATGTGACAAGATGTCACTAGATCCAAATGTGTATTCTCGAAAGAAAAGAAAAAACAAATAAAGAAAATGAAATATTATTAGAGATAAAGAAATAATGGGGAATAAACCAATTTTGAGTTGGACCCTACAATGGATTTATCACAACATAAAGATTTGGTGCGAAGTGAAAAACTAGTGTCATATTGTGTGCTTTCATGTAAACACCAGAAGTAGGATGTGGCAACTATGATTACAAACATGCAACCATATTAAATGTTGACTTTGATGTTGTCCATGCAACTACGATAAGTAAAGAGGATGAATTGATTTGTGTTCGTTCACTTAGTCGAATGTAGTGGCTTTCCAATAAATAGTCTACTCAATACACTTTTTTTACTCGTGTAAGGTTTTAATGACCATAAAGTCTAATGAGTGACTATATCCAGCATAGTTTCCAAACATTCGAAGATAAAGATGAAATATATATGAATATTAAAACCATATCACAATGTGCAAACTACTTTGGTGGTCACAATGTGCAAATTGCTTTTGGGGCCCAATGGTTAGGTGGTCACGGGTTCTAGCCTCGTCTTGAGGATATGTTTGGGTGGGGGCTAGTTACCTATAATTTTTTATTATTTATTTATTTTATTAATAAAAGTTTGCTGGGTAAAAATAGATCTAAAGATGATTGATAAGGACGAATAAATTGCTTAAAAAGATAGACACAAGTCACACAACTTAAAGATAATTTGTTACTTTTTTACATGATTCTTTCAAGCTATAACTCTATAAATATAAGAAAGAGGTGACTTAAAAGAGATGTTGAAGTGACATTCATCTATGCCGCCACATAAATCATCTCTTCAAATCACGTATTTCGTATAACTATAGGTTATAATTTAAGAAAAACATAACATAAATAGTAGATCATCTTAAAATTGTGTCACTCTTTTTTATCCATCTTTGAAGAACATTTTTGGTTTGTGCTCGTTCACCTAGACACGTTATAATATGGGGATAATGTGTTTGACTGGTTTTAAAGTTATGACCCTTTTTCCTACATAGCTTTGTAGCAAAGAGTCATTTCAGGGACAAGATATCAACTTGCGGTTTAACAACGACCATCATGTTTAGAAGAGCATTTTTGACGCGACTCGCTAAATTTAACTCGCTTATGTTTCGGTTTACATTTAGGATATAGGGAGTTTCTATCACTCGTTTATGATTTTGTTGTAATGACGACACCCAACACGCAACTGTAATGATTTATCTATGTTGTTTCTAAAACTCAAGCATTTTAGAGTCTGAAACTTATGCTGATAATATAGGTTTATAGAAAAAGCAGATTAAAGATTTGAAGGTAGTACATTTGATGAGAACTGAAGTTACTGCAAAGAGACTACATTTGAAGTAGATTAAATAAATTTATAAATGAATACAGTAGTAAAATATACTGTTTCTTGTGAACGCAAATTTTACATTCAAAGTCAAAAGAACAAAAATGATGTGATAATATATTTAGACGTATTGAACACCTGATAAATGAGGTAAAACCTACCAAATTAATATGCATTGCAAAATATGTCCAGCTAAGTATGTTAGCACATACAGCTGAATTGCAGGGCAAATCTTCTTTGACGTAAACTAACTGCTAAAGAGCAACTGCCCACTAATACATCCACACACTTAGCGAATGCACAAGAAGATAAAAAAAAATCGTTATCTCATTGAAACATTCATGTGGGGAATCAATAATAATATTTTTGGATATGCATATAGCACATCCTGTATCATCAACCATGATTTTATACCAGGACATATCAGAATTTTGTTGTAATACATTAATTTGATGCATCAGTGTTGCCATATAACGCCAATTGACAATGAAATCAACTTTGAACCCTAAAGAAAATGGGTGTTGCTGCCTATTATCCACCTTATTTATGCATAAAACGGAATGAAATACGTATTGGGCAAGTATAATCTTATAACATTCTAGTCCACGTACCTAAAAATGGGAAGACCGCGATCAACAATCTCAATAGTAATGGCGTCTCGCTGCTTCTTCTTTCTCTCCTGCCCATTTTACTCATTGGTTTCTTTGGTTTCCCCTCTTTATTTGACTGGTTTCTTCCATCCAGTTCTTCCCAGCCACCAAAACTTGAAGATGAACCATTGGTTTTGTTACCACTTAAACCGGCATCTCCTTCCACCCATGTTTGATACGCGGTTGCCCTCTTTCTCTCTCTTTTTACATTTTCTTCTTGTTCATCATCGATATCCATATAACTGGCTGCACGTGGTCGTGGTGGTTTTCTCTTGTTATTTCCTTTGCGCCTTGTTTTATAACGCGGTTTTCCCCAAACTGTTTGAAACAGCAAAGAAAGCGCCGATTGGCCCATGGGAACGGCTAATGCCATAAGAAAAGCCTTTGGACCAGAAGCCAACAGCAAAGATGCGATTATCGCGGGAAGCATCCACCCATATGATCTGAATGCCTGCACTGATTATGCACACCCGTATAAGTATCAACTCATTTTCATTTTGCACAATCTTAAATCTGCAAGAAATTGGTCACCATTTGACTTCTTAAGGTCAATCCAATATCAACCAAGATTCAAAATTGACATGAATTTATTACATACCAAACCTCAACAACTATATAATCTCTAGAATACAGTATCATTTCCAAGATAATACTCACATATTTCCTAAATCCTAAAGCATTCACATCAATTTCAAACATGGAAACTAGTGTTTTAGACTTTGACATTCTAAGTCCAAACACACAACTTCTTCAAGCATGTCAAAATAATACCTTAAAAATCCACACACCATCAATGAAGTCCTCAAGAATGTCAAGCCACTGATTCATATCATCATTATCATCTTCGAAGTCTTCATCGTCTCCGGTGGAGTCAAAATCGAAGTTTCTTGTTCTGAAAGTCTCTGCGTTTGAATCCCACCGGCGATTCTTCGTGTAAATCCGGTGAGAGAGAATACGTGTGGGGTTTATTGATAAAAAGGTGGTCCGGCGGAACTCCGGCCACATGTGGTGACTGTGAGAGCTTAGAAACAATGGTGGCGGTGGTTGTAAGCGTGTGAAGATAAGTATAAAAACCATACGTGGTGGTGGTGGTGGTGGTGGTACGGTGGCTTTGAGAGTTAATTCATTTGGGCTCCGGCGGAAAATATTATCAATCTGCTAAAACAAGAGCGTTGGTGCGGTGCTGTTCACATATCTTGTGCTTGCTGATTACATTTATGCCCTCTGGTGTTCAAAAGTAAGCAATCTATGCATTTGAGAATTTTATAAAGGAGTTTTTACATGATATTCTCTTCTTAACCTACAAATTACATATTCTAACCTTCAAATTACGTATTTTTTCAAAGCATAAAATTAATTACATACTTCTCTTTTACAATATATATTATATATTTATTTATTTTATTAAAATTAACTTATAAAATGTCTATTTTATTTTGTTTTTACTAAGTGATTTTTATGTTTAGATTTTACGTTATTATAATTGTTTAAAATTTTAACAATTGTGTTTTGTGTTTGGATATATAACTTTGATTATTAGTAATTATTATAATAATATAAAGTTTTAAATTTTTGTATTTAGAGTTGTAATTTTATTATTTTTAATCATATAGAATACTCGAACTTGAGAAAATATGATTAGTGTTAGTAAAAACATGGTTACAATAATTATTCAATAACTAATTTAAAAAAATAAGTAAATATAAGATATATATATATATATATATATATATATATATAATAAATAATAAATATGTAATTAATGACTTTGAAAGAAGAAATTTGTAAATGCCCCTTATGTATACATATATATATATATATATATATATATATATATATATATATATATATATATGTGTATACATATATACATACATATATATGTATATATATATGTATGTATGTATACATATATACACATATATATATATATATATATATATATATATATATATATATATATATATATATATATATATATATATATGTATATATATATATATATATATATATATATATATATATATATATATGTACACACACACACACACACACACACATATATATATATATATATATATATATATATATATATACACACACACACTATTATATAAAGCATTTGAGTAGGACACAAATATAATTTTGCTCAAATTTTAAGACATCTAAAACAATCTTTTATGCACAACGTACATGTGTTTTAATTCATAAAATTAAGTATCATCTTATTTATTAAAATTTAAATTTAAATTTAATTTACATTTACTATTTATATTTTTATAACTAAATATTATTTAAATTAAGTATTATCTTATTTAAATAAATAAGTATATAACTACTAAATATTTACAAAGTTATAATAATAATAATAATAATAATAATAATAATAATAATAATAATAATAATAATAATAATAATATCTATACTATTTTATAATGTCCCTGAGGAGCACACAAGCATTTGAGGAGGACACAAATGTAATTTTGCTCAAATTTTGAAACATGTAAAACAACCTTTTAAGCATAAGGTACATGTGTTTTATGCAATAGTTCCTAAATTGCCCCCTATTAAATAATTTTTTCCTAATTAATACATTATTTAATGTATATTGATTATTTAATTCATAAAAATAAGTATCATCTTATTTATTAATATTAAAATTAAAATTTAATTTACATTTACTATTTATAATTATAACTAAATATTATTTAAATTAAGTATTATCTTATTTAAATAAATAAGTGTATAAGTACTAAATATTTATATAGTTATAATAATAATAATAATAATAATAATAATAATAATAATAATAATAATAATAATATCTATACTATTATATAAAGTATTTGGGGAGAACACGAGCGTTTAAGGAGGACACAATTGTAATTTTACTCAAATTTTAAAAGACCTAAAACAATCTTTTAATCACAAGGTACATGTGTTTTATTCAATACTTATTAAATTGCCCCGGGTAATTAAATTTCTCCTAACTAATACATTATTTAATACATATTGATTACTTAATTTATAAAATTAAGTATCATTTCTTTATAATAATTTCAAATAAATTGAATTTACATTTACTATTTATATTTATATAACTAAATATTATTTAAATTAAGTATTATTTTATTTAAATTAATAAGTATATAACTACTAAATATTTACATAGTTATAATAATAATAATAAAATAATAATAATAATCATAATAGTAATAATAATAATAATTAACGACAGCAATAACAACAACAGCAGCAGCGACGACGACGACGACGACGACGCCGCCGCCAACGACGACGCCGCCGCCGGCGACGACACCAGCAGCAACAACAACAGCAGCAGCAGCAACAACAACAATAATAATAATATTCATATGTAAGTGTTTATAGCAGGTCAGTTGCATTACGATCCTCAAAAGAGACTCGGTGACACCCGTCACATCGCGCGAGTCAACCCACTAGTGTATATATATGTGTGTGTGTGTATATATATATATATATATATATATATATATATATATATATATATATATATATATATATATATATATATATATAGAGTAAATTACATGAAATGGTCCCTATGTTATGTCTAAATTATAGTTTTCGTCCCTAGGTTTGGAAAACTACAAGGCCAATCTGAAAGTATGTATAAACATAATATGTTTGGTCCTGATATGGATGGACAATCAACTTTTTTTATTAACAATTTGAAAATAACAAAAATACTCTTATATTAATTAATGAGTTAATTACACAAATGGTCCCTGTGGTAAGGTCATTTTTCACGCTTAGTCTCCAAGTATCATTTATTATAAGTTAACCCACTAAGTATGTCAAGTTGTAATAAAATTCCCCCTAGCACTAACTAGCATTAACTTTTCTTTAAATTGTTTAAGAAATGACTATAATGCCCCTACAAGACCGGTGAGAGGGTCAATGCAACAGTTTCATAGTTGTTAGGAGAGTGTTAGAATACTTAACAGATCAAATAGAGAACCGGCTTACGATGAAACAAAGAACACAAGTAAAGAATAGAACAAGAACGAAAACAAGATAATATGGTTTTCAAGAATAATGTATATTGATATCAAGTTCTTACAAGTGTTACAAAGCTTATTATCTGAAGTTACAAGTACTTGAGATACTTTATACTACATCCAACAGCCGGCCATACTTTGAAGGCCAGCTGGAAACACTAATCTAGACAACAAGATCAATGTAGGGTTAAAAGGCAGATTGTATTTTGACTAGTGACTATAACATGCCATAGCTCACATCCTAATATATTACAAAAAGGATAAAAGTACAAGAGTAGAAAGATACAGACATAAGACCTTAATCTACAGTTTGACAAAAGTAAAGACTTTTTACCAACTCATATAAGTTGGTAAGTCTTTAGAGATGGCAGCGGAAAGTAGTTCAGCTTTTGTCAAAAGGTGATTCAGAAAAGCATGTCTTTTCTGTCCTCGAAAGAAATCAGTCCTTGGCTTTGGAAGACTTTGTCTTTGAAGCTTCGGAAGACTTCATCTTTGGCTTTGAAAGATTTGGTCTTTTGGATTTGGAAGATTTGATACTTAGCATAATTCACTGAGTTATATCAAATCTTTTGAAGTAACTTCCTTGTACTTCACTTGTGCATACTGAGAGCACTTTGGTTGCATCAGCCTCTTAGTGTGATCCTTATAATCTCCCCCCAGGCT
The DNA here is from genome assembly GCA_025506505.1 of Flaveria sonorensis. Classification (NCBI taxonomy): domain Eukaryota; kingdom Viridiplantae; phylum Streptophyta; class Magnoliopsida; order Asterales; family Asteraceae; genus Flaveria; species Flaveria sonorensis. The sequence goes on from CM046438.1 coordinate 46,774,215, forward strand.
GATGCTACCAAAATAGAAGGAGAGCTTTAAAGCTTGATCTTCATCTGTTGATAGTGCTAATCAGAATCAAGATCATTCCCTTCATCATCAGTTGATTAGGATTCCTCAGACTTTCAAAGTATCTCCTCATGTCATAGAGATCATGCAGAGGGAGGTCAAGTATGTTTTGCCAGAAGTACACATCTTGACCCCCTTGATCTCTAGTGACATACCATCTGTCTGGGTTAGTAGCAAAAACAAAAGACAGGATGGGTCTCTCAGTAGCAAGAGGCTTTACAATGATTGGACTTTGTTGAGCAGCCTCTTCTTGATCTCCCTCAGGACGTTCTGACCCATCCTGAGGTGTAGAGGTGGATGTCTTGGACTTCTTCTTCTTCTTGTCCCTTCTAATGGTCATCCTTTTCTTCTTTCTACACTTCAACTAAGAAGGCTGTCCTTTAGTACTAGATGGTCCTTGTTTGTCCTTCTCAGTTGGGTCCTTTTCCTTCATAGATTCAGAAGGAGAGGGATCGGGACCCTGCTATGGGTCAGAAGATGAAGCTGGCTGTGATGCAGCACTAGGTCCTGGTTGAGTTATCTCTTTTGGTTCAACCTTGACCTCAGCTTCAGGTGTAGCCTAACTTGGTGGAGAATGCAAGTCAACCAGCTCACCCCTCTTGATCTTTTGCTTGATCACTCTAATGTGCTTATCTATAGTGGATAGAGATATTGGACCAAGTCTCCTTCTGGAGAACCCATACAGCTTTAAGAAGCTCAACATCTTATGTCTGGCAGCAGACTTCTTCTAATTTGCTCTAATGGTGGCTCTTGACTTTCCAGCCTCTTGCCTCGTCTTCCTTTTAGCAGCTTTTTACGCTTTTAGCACTTCTTGCTCAAGCTGCTTGAGGTATTCAAATTCAATGTACTCATAAGATAAGGAAAGCAGGTTTGCTGCCTGATAAGGGCCTGTTGCACTCATGTAGGTTATCATGTTTTGTCTATCTTGTTCCCTACCTACCTGAGTTTCTTGCTCAGTAGCCACAGCCTCTGCCTCAGAGCTTTCTTGAACTGGGGAGAGGGTAGAAGCTTTTTAGAGTCTTTTTCTTCTCCTTTCTTCTTTGATTTTAAGGAGCAATTCTGCATCTCAGCTTCCTTCCTCTCCTTTGACACTTCCATGTCAGCCAGTTCATTCAATTCATCCAAGGGAAGAGAGATGAGTTCATTAACATTGTAGTTCTCAGACCCTAGATAGTTCAATCTGGATGCCCTCAACCCATCTTCTTGAGTGCTTAGCCTGGGGGCAGCTCTAATTGTAGCTTCCATAATGCTAGGGGTCCCACTTGAAGTCTCTCCCCTTGCCTTCCTCTTTCTCTCTCTCTTCTCCTCCTTAATCTCCTCAGAGGTCATTTTCCTCATCCTTTTATCAGTCACTGGCCTGTGTGACTCAGGGTGGAGAGAGCTTTGGCCTTCATTGCTTGGTGTTGCACTTGAGCTATAATCAGAGAGAGGCTATGAGACACCTTTCACCAGCTGGTGCCAGACTAAGGGTAATGGGTGTTAAAGTCGTTACTGTCTCAAGGTTCACATGTTCAACTACTAGGCCTTCAACCAAGGTTTCCCCTTCGAAGCGAATCTTAGGATCCACCTCAGCATCCAGTTGACCAATAGTCTTTCCTGCTAGCATCTGTCTATATAGTTTGGATTTGTTCTTGAACTCTTCAAGCACCTTTTCTTGAATTCTCTTAACTAACCTTGCAGTTTGCCTGGATTGATTTGGGTTGGCAAGAGGCAAGTCAACTAGAGAGAAGCTCTCATAGTATCTTAGATTGTTAAAGTTAAAGACTTCTTGTTGTCCTTAAGACCTAGAGATTACCAGGGATTTCTTATCAGTATCATACCTTCATCCCACTTTTGGATTTTCAACTTGGTAGGATGGTGTAGACATTGCCCTTGGTATACCCTCCTCAAACAGGCTTTGAATAAGGGAATCCATATCAACATGGGCATGAGGAGGTTCTTGAGTATTGACAACTGTAAGTAAGGTTGGTGAATCCTCTATGTCCATACTCTGGGAAGAACTCCTAGGTTCTGTGATTGTAGGTAGGACTTTCTCCTCCTAATTGGTAGCATCACCCTCTTGTATAGGGGAGCTAAGGGTTAGGTCTACCACATCCATAGGTTCTTCTGGACCTGGTTGAGTTTTTTTTACATGTCTCTCAGTAAACTTGCCCTTGAGATCGATGATCTTAAGTTGCTCTTGCCCTTGAGATCGGTGATCTAAAGTTGCTAGTCACTGACCTGTCTTTGTAAGGTAGTCACCTATATTCCAGGTGACTTACCTAAGAAACTAAATAGTTGCATGTTTTTGACAATTTTTGCACCTTTAGTCACAGACTCCCTTCATCTTCATCAGAAGAATCATGGGAAGATAAGAGAATTGGACCAAGGTCTTCTTTCTCACCACCAGCTTGGGTTTCTTGGCTGCTGGATTTCCCCTACACCATGACAGCTTTAAGAGAAGTGTCAATGGGCTGGGTTGTCATAGTAGAGGTCTTAATTATGTAATCACTTGCAAAAGTGAGAGCCTCTTCCATATAGACCTCCTGAACATGTTAAGGGAGGTCCACATCAGTTTGGGTTGGATGATGTGGGCTAGATATGGGTGATTCAGGAGCACTCATCTCTCCTCGAGCAAGGGTGGAGAAGAGAGACTTATAGTACTTACTAAATCCCATATCCTCGTCATTATAGAATTGAAGGTAAGGGATGGGTTGGTTTAGGTCTAACGGCTAGGGATGGTAACTTTCTCCTGAAGGTTGATCACTTGAGTTTTAAGACTCAGAGTGATGGCTTAAGGCTAGGGTAATGAGCTCATCAGGCTGAGCATGAGGAACCTCAGCACTGATCAAAGGAATGATGGGAGTGGTCTGCTCCTCAAGAGAAACGAGAGCTCTTGTTTTCACTTCCTCCTGCACGGGTAGTAATATGGGGGCCTGCTCAACCTAAGTAGACTGAGCAGGGGTTCGTTTGGATTTTCTAATCTAGGTGATGGTGATTTGTGGCTGTGTTGGTGGTGCAGATGTAGAAGGTGTGGGTTCGACATTGGCTGGTGGTGCCAAGTTGTCACCTTGAGTAATGAGCTCTAACATTTTTGGGACCAGGGCTGTTTCTACCCCTGAGAAGCCAACAGCGGACTTTCTTATTGTTTTGAAGATGTCGGGCTTCATTTGTCCCAATTTAAGAGTATTACCTGTTCCCCTTAACAGTGAGCTCAGTTCATAGTTAAGAATATGTTGAACATATCTAGGGAACATATAGTACGCTAAGGAGTCCAAGTTAGCAAGTAGGTTTGTATAAACAAACTTGGAGTACTTGAACTTGACCTCTTGAACCATCCCATGGACTATATAGGATAAGTCCTCAAGATTTGGTCCCAACCTCCGTGTTTGTTGGATAGAGAGTGGATTACCACATGGAGGAGGTATTTCCATTGAGAGGAAACCTTACCCTTGAAGGTTTAGACAGAGTAGTCCCTTTCATAGCCCATCTACCGGAATGAGTTGTTTACAATAGATTTGGGGAAGGAAAACTCGCCTTCTGCATCATCCAGCCTCAAATGAGAGTTGATGGTGGCTAGAGTGATGAAAATTGTCCTCCCCTGCACTGTGGCAGACATTGTCTTCTCACCGTCCAAGATGACCTATTGGCAAGTCCTCCAGAACTCTATAAGTTGATCTTCATATAATGGAGGGTCTATTGTGAGGACGGTGAGGTAGTTTGAGACAGATAAGAAGTGGCAAACATTTGAGAAACCTGGATCTTTCTCAGATGATAACAGGGCAACTTGATTGTGATGCCTGTGTAAATGCATGAAAAAATCTGGTTGGTTTCGGGGATCAAGGTTGGCCATTTTGAGTAGCTTAGAAGTGAATAAAGCTAAGAACAAAGTCAGTTTGTGGGTGAATTTAAGGTTTGAACTTTTGCAGATGAAGAGCAAGGTGAAAGAGGGGGAACCGTTGTACGAATATATATATATATATATAAGGATTTGAGACAAAGTTAATACAAAAGGATAAATTTTGAAATCCGAATGTCGGTCCCACCTTTGAAAAAGTTCCCAAAAAGGTAGTTTTCTTGGAAGTCTAAAATTTTCCGAAGGTAATTTGTCTTTGGAAGGTTTGAGCAAAACTTCCGAAGTAAATTTGACTTCGAAAGATATTCCTTAGCTTTACAAGAATTTGCTTTGGAAGAAAAATACTTAGAGTATTTTTACTTCTTAGACAAATTTTGCTTCAGAAGATATCAAATATTAAAAATTTTATTCAAAGAGAAGACAGCTTTCGAGGCTTAATTGCTTTTGGAAGAAAATAGTCCTTCAAGACATATAAGTACTTAGTGACAATCTAAGCTTCAAAAGATATATCAGAATTTCTTTCAAAGGTAAGTTTCTTAGAAGAAGTTATTTGTTTTGAAGACATAATTTTCTTCCGAAGACAACTTGATGTCTTCCGAAGACATGACAACTTGATGTCTTCCGAAAGAAAACATACCTAAAATTTTCAAATTTCTTTGGAATATCATTTTAAAAAGTTTCTTCCAGAGTAAATTGAGCTTATGTAGGTGATGATATAGACAACTTAAGACACACATATCTGAAAAATAATCTTGAATTTAGTTTAAGAAACTCTACTCAAAGTTAATTATCCTAATAGTAGATATAAGATACTTAAATCTCTGTTCATCAAAAGCTTTTGTGAATAGATCAACATATTGTTCATTTGTGTTAACTTTGACTAGTTTTATCAATTCTTTTCAAAATTATCTCTGATCAGATGGTACCTGATGTTAATGTGCTTTGTCTTTGAGTGCTACACAGGATTCTTTATAATAGAGATAACACTGTTGTTGTCTATGTGGATGGGAGTTTTTTAGAAGTTGAATCCATAGTCCAATAGCTGATTCTGAATCTAAAGCACTTGAGCACAGCAGCTTGCAGGGCAATGTATTCCACTTCGTCAGTTGATGCAGACACACAAGATTATTTCTTGCATTGCCATAAGACTATCCTTCCACCAAGGAATTGACATCCCCAGATATAGACTTTGCAGTCATGTTGTAGCCACCATAGTCACTATCTGTATAGGCATACAGATTGAAGTCAGAATTCTTTGGATACCAAAGGCCCAGTTTGGGAGCACCTTGAGATATCTAAGAATCCTTTTGATAGCAACCAGGTGTGACATCTTGGGGTTGGCTTGATATCTAGCACAAATACATGTGGCAAACATGATATCAGGCCTGCTGGCTGTGAGGTATATGAGAGACCCAATTATAGCTTTATAAAGATGTTCATCAACACACTCCCCCTCAAGATCAAGTCCTAAGGAGTGATTTCTAGCTATGGATGTCTTAGCAACCTTGCACCCAGTCAGACGAAATTTGGTAAGTTTGTCTTGCACATACTTTAACTTGTTTATAAAGATGCCATTTTCAACCTGCTTCACTTGAATTCCTAGAAAGAAGTTGAGTACCCCCATGGAACTCATTTCAAATCTATTCTTCATCAGCTTCTCAAAGTCTTTGTAGAGCTTTGGATTAGTTGACCCAAAGATGATGTCATCTGTATAAACTTGAACTAGCATCAAGTCATTTCTTGCTCTTTTAATAAAGAGTGTTCCATCAATAGTACCCCTCTTGTATCCATACTGACAGAGGTATTGTGATAGTGTCTCATACCACTTTCTTGGAGCTTAATGCAGCCCATAGAGAGCTTTGTCAAGCTTGCAAACATAATCAGGATGATCTGGGTCTGCAAAGCCAGGTGGTTGTTTGACATACACTTCGTCATCAATCACCCCATATAGGAAGGCACACTTGATATCAAGTTGGTAAACCTTGAAATCCTTGGATGCAGTAAAAGCAAGGAATATCCTAATAGCTTCAAGTCTTGCTATAGGAGCAAAAACATATGTGTAGTCAATCCCTTCTTCTTATGTGTACACTTGAACAACTAGTCTTTCCTTATTCTTGATGACAAGTCCCCTATCATCTTTCTTATTCCTGAATACCCACTTGGTACCTATAGTGGTCTTCCCTTAATAAAGAGGACATAGATTCCAAACCTTTTGTCTTTTGAATTGAAGCAGCTTCTTCTGCATTGCTTCAACCCAACTTCCATCCTTCAAAGCCTCATCAATCTTTTTAGGCTCAATCTGGGACAAGAAACAAGAGTGAAGAAAAATATTTTTGTTATGGGTTTGTCTTCTTATTCTCACCCCTGTCTCAATATTTCCAATGATGTTTATGGTGGGATGTAACTTGTGGATTCTAAGTTAATAAATCACAGCAAGTTGGTTGGACAGATCTAAATTGGTGACATTCAAATCTGGTGATTGAGTGTTATCCACCACATTAACACACTTGTCAAGAGAAGCTTGATCCAATGAGTATGTCACATCATTAATGTTGTTTTCTATGAAGTAGTTATCAGCATCAAGAAACTCTTGATCACTATCACCACCTCCATCTCCTCTTACATTGGAAACTCTTTCATTTGAGTTCTATGCCTCTGTGCTGAATTTTAGGCACCTCAGATGTATGAGCTGAAAAGTTTGTCATGGTTGTTCTAACAGGATTTCTAACTGCAGGGTTTGTTACCATTGGAGCTGAAGTAGTTTGATCACTTGGTCTTCTCAGCTCAAATCATGGATCAGAATCTCATATTGTTAAGCTAACTGCAGATCCTAAAACATCTTCACAAGATTTGTTAAAATAGTTGGTAACTAAATCAAGATCAAACAGCCAATCAGGACCAGAACCTTTCACACTAGGTGTGTGCTCATTGAAGGTCACATTGGCTGACTCCTCAACTACTCTAGTTCTGAGATAGTATAGTCTATAAGCCTTAGCTTGGGAAGACTATCCAATAAAGTGTCCATCATCTGATTTCTCAGCAAATTTGGTAATCTGATCTTTGGTATTCAAGATGATGCAAGGACATCCAAATGATCTGAGGAAACCAAAGAAGGGTCTCCTTTTGTGTCATATTTCATAAGGAGTCTTACCATGAGACTTGACTACTAAAACTCTATTCTTCACATAGCAGGTAGTATTGACTAGAGGAGGTGATGGGCAGTTTAGAGGCAACCAGTATGGTTCTTGCAGCTTCAATAAGTGTCATATTTCTCCTCTTAGCAACTCCATTTTGCTGAGAAGTTCTTGGAGCACTATATTGTCTTGTAATACCTTTCTCATCATAAAATGTATCAAGGATTTAGTTATGTGGATAGTACTTTTGGGATTGTACATGTAATACCTAGCAAAGTGAAAAGTACTATCACGCATGATGCATTCAGTTGACATACTTTTGAGAGTCTTCAGTGTTCACCACTTCAAATCCAGCAGAGATAAAAACTTGATTTTGCTTGGAGTTGAAAGTGGCCTTGATCTCTTGGGCTTTCTATGATTTTCTTTTGGCTAGCGTTATCAAGTTATTCCTTGCATACTTGGTCATCCCTGGTTCCTTCTTCTCTTAAGGAGAATAGTGACCCTTCTTAGGATAACCCTTGTCACTCACTTTAGGTTCATCCTTCACTATCTCCTTTACATCTTAATCCTTTTTTTGGATAGGATCAATAGGAGGCAGCTCATCTTGACAAGTTCCACACCTTAGAGATCTTACAGATAGGAGTGTGTATGGAGAAGCTATCTCACTTGACCTTAGTCCCTGTATATTTTGATAAAAAATCTTTGCATGTAAGGATGAGAATATTATGTTCTTGAAGGTTTCCTCTTCAAGAACACATTTTTCTACCTTGGCTTTGCTGATCACAAGCTCAGCCTGACTTTCAGTTAACTTGGTTATGAGATCTTTTATTTGGGTCCTGTAGTTTCTATGCTCATGCTTAAGAGTAGAAATTGTTTTCTCTAAATCTTCAATTTTAGGTTTATAATCATTTTCTACTCTTTTAAAGTCAGCTTTTAAAATTTTTAAGGACTCAAGATCATATATCACTTCTAAGTTGTAGGACCTGTACATGTTAACTTTAGCAATATATTTAGGAGTACAAAGATGTTCTAATACCTTGGCTCCTTCATGATCAACCCTCAATGCTTGGTTGGGAGAAGCATCTTCTACTTAAAAGCTCAAGTAAAAGCCTCCTTCTTCAATAGCAACAGCAACATGTTGTTTTGGTTGGCTTGGCTTCTCAATTTTAGGAGCTGCATTAGTGTAGTTTGGTCTGGGTTATGCTTGGCCACCATTTGTTCTTGGTGCCTTGCACTCCCTAGCAAAGTGTCCCATTTGGTTACAGTTGTAACACTTCACCTTGCTTTTATCCAGGCCAAACTTTCCACAGGCCACATTGTTTGGAAACTTCCTTCCGGGTCTCTTGTAGAACTTCTTGGCTCTATGAGTGAGAATAGCCATCTGTTGGACTATTTCCATGTACTCCAAGTCATCTGGATGGATAAAATCTAAGTCTTCAAGAGTGAAGAGAAAGTTTCCACAAGTTTCATCAGCAGACACAAAGGCTTAAGTAGAGCTTGTATCTTGGAATGGGCTTTCTTGGATGTAGCTCTCTCTTGGTGTCTCAAGGAAGGTGATGAAAGGACTCTTTTGTGAGTTTTCAGGGTAGCAAATAAGATGATGTCGTGGTTCTCTACTATCCTTTTCAATCACATGAAGGGTTGAACTCTGTTGATTGCTGGAAGAGCGCGCTTGATGGATTTTGCATGTTCATCTCCATCTGGTAACCACTAAGGATACCATAAAACTCTGTGAGAGTAAGGGTAGAGAGGTTTTTAGTTCTATTAATGGCCATATAGTAGTGAGTCCATTGTCTGAGAAGAGAGAACATGAACTTCCTCATAATGTCCCTAATCTCAGCATACCTGAAGTATTGTTGAGTCATGGTTTCACCTGTCTTGTAGGTAAATTTCTCAAACTACTGCTTCATGAGGTCTTTCTTGTTTTCCTTGGCTTCCTCAGACCCCTCATACATAAGCTTAAGAGCATCCCAAAGCTACTTAGCAATTTTTCACTTCTTAAAGCCTCTGTATATATAGAGTTTGGAAGAGCAGTTTGGAGAGTGGTCATGGCTTTCTGATCAACATCAATTTTCTTCCAATATTCCTCAGAATAGTCAACTATTTCCTTTGGAATCATCCCACCTCCAGCAGTGGCTGAAGAGGTGCTTGGGATGTGAGGTCCTTCAACAACAGATCTCCACACCCTACTGTCTTGAGACTTAATGAACCCTTCCATATAGGGTTGTAAACAAACCGAACAAACACGAAAAAGGCTTTGTTCGTGTTCTTTCGTTTAACATTTTACACGTTCATGAGCTGTTTGCGTACATATTAACGAACATGATTTGGTGTTCGTGTTCATTTGTTAACAAAACATGTTTGTTCGAGTTCGTTTGTGTTCGTTCGACAATGGTATGTATCGGACACAAACGGACGTTCATTAACACAAACGAACACAACACAAACACAAACGAACACAAATGAACATAATCGAACATAAATGAACACAAACAAGTAAAAACTACCATTTTCATCCCAAACTAAACAATACATAAAATCCACACAAACTAAACACAAAGTACGTCATATAATTATCCGACTAAAGTTGACAAAAGTAACATAAACATAAGTTAAACAAATCTTGTGGTCATAAAGCTAGAACCGCTACCACTCCCACTTGGACCATCCACAACATTTACACTTTTTGATGTACCTAAATCAGAACCAACAGGCTCTTTATTTGCCTCAACATACTCTTTAAACAAATCTTCTAAGTAATATTGAACCAAATGAATCTCTTCAAGAGCTTTTTCCTTGGGATAAGTTGCTTTAAAAGCAAAGTCAACTAACTTCATCTTGTATCTTGGATTCATAACAGCACCAATTGAAATAAGCAAATTACACGAACCCCAATACTTGTCAAACTTATTTTTCATATCTTCAGCCATACTTTTCATGCAGTCATTCTCATTTAAAGCTACAACATCCAATGCTTCTTTTATCCCGAATAACTTGGTAAGAAATAAATTGGATGTTGGATACTCAGAGCCTACAATATAAGAAAAAAATCAACGTTAGAAGAGATTAGTAATTCATGATAACAAAGTACCAAAATGCATGTTTACTAGTTTGAATCTAAAATCAACATTAGAAGAGATTAGTAATACCAGAAATTATTTTTGTTGTCTCATTGAAAAGTGCCAAGAATAAGTAAACATCTTCAACTTTTTTCCAATCATCATCACTTGGCAAATTGTGGTACGTAGGCTCATGGTTGGCATAATTCGAAAATACTTGTTTAAACTCTAAGGATGTTAACAACATAGCGTATGTTGCATTCCATCGAGTACTAACATCGAAGATTAGATGCTTCTTTGACATTATTAATTGCTTACAAAGCTCAGAAAACTAATGCAGTCTACCCGTAAAGGCAGTCACGTGCTTCACACTTTCACGGACATTATGAATTATGTCTTTAATTTTTGATAAACCATCTTGAACTAACAAGTTGAGAATATGTGCACAACAGTGCAAATGAAACAACTTTCCATCAATAGCAAGCTTCTTCTGGAGATTCAAGTTTTCCATTAACTTCTTAGCCACCATGTCATTAGTCCTAGCATTGTCAACCTTTAAAGAAGCCACCTTCGTCTCAATATGCCACTCTTTCAAACACTTGAAAAGACAATCATAGATATGAATTCCAGAATAAGGTGGAGGGACATCGACAAATAACAAATAAAATCAATCATAGTAAGTCCTTGAGTAATCATATAGACATATAGTTATATTGCATATATCAGCTTATTTGATCATCAATAATAATGTTAAGCCCAAATTTGAAGTACTTGTTCATGAAGAGAATAGATGAGAAATGTATATCAAAAATCTACATACCGGCTGAATCACAACAAGAGTAGTCGAGTGTCGATGGGTGGATGTTTGCGGAAGCAGTGGCTGAGGTTGACGAAAGCAGTAGTGGTCTGATGGAGGTTTGTGGAAGCAGCGGCAAGGTAGCGACAGAGAAAGCAAGGTGCCCTAATTTTGATATGATACTTTCATCTATTTGGAATAGGGAACTCAAGTCAATTATATTATAAAGGATTTAAGTTTTAAAAATTATAGGTAATAAAAAATATATAAAATCTTTAACTACAGAACAAACGAACACAAACGAACATAACCGAACGAACATAAACGAACATTAACGAACATATTACCGAATGTTCACGAACACAAATGAACAAACAAGTCCTTTGTTCGTGTTCGTTCATTTAGCTAAACAAACATAATATTTTGTTCATGTTCGTTCATTTATTAAATGAACGAACATAAACGAACTTCCAGCCAAACGGTTTACGAATTGTTCGCTGAACGTTCGGTTCGTTTGCAGCCCTACTTCCATACGTTGGCACCAAGTATCAAAGTCATCTGGATTGATCAGTGGAGACTTTGTCATGGTACCGGTTTCCATATTAGCCTTTGAGATAGCTGCCATTTGAGCTGGTAAGTGTTTTGTGAAATTGAAGAGATCTAAGATGGTGAGATCTTACAATCAAGAGCCTGAAAAGCTCTGATGCCAATTGCAGGACTAGTGAAGAGGGTTCATGCAATAGTTTCACAGTTGCTAGGAGAGTGTTAGAACACTTAACAGATCAAATAGGGAACCGGTTTATGATGAAACAAAGAACACAAGTAAAGAACAGGAGAAGAACAAGAACAAAATAATATGGTCTTCAAGAATAATGTATATTACTCTCAAGTTCTTACAAGTGTTACAAAGCTTATTATCTTAAGTTACAAGTACTTGAGATACTTTATACTACATCCTACAGCCAGCCATACTTTGAAGGCTAGTTGGCAACACTATTCTAGACAACAACATCAATGTAGAGTCAAAAGGCAGATTGCCTTTTGACTAGTGACTATGACATGCCATAGCTCACATCCTAATATATTACAAAAAGAATAAAAGTACAAAAGTTGAAAGATACAGACCTAAGACCTTAATCTACAGTTTGAAAAAAGTAAGGATTTTTAACCAACTCATATGAGTTGGTGAATCTTTAGAGATGGCAGCAGAAATAGTTCAGCTTTTATCAAAAGGTGATTCACTAAAAGCATGTCTTCTCTGTCTTTGGAAGAAATCAGTCTTTAGCTTCGGAAGAAATCAGTCTTTGGCTTCGGAAGACTTTGTCTTTGAAGCTTCGAAAGACTTCATCTTTGGCTTTGGAAGATTTTGTGTTTTGGCTTGGGAAGATTTGATACTTAGCATAATTCACTGAGTTATATCAAATCTTCTCAAGTAACATCCTTATACTTCACTCGTGCATGCTAAGAGCTCTTTGATTTCATCAGCCTCTAAGTGTGATCTTTACAACCCCTATCTAAACAATATTACTACATGTAAAACATTTGCCTAACTCTTATAAAAAACATGTGATACTAAACACAACCATCTACATGTCTTTCCAACCTAAGGGGTAATTTTTCCACTACCAATGCTTGTAGTCAATGCTTTCAAGTATTCCAGGAAACCTTGTTGTTTGGCAATAACAAGCAATTTTGTAATATT